>OU823241.1:30307970-30907970 GCA_917490735.1 Dryobotodes eremita | reverse complement strand
GGGGTATGCAGAAACTACAGAACGCTACCTGCTACGATTCATACATACTCCTTTTGCCTCGTTTACGTTCATACATCTCATGCACGCCGGTTGCGAGTACTACTCACCTGACCTTTCTGAAGAAAATCACCAATAAGGTTATTAGTTTGTTAATAGATAATCTATTGCCCTGATATTGGGTAAGTAAACAATTTCAGGGTGACAATTGCATTCATATCCCTAAGTTACAATTTAACAAGTCATACAACCTAATACTTGCTCATCTATTTTCTTTTAAACCAAAACTTAAAAAAACTAAGAATTTTATCACGGAATTAAACGTAAGACGAACTTTTATTGCATCTTGCAACTACTCTAACTTTACTTGCACCCTCAAAGTTGCACGTTTAAAGCCGATATTGATAATACATCGGTAATTATATTTGCCATCCGAGTCGACATTGAGGCTAATAAAGTATTAGCCGACTTATCGGGCTTAACTGACTGTGCTACCTTGATTCTTAATGAATTATTTGCTAGAAGGGTTCGGTCTTGGCAAATGGCGGGTCGTCCTTTAATCACGTGAAATTTACTGGAATTGTATTATAGTACCATGGCAGTTTCCTTTATATTCTATAATCTATACCTAAACACCCGGCGCGTTGTTGTTTTTGAGCTCAAAAACAACAAGACGACGGAATTATGGCCGAACTCATAAAGGCCGGCGGAAAGCCCGTTCTTAAAACCCCTTCAGTAGCTGATTGATTCCGACATACTCCAGGGAAAAACGCCGCAGGCATGGAATAGAGGTATGGTGATACTTTTTTTAAGAAGGGTGACAATGCCCTTATTAATAATTGTAGGCCCATCTCTCTTCTGAGCCATGTCTACAAGCTGTTTTCAAGAGTCATCACGAACCGTCTCGCGCACTGGTTTAACGACTTCCAGCCTCCCGAACAAGTCGAATTCTGTAAAAGCTGTAGCACCGATGAGTATAACCTGCCTCTCTGCTTAGCGTTTGTGGACTACGAAAAACCCTTCGATTCGATCGAGACATGGGCAGTACGGCAGTCTCTTCAACGGTGCCAGATCGACTATCGGTACATCTAGGTGCTCAAGTGTCTCTACGCCACTATGTCAGTCCGACTCCAGGACCAGACCTTGAAACTTATCCTTCTGCAGCGAGGTGTCAGGCAGGGACACGTTATCTGTCCGAAACTATTCACTGCTGCACTGGATGAAGTCTTCAAGGTTCTGGACTGGAAAGGGATTAGCATCAACATCAATGGCGAGTACATCACTCACCTTGGGTTTGCTGACGATATAGTAGTCATGGCTAAGACTATGGAAGACTCAGTAGAGCTTCCGAAAGAGTGAGTCATAAAATGGAACAGGAACGAGACAAAGGTCATGTCAAATGCCAATGTAACACCTACTCTCATGAAGATTGGAGTCGCTACACTCGAAGTTATGAACGAGTATGTTTGCCTAGGACAAACTGTCCAGTTAGGTAGGTCCAACTTCGAGAAAGAGGTCAATCGTCGAATCCGACTCGGCTGGGCAGGGTTCGGGAAGTTACGCACACTTCTTGTCCCAAATACTGCAGTGTCTCAAAACGAAAGTATTTGACTGGTGCGTGTTGCCAGTGATGACCTATGGCACTGAAACGTGGTCGCTCATAATGCGCCTTATTAGAAGGCTAAAAGTCACCCAAAAGGCAATGGAAAAGGCTATGCTTGGAGTTTCCCTACGTGATCGAATCAGAAATGAATAGATCCGTAAAGGAACCAAGGTAACCGACATAGCAAGAAGAATTGTCAAACTTAAGTGGCAGTGGGTAGGGCACATAGCTTGCAGAACAGCTGGCCGATGGGGCCTAAAGGTTCTGGAGTAGCGACCGCATACGGGAAGACGTAGCGTTGGAAAGCCTCCCACATGATGGACCGATGACCTTGTGAAGACTGCAGGAATCCGCTGGATGCGGAAAACACAGTACCGGTCGCAGTGGCGGTGCTTAGGAGAGGCCAATATCTAGCAACAGACGTCTTTCGGCTGAAATAATGCTATATATATACATAAATATTATAAATTAAAATTGCTTTTATTGTTTGTCTGTGTGACCGCGTTGTTCTTTAAAACTACGCAACGGATTTTCATACGGTTTTACCAGCATTTAGAGAATTTATTCCAGAAGGTTTATACTCGTATAAAGTCACATAATAAAGACAAGTACCTATCTTTGTCAAGTTATAAAAACCGTGCGAAGCAGGGGCGGGTTGCAAGTTATCCGATGCACTAGCGCGTGTAGGTAGAGGTACTGTTGTTCTCTTATTAATTAAACATGTAAAAGGAAAAAGAAACACTTTTATGTCAAACATCCCTTGTCCACGTCAACGCTGTAATTAATCACAAAATGTTTGCCTCCGTGCACCCGCTTCATAAAAACCATATTTCTTGGTATCCCTTATTTAATGAAGTACCGCTTTCATTAGTGAGTGCTTTTCAGAGCGTTTATAATCTAAAGGGAAATTGAACCTGCCTCGTGAAGGTTCCTGCGTTCAGCATTGATATGTACAGTCAGCCTCAAAAAGATATATACATCTACAAGAATACATTCAACTGTCTATAAATCTTTGCTCTATAATATTGTATCAATTTGTACCCAGAAGACATATTACAGTTTGGGTACTTAATTGTACACATTGATACAGTATTATGGAACACAAATTGTAAACAAGATCTTGTAGATGTATACATCTTTTTGAGGCTGACTGTACCTAGTCAATTAAAAAGTTATATCTATAAAGAAATACTAATTACAAGCTTTCGTTGAGGCCCACTTGTTAGTCTTTTAAGATGGATTTTTGCAATGAGAGAAGCGATAATATAGAATATATGGGATTCGCGGGTGGTTGCTCACGCTCGGTGATTTTCCATCCTTTGCTGCCTCAATTGTCCGACTCGATAGCGCTGCTGTGCCGTCGCAGTTGTGAGACCTGTGGGAAACATAAACGGACACGTTACTTCTTTTTTTTTACCACCATCTCGTACACACGGCACATATCAAGCTATACACTTCCAATATAAGCTGATCTTGCATTGTAGAGGATATCCGTACAATGAGAGGTCAGCTTATACTGGAAATGTATAGCTTGATGTGTAGCTGTGTGTACTATGTTCAATCTTAACGCGTTGTTTTCGTACTCACCCATTGTGCCTGGCCAACCTGCGACTGTGACGCACAGCCGGCGTTGAGATCGCATCATACACCCTCCTTTTTCAATAAAATCTTGGCTGAAGATGACCGAAGACGATACTTTTGTTTATGTGTACCCAGGTTGTGGCATTTTTCGATAATGCACAATTTAAACAAAAAGGAGCATAATTAATTATTTTACACTAACACGGAACTAACAATACTGGGTCAACTCCATAAGCATGAAATCCGTAGTATCGGTCGAAGTTACGGGCTTTTCCTACTCTGTATCACTTGCGGACATAAGATTAGCGAGGAACCCGAACTAAGAATTAATTACAACACGATATGACAGTTGTCCCTTCTCGCGATGTGTTTTTGCGCGTTCGATAAATTGAATTTGTCACTTTTGTGAGATCAACTACTTTCCGACGGGCCCGTATCTTTGTTGACGGACTTAGAGAGTTGACAAAAACAAAATTATAGTATTAAATGACGGTTACCTTATCCTATTAACATTGTACCTACTTCATCTATTGTTATAGGTAGGAACTTCAGTTTCTCAGAATAGTATTAAATGAACTATTTATGACAATTTTTTGTCTTAGTTTTTATTAAGGGGCAAGCACCAAGGTAACCCGCGAAATTCAGTCTTTCACACGTTTTTTGTAATTTGCAGGTCAGTATCAAGTTGTATGTTGATATAAATATGATTCGCGGCCGTAACAAATATGTATTTATAGAATTATAATCACAAAAATCATCAATACATCTCTGTAAGTTCATATTACCCTATTGAACGACTATTTCATAAAATCTTGTCATTTGAGGCCAATTCTAACTTAAGGAGTTGTATTGTTGATTCTAATGATAATAATTTTGTAAAGCCATATTTGTTACGGCCGCGAATCATATTTTAATCAACATACAACCTGACACTGACCCGCAAATTGCAAAAAAGGTAAGAAAAATTGAATTTCGCGGGCTACCTTGGCGCATCTCCCTTGTGTTATAACTATTCAATTTTTTTTATTTAATTAACCCACATAACTTTTTTCTTCTCGTTAAACTAAATAACTGCCGGTGTATTGTCCGCCGCGCTCGGCGGTCTGTGGCGCTTTCGTGCACGAATCAATCTAGCTAATCGCTAAGAAAAGGTTTTGCTGTTGCTTTATTTTTGTAATTATATTCGATTGAGTACTAGTTTAGATATTTATTTTTAAGTATAATAATTATGTATTAGGTATGTTGAAACTGTTTGTACTCCCCGTCAGTTGTCCCTAAAGGTTCTTTAGATAACCAGCGTCAGACAGCATCTATGGCGCAGCCGTGAGTGCCACACTATTATTGTTAAAACAATACTTTCACTTTTTTATTTTGTGTTTCCGAAATGTGTCCAAATAAACTTTATTATTTCTTTATTTCTATCTTTGACAGTCGTTACGGGTAGTCGGAAGACCAAGTGTCTGACAACCATTCTTACCAAGGGGTATCGATTTACCCAGTAACCGGGTTGCGGAGGACATATAGGCAGTCGCTCCAAGTAAAATGCTGGTATTCAGGTGCATCCGGTTAGACTGGAAGCCGACCGCAACTTAGTTTGGAAAAAGCAAGTCAGATTTAATTTGACTTTATTTTAATATGTTTCTGACATGATATGACATTAATAACGTTGTTGTTTATTGTCATGTATTTACCGTTTGCATGTGTAGTGACTTCGGTTTGAATTAATATATCCCTGTATTTGCAGCTGGTAGCAAACTGTCATGCTCCTTTGATCCCTTTGATGTCATTGCAATATTGCATTCGGTAGCCGGATTCCCCCCTCCCTCTAAAATAATATTAGGTACATATAGTGTGGGTACACTCATGAACGGGTTGTTTGTGTAGCAATATGTGCTTTGGACTGTTAGCTGTTTGTCGTTCGTATGCAGACCACAGTTTATACATGGTTATAAAAAATGTTATCATGATTTCGTAACGCATAGACTACTGTTAACAGTAGTATAATGTCGAAAGAAAATAATATGATATTAGGTCTTTACCTATGAAATTGCCGTTCTGCAGTACTGGCCATTTCAAATCAAAATAATTTTTGTTTGGCTATGAATTCTAATTTCAAATTAATTTTATTTTAAAAACATGGATTTTTTTTTCTAAAAGTAGTCATTTCTTTATTGATTAGTGTTACATTTTCATCGCATTTCAATCTTTTTCGTCATCATGGATACGTTAAAAATTCGAGTAATTATGGAATATGAGTACCGTCGTGGCAGCAACGCGGCACAAGCGGCACGCAACATCAACGACGTTTACGGAGCTAACTCTACAAACCAACGCACCACCTGTTATTGGTTTGCTCGCTTCCGTTCTGGAAATTTCGACCTGAAAAATGAACCTCGCGGTCGTCCGAAGACTTTGGTCGACAATGACGAATTAAAGGCGATTGTGGAAGCTGATGATACACAATCTACGGCTGAATTAGCAGCAGCTTTCGACGTTAGCGTCAAAACAATATTGGTCCATTTGCGTCAAATTGGCAAGGTAAAAAAGCTTGACAAATGGGTGCCCCACGAACTCAATGATCGCCAGCGCGAAGTACGCGTCGAGACGTGCCTTGCACTGCTCAACAGACACACAAATGAAGGAATTTTGAACCGCATTGTTACCTGCGATGAAAAATGGATTCTGTTTGATAACCGTAAGCGCTCAGCAAGTTGGTTGGATCCTGGTTCAGCACCTAAACAATGCCCTAAACGAAAACTTACCCCTAGAAAAGTGATGGTCACTGTTTGGTGGTCTAGCGCCGGTGTGATTCATCACAGCTTCTTACCAAACGGGGTGAGCATTACTGCAGATGTGTACTGTGAAGAACTGAACACAATGATGGAGAAGCTGGCGCATCTCCAACCAGCATTGGTCAATCGCTCGTCTCCGCTGCTCCTGCACGACAACGCGCGACCTCATACTGCACAGCAGACGGTCTCCAAGTTGCAAGAACTGGGGTTGGAAGCTCTCCGTCATCCGCCCTACTCACCAGACCTTGCGCCTACAGACTACTACTTTTTCCAGAATTTGGATAACTTCTTGGCGGGAAAAAAATTTAATACCCGAGAGGCAGTACAAAATGCCTTTGAAGAATTTGTTGCCTCCCATCCAGCTGATTTCTTTAAGAAGGGCATCAATAAACTGCCACTGCGATGGCAAAGATGCATTGATTGCATGGGTGATTACTTCGATTAATACAAATAAAAAATTCATGAAAAAAATTCGTTTAAATTTTTTCATACAAAACGGCAATTTCATAGGTAAAGACCTATTATAATCTTATTTAGGTATATAAAGGTTTTGTAGTACATGAGGGACTCACAAAGTATGCATTATTAATTTCAACTCAACTCTACTTATGGCTTTTGTAAACAGGATTTTATTTCAGATTTGTTACAGTTGTCAATCATGTAATTTGTTTTAAATAGGCTTTTATTTAATATAGATTCTTCTTTTTTTTTGTGAATGTGTGAACGTTGTAGGCCTAACTTGTAGACTGTAGATTAGTAGACCTTTTTATATTTTATATTTTCATATTTTATTGAGTGCCTGTTACTTGTTGTCAGGCCTACACTGTCCTCCCATTAATCAACACTGTAATTTGAAACATTGTAAAAGCCCCTTATTTTTAAAAGAGTAACCGTGGAGTTTCTTGCCGGCTCTTCTCCATAGGAAACAACCAATTGGAACCGTGCACCTAGCTTCTGACGTTTCGTGAGTGCCCATGTTGGTTTATGTGAAATAAAATATTTTGATTTTGATTTTTTTGACATGGTGTAGGTACAACGAATTGTTCGGTGAATTTGCTCTCCTAGCTAGGTCACTGAGTATATTAAAAAGAGACAATTTGACTCCCAATGTGAGTATCAGAATAATTATGTTTTTATTTATGCTTTTGGAGCGTATAATATAAAACGAAAATGCACATAGAAAACGTATAAATCTAAATAAAAGTTGGTATAAATAAATTAAGCTTTCAGCCATGAACCGAATAGTTCTAATCATTATTAAAGTGTTCGTATCAAATAACATATTATTCGATGCACACATTTCCATTCCGTGTCAGTCTGTCAATCCTTCTTCATTTAGTATTAATGCAATACACCCCACTGCATCAAAGTTGAATTCAGAATTAGTTAACTCATGTTTCGATAATCGATTTATTTGTCGATATGGCACAACTCGATTATGTTATCGATTTAATGTACAGCATAGTACAGTTGCGTGCAAATAAAGTCGTATCCATTATTCAGAGCGTATCTGTCAGATTAGCACTTTGTATAATTTTTTATACATCTCTGTTTACAGTTGATTATGTTATTGATGATTTGATACAAAATTAATGTTTGTAACTCGTGTTAGGAAACAGTTTCACACCGATAGGAACATGTCTTCAAACCTTCACAAGAAGGGTTGCAAAATATGAAAACGATATTTTCGTTAGTTTCGGGAAATGACCCGCTAATACTTTCACATAGCTTAATTTCTTGGAATCCCTTTTAACGTTAAGTCTGCATGCACCAGATAAGCATAAACATTTTAAAATTTAGAACATGGCCTCCGAAAATTGTTAGTTAGCTTGGCAACATGGTAATGATAAATGGTCTGCCTTCCATCGGTAACTGATTCCCCGAACTCCTGGTTCCGCTGAAAAGCCCTACAAAGTCGCACAAATTGCTACCGCTTCTAGTAACAGGCAGGAGGGAGGATATTGCATTGAATAGATATATTGAGTAGATGCAAGATGCAGCCTATAGCAATACGATGCGGTACCTATGATGCTTTTGTTCTGTCGATATACAGGGTCAAATTAAATTATCTAGCGAAACTCTGCAGACGTGATGAGTATCGATTTCTAAACACGATAAAATTCAAATAAAAAAGATTAGGAGTTTCTTTTTTAGGGGTCAAGGACCGCTAGTAGTCTTGTTACTTGAAGTATGAATTGAGAAAATATTTTTTATCGTGTTTAGATATCGATAGTAATCACGTATGTGATGTTTACACAAAAAAGACCTGATTTTTAAACTGATATATCAAGTGAATAGTCTAACTGCGGTCGATGACCCCACAAAAAAATCATCAAATTAATTTATTTTTGTTTTATCATATTAAGATATCGATACCCATCACGTCTGCGGAGTTTCGCTACCTAATTTAATTTGGCCCTGTATTACCAAGGCGAAATGGAACACAAGGAGACAATACACAATGCTGCTTAGTAGCAGAATTAGATACCGATGTAATTCTTGCCCTGATCTTGCCCTTTCAGAAGATCTAAGGCAATTCCCGTATTTTAAAGAACGTTCGCATTCTAATCTCTAATCTCAGTATGTCTATGTCTCACTCCATCGTCGACTTTGTCTCTGTCACCTCTGACCTAGACTAGAGTCAAGAGCAAAACTAACTCAAATAAAAATAAAAAACTCAATCCGTCAAAAAATACCTCTATGTTTCCTACTTTTAAACCCCTGACGCAAAAAGAGGTGCGTTTGACCGCTATGTGTGAGAGTGTGTGTCTGTCTGTGGCGCTGTAGCTCTTAAACGAGTGAACCGATTTGGATGCGGTTTTTCTATTCTTAGACATGTTTTATCAAAATCGATTCACCCGTTTCAAGGGCTTCAGCTCTTTTTTGTGTCGGGGGTTTTATAATTTTACCTATTATTTCACATTGATAATCGCTGAGACGAGATGGCGACTAGATTTTAAACGTTTTTAATTATGGGTATTGGCCTTTCTTAGTAGCCTTTCTTAATTAAACAGTCTTCAGACATATGTATTGTGAAAACTATTAACTCCAACTGATGCCAATTAAGCTCTGGTTTCCTAAGAAGGCGGTGTACGGTCACACAATAACGGCTGTCCAGATACAGAGCGATTTTTGACCCCTTAATGTTTGTAGCGGCATCTACAACGCCACATGCGAGCTACGCGTCACATTGCCGTCACGCAAAACCCTGCATCGCGCAAGCAGAGTTTGCCGCGCAACTGGCAAGTCCCGACATCAATTGTCGGGCAGTTGCCCACCAGATACGACACCCGTGTGGTCTGAGGATCCTCCTTTTTCTATGGAAGTATGAATGAACTTTACACCCTGTTCTTCTTCATGCCTCTACAATGTCAAATACTGGTGAAAATTAAAAAAAATTATGACGGCCGTTATATTATGACGGCACCGCTCTTATAAAAAACCGTAGCTTTGGAACTGAAACTTAAGCAGAAACCACATATTCTTAAAACATTTCTCTCCCACATCTTCTACTCGAACTCATCATAAAAATTAACAATCAAGACTCGTATTTCTATCGATAAGCAATAATGATTTAATTAATAAACCGAGTGTGTATGCTATATCGGACGCGCGGAATACCGGCCAGTACGTCATACTCACGTACTCCGGCGGGACGGCTCGTAGTAAAATATATTTAAATGCGTTACGCAACGCTTCTTGAAGCGCAAGAACGTAAATATTCGGTAGGTCCAGTATGTACGATGTTATGATTATTTAGAATGTCTAATATTCCCGTAGTCCTTCTAGGCAACTTGGTACCAAACACTAGGAAGTGATGAAAAGCTAACTTTTGTAATTTAAATAAATGATTAAGTATTGAATGTTAAATTCGATGACCTAATGAGGATCTCGCTAACACTTAACAGCATAAATGTAAGAAAAAGCTTTGTGCAAGCATTTTTCTGAAGAGCATTTAAGGCCTATTTACACGATGCAAGTTTCTCACCAGTGGCACACAATAAAGTTGAAGCTCTAAACACTGTTTACACGGTGCAACTTTTGATTGTGCTTCAACTTATGGAATGCTACAAGCAATTAAATCGCACCGTGTAAATCAGGCGTTCGCATCGTCCACAGTACGGGCACACAATCGCGCATATGCACAGGAAAACAGGGAAATTCATAGAATTTTAAGAAAATTTGCCTCTGAATATTGCTATTAGACTATTATAGCAGAGTAATTTGATCCATCCTGCTAGGTATTTAATGACATTTGTTTAATGTGGGCCTTCTCTATTCAATTACTTGGTGGCTCAGGAGATGCTTAAGCGAAAGTGGGTAACGTACGATGATCCCACGCAGTGGTATGTTGCCGCTTCACTACGTTTTTTGGACGTACACATTCCGCTTTCAGCCCGAATGCTAGTAATTGATTCGATTCACCTTCGGATGGCTTGCGTTGTTGTGAAGGGGTTTTGGGGTGCAGAACTGCTTTGATGCTTTTAGATGACACACAGAGGGTGGCGATTTAGTCACCTGTGTCCGTCAAGGGGATGATTCTACCCATCCTACTGAAGCAACTTTTTGTATGAATTCTAAACCGATTGAAAATAAAAAATCTTGTTACTTTTTACGAATTGTATATGACTTTCATAGAGACTGTTATTTGTTTAGAATAAGGGTAGAATCACCCGTTCACGGATGCAGGTTTCTTATTAATTTTTTAAGCTATTGCATAGCTTTTATCGCGGGCTTTGAGCGCAGCGACCGAATCAAGAAATTCCGTAACGAAAATAAAACCTAACACCCCCCACTCCGTCTACCATGTAGCTCGGCCGAGCGTTCGCTTAGCGTGTATGTATATGTATGGTACGACTGTACTTAATTAATATCAAATAAAAAAAAGTTGCATAAATAAAAAATAAAAAAAAAACATAATTGCATAAGTTGATAAAAAATGCTATGCAATAGCTTTACCGCGGCAGTCCCCGAGTGCCACACGTGTTTTTTTTATTTTCTTTATTTATGCAACCAACAGCGATACATATAGCATGTTACAGAGTATGTGTATTACAGTATTGAATGGCTAATAATGGGTTTCCCTGTATAACTAGGATAAGTATAAAATATGCGAACGGACTACAGACTAAGAAATATTAAAATTTAAATACAAAAGGTTCTGTTTTAGTTATAAAAAATTTTAGAGAAAATACGTTTTTTTAAATTAAATTAAGGAAAAAGAAATGTTCGAATATTAAGAAATTAGTTGTTTATCATTTGCCTTCGTATATGGTTTTCATTTTTTTTTTTAATGGTTTATCACAGTTAAATATATCCAGTTGAGAGAAATCCGTGTTATAAATTCGAAAAATACGGGTAATTTCGCTGTCTTTCTTGTCCTATACGTTTAATCTCTAAAGGTCAGCTTTCGACGTGGTCTCTATACAATTCTTTTCTTTTTTAATGTTTTCTTATTCTCTGAAGTCTATGAAAGAAGACTTCAGTTGATCAACTGTCTATCCCAGGGACGAGGGCATCCTCACTGCACTCAATGCACTGCAAAAATATTTACGCAATAAATCATCAGGAAGTGTACAGCGACATAATGAAGCTCATGGCTAAAAGATTTAACCCGATAACCTGAAATAATAATTTCCTGACTGAAAATAATTACTTGCATTTAGAAGAAAATTAAGGTGGCTATTACTAAGAGTAATCATTTTTTTTTCTTTTTAATATCTTTTGGTTTTTTACTGAAAATAAAAAGGCACCACAAATCGCTAAGCACGTTTAACGCTAAACTAATTTAAAAAATCATTGTCTCTTTACCCGACAATCGTTTGGAGATGACAGAGACAGAGTGATGTTTTAAATCATTTTAGCGTAACATTTTTAAAGTGACAGGTGGTGCCAGCGGGTCTAAAATTCGTTTCTAAGCTACCCGAGGCATCAGATCTCTCTACGCACAGTGGGTTGGAACGTGAGCGTTTGATTTACATATTGCAAGCATTTCGCAACGCATGCCTGCGCAGGCGCCGTCGCGGACGCCTTGAACATATTGATAAGGGTCTCATGTTGCTGTTATCATACTGATGGCTTAGAAACGTATCATTTGGCTCGTAGTTTGGTTGCCTAATCCTTTCTGTGTCCTGTCCTGACTTTATTGTAATTTAGTTAGGCTAGAAGTTCTGACAGGATACGTTCAATTACCTCATACATACCATGCACATAACCAGCCAATAATGTCCCCACTGCAGGGATACAGGCCTACTCTCTATGAGAGCGACTAGGCCATAATCCACCACGCGGGCCCAGTGCGGGTTGGTGGTTGTCACATGTCTTTGAATTATTGGTTCTGAGACATGCCTAAGATTTTCTTTCACCGTTTTGAGAGCAATGGTGATGAAATTAAATACAATAAGTGAAGTGCCTGCCTGGGTTCGAACTCACGACCTACAACTCGTAAGTCGGGGCTGATACCACTGGGCCACTAATGCTCTACATACGCATACCATACTAAAACTAAACCAATAAAAAACAACTAAATAAACAGAATACTCAAAAATAATTCTCTATTTAAAAACATCATCAATTTGTTTCTAAATCCGACTACTTCATTCTAGATCACAGTCATTAACTGTATTTATAATTAGTTAATCGACAGCCCTGTGCCTAATTAACCGGCCAGATGCGTCTGCGCTCTAAACATGTCACATTAAAATCATACTTGCGAGCTGAAGCCGTCCCAACGTTACCATTGCCACCTGTTGCCTGTATTATATTGGAAACCCTAATTTTTGTCAAATGTGTTCGCTCACCTCATAAAGATCATTAGTTTTCGTCATAACGCCTGCCAGATGTGTGCAGTCCACTAAATATTATGTGCGAGTATTATTGGTACTGACATAGTTATGTAGGCGATAGGTATAAACATGCAATAATACTTACACGCCGTTTGTGGGTGGGTGCCAATAGACATTAGTATGACAAAGTGTGAGGCTCCATATCATACTTATGCGCCCTAACGGGAATAGAACTGTGGCCCTTAGTGCGACGGAAATGCTTCGACCTCAGAGGCGTTGTGCAACTATGTTGTGACGTAAGGCATTGCCCTTGGAAACCGCGCACATGCAGCATTATCACACACTAGCTTCTGCTCGCGGCTTCGTTCGCTTGGAAGTCGTACGACACCACAATTTACTACAATAACAGCCACATTTTTATAAAACTTTCCCGTATAAGTACTACAAAATTGGTCCCAGCAACCAAAATATAAAGAGAGTGAGGACTGGTGGCGCGGGAGCAAGCGACGTACAGTTGTCCGTGTGAGAAGCAGCTCCCGAGGTCCAGACCCGAAGCCTTCAGCAGTAATTTCCCATTGCTTGCGAGGTTTTTCGTGATTTAATGAACGCCTGCGTTCCTTTATATGTACTACCTAATGGCACAACACTGATACACGGACTGATGCATTCTTACAAATTATTCCTCACGAACAGCTATCACTAAAATAATATAACAGTAGATTGTAAACGCACGAGATTTCTCATTAACAGTCACCTAACTATAGATATTTATTTTTATTATAACCAAAGATGACAGAAGTTTGTTTTTCTGTGTAAGTTTTACGAACTATCATAATAAAATAGTGTAACAAAATGTAAAAAAGGAAGCACAAAAAATATAATATTGTTGGAAATCGAACATAGGTTTGCAAAGCATTCGTCGAACCCCTTTTTTTTTTTTTGCTTGGGAAATCATCAAATGACCTCTCCTGCTCTGGGCGGAGCGGAAGGGCGTGTCAGACTCTTACTGACTAAAACCCACCCGTGTTCCTTCAGTTGCCTGTGCGCCAGGGCCACGGTAACTCTTTCGAACAATCCGCGACCCCGGCAGGCATCGGTCCTATCGGACCCCGTCAATGGTGCTGACATCTCTTTGAGGCGCGCGTGGAACACGACGCGCCGTCGACCCGGGCCTGGTCCTTACCGGACGGCGAGCTGCCCATTGCTCGCCGTCCGCAAGCCCGCGCCTACGGTGGCCGGGAGTCGGCAATCGACTCCCGACGCCCAGGGTGTCTCCTCCTCCTACGGCGGCTAGGGGCGCGAGGGGTTCGTCGAACCCCTAAGCTATTTACTTTGTTGAATGTTGACTAAAATAGCCATTTCTTATATTATGCCATGATTGACTGCATAGCTCCTTAAATGTATAGCGGGATGATGATCATTTTAAAGGTTAAATCTGTAACTATCTGCAATATTTTGGCGCGTCTTTTTACAATTTGCGGTAAACTATAGAAGAATATGAACAAGTTGCAATATTGCTCATCCCCCAAAGCTAATAGCATGATAATTTATAGCCTACAGACTGACCAGACTTATCGGGAATATCAATGTAAAATTTGAACAAAATCTATCCGATAGTTGTTGCATGATGCTGGAATATACATTCAGACATAAAGACAAACGGATAAATAGACAAACGGACAACAAAATATATTTTCAGCATTAGAATCGTTCCCAGACCTCGCATAAATTACTTATCTTAAAAAAAGGTCAAAACGTGTATCCTCAAAAATATATATTTATAAAGTAACCTATATGTGATGGACAATTATTAATAGACTAGCTTCTGCCCGCGACTTCGTCCGCGTGAAATTTTTGTTCCCCCGACCCACCCCGTCGCTTTTCTCAATTTTTTTTTCCGTAAGAACCTTCTACAAAGTATAAGAAAACTATAAATAAATGTGGGATGAAATCGGTAAAGTCGTTCCCAAGTTATGGCGTGACCAAGGGAAATAGGAATTCATTTATATATATATAGATTTCTCAAGGATAAAGAAAGAAATGAAAGAAAAATATTGATAAAAATAAATAAATAAATTTGTTTATTTTACACAAACAAAACACACATTACGAATAAATTACATTAAAATACACACATACAAAATAGCCAAAAGCCTCGTATTCAATCCATAAATGTTTGACAATTTTATCCAATGCTTGATGTTAGGGCCAGCATAATATCCCATCTATCCAAATATGTTATGCACACATTTCAGTACAATAATGCTACTCAAACATGTTTATAGTTGGCACTGTGGTCGTAATTAAAGAGTCTCATTGGTACGTCGTAAATAATGTAAACTGCATGTTTACGCGAGTTCCAGCTCAGCTATGTAAATGTGCACACATCGCGTGGATTATAAGGCTCCCTCAGACAGGCGCGGCGCGACTCCGGTAGAACAATTTCCATGAAGTTTTCATAGAAATTGTTCCACCAGAGTCGCGTCGCGAATGTTTGCGGAAGCTTTTACACGCAACTGCACGGAATGGAAGTTTCACCTCATATTTTGGAACGATTGTTTAACCAACGAGTTATTTGCTCTGTGAACCACTACTAGAATTCTTATCTCTGTTAAAAGCTCGAAGTAAAAGGCTGGTGTTTAGTAACATTTACACGCATATAAGTTTCGAGTTACCAAGACAATGAATTCTAAAGGTGTTAACTATATTAAACCAGTAGACATTGATCACCTCAAAATATAATCGATGGTCGATCCGGTTGCCATGCACCACGCTAGATTAATCAATCGACGACGGTGAAATGTCATCTATCGACTACAGTCTAGTTCACCTTAACAGATTGGGAATTGGGATTGTTATCTAAAAATCTGCTTCTGAGAGCTACTCGTACTTTGACTGGGATACGGGCTCAACATTTTTAAAGCTGAGCAGACAGAAGACCGCACTACTTGGAGACGCGTCGTATGTGGTCGCGATAATCAGCATTGATGGAAAGATGAAAAAGAAGAAGCGTAGCCCGAAAAATCTTCTACCCTCATTGGCCACTTATAGACTAGTCACTTTGGAAGACACTACGTAAAGATAATTAGCAGAAGTTCCGAGCCTAGTTCCGATTAACAATGAGGGACAATATTGAAAGCTCTGTGAAAACTAATTATTGTCGAATCAATTGCGCTTACTACGCTTAGGGCGAATTCCACCAAACTTTTATACCTAGAATAAGTCTGACCCTAATAAATAATTTTTTCCATACTAGAACTGTCAGACATCAATTTTATTCCACAGATAAAAATGAACAAAAAACGAGCTATCTTTAGGTTTAAGTTTATTTGAAGTGCATTTAAATGGAGATTGTTTTCGTTGAATTAATTATTAACTTTCAATATTAAATATAGATATAGCCAGCACTGCCGTGTCGATTTTGAGATAATAGACAGCGGAACTCCCATTTCTCCTAATCAAATCAACTTTGACGACTTACTACATAAACCTATCAAATATGTTTCCAAATTCGTCATGAAGACTAAATTGTAATACACAAAGTTTACCGTCACTTAAAATATATTTTTTGTTAACAGAATCACCTTGATATGGACACCCTGGATATGACCAAGAGTGAGCATCGTCACTTAGTACTGCAGATTGCTCTGAAATGCGCTGACATTTCGAACCCCTGCCGCCCGTGGGAGATCAGCAGGAAGTGGAGTCTCAAAGTGTGCGAGGAGTTTTTCCGCCAAGGCGACTACGAGCGGCGACTCAACCTGCCAGTCACGGCCCTCTGCGACCGACATACTACGTCCATACCTAAGATTCAGACCGGTAAACTTGATTAACGTAATTAATGTTACAAAAATGCATATATTGCAATCTACAATTATGCTTTAAAATTACAGGTTTCTTCAAATTTGTGGTGACACCGCTAATAAGCCAATGGCATAGGTTCCTACACAATGACCTCTCCACTCAGATGCTCTATAATCTTATGTACAACCAAAAACGTTGGGAGACGTTGATAAATGAAGAAGCAAATCAGGAAACCAAGACTGAGATATCCGATGCGGATATGGTGGACGACGACTTGGAGACGGACAACGAAAGCAACAAGTCGGAGAGAGCCAGGCTTCTCCAGCCGCCGCGTAGGGCCTCGCTCAATCCTGTCAAGAAGAAGAGCCCATTCAAGGATCAGGTCCGACGTTTCTCCGTGCCCCTAAATGTATTCCAGGATGTTAGATTCCGGCTCCGCGAGAGGAATAACGCGGCGTCGCTGGCGGACGAGCGTGCGCGCCGTATAGCCAGCGCCGCCAGCAGCCAGCCCTCCCTGCACTCGCAGCTCAGCGTGCGGGGGCACTGCTCACACTCACAGGAACCCGAAAGGCTTCTCGACTCAGAAAATCTTCTACCTGATTCTACCATAGCCTCTATCACGACGCCCGCGCAGGCCGTACGCCTCAGCAGTGTGCTCAGAGAGGGCGGCACCCTGAACAAATTCGACAGACAAAAAACTTTCCATCCTTTGGAATCAACGTCTCGGGATTCCTCTGAGGATTCCGACTACGTATCACCGTTCAGACCAGACCTTTTTAGTCCTGTCCCGGGAACAAGCAAGAAAGAACCTAAATATAGCTATTTAGTCGTGAGAGATATTAAAAAGACTGATTCTGAAGACACTTCTGATACTAGTGTAGAAGAAACGCCGCGTAAGTTAGAGAAGGAAAACTCCGTACAGAGGCATAGCCGAAGGGAGTCAAGCACAGTTGGCAGTCAACTGCGCGACAATTTGACATGGATGCCTTTAGAACTCGAATCAGACCCGCTGCTGCAGCGGCGGAGGAAATCGATGCCCGCTGAAGGTTTACCATTTAGTGAGTTATTTTGGAATATTTCTACTTACCAACCCAAAAAACAAAATTTCATTAAATTACTTAAACACAATAATACATTTTACAGCTCCAAGAGAGAAGAAGATTCGCGAGGTGACGTCAGTCCTCCCACAGTTACTGCGTCGCACGTTCTCCGGCAAGGAGTCATGGACGAAGCGGCGCGGCTCGGCTCCTTCGCCGGTGGTCCCCTCCGACTCCGAGCTGCGGGGCCTGGCTTCTCTCGGGTCCCTGCGACACAGCGTGAACGGCGGCCGCAGGAAGCCAAGCCTCACCGTCACATGCCAACAATGGCTCGCCAAAGCTACCCACGGGGTTCAGGAACGAACCCTCCACCAGTTCCCACGCAGAAGCTCACTCCCCGCTGAGGTGATGACAGGTGCTCTATAGCTTAGCGGCTTTTTTATATTTTTCTTTTGCATGTCTTTATTACATTATTTTTGCACAGGTTTTATTTTATGATGCCGTTTGAATTTTACTTACTTTTATTAATGACTGACTGATGATTTAGTTTACTATCACAATTTTGGAATTCCAAATCAATGGAATTACTTTCGCGCTTTTGATGTTGTTCATGATAATCATAATCATTCATTTGTCAGAATATGGTACATAAAGTTGTCTTAAAGTCAGGGGTATCATCACATTCTGCCAAGTATGGCGTGAAAATATTAGAAACATACATTTTTTACAGGACAGACAGAGATTATTAGGTTAGTATTAACATTATTGATTGCCTATTACGAATTAAAATTACAATTTGAGGTATGTCGGTTAAAAATAATATCATAAACACACAATTCATTTAGGACGTTAAAGTATCATTAAATGTCAGAGTATCAAAGATTACAATTAGGATGTCAAAGTATTATTCAAATAGTATTTTAAATTATAATAATAAATCACCTATGATTGCCGTGTTTTAACCATACCCGATGCCGACGTCTGTTCGTGGCGATAAATTAATTAGATACCTACACAGTTTGAACACACACGCATTCACAAGTACACCTTAAAAATAATTACTTGTCTATGAATCTAATTAAGATTACGAATGTTATATTTTCCAGGTATCTCATCCCACTAACTCTGGCGACGGTACATAGTATTTGCTTGAGCCCAGAGAGGCTCGACATTATGATTCGCTGGACGATGAAGATTCCGACCAGTCTTATAAAAATTACGATGCGGACGAAGAAGATTCTGATGGAGATAGCTCATATGACGATGACTACACAAGTCAGTTCCACGAAAATTTAGCCCTCGAGTTTTCGGATGATGAAAACGAAAATTTAGAGGAGGACAACGTTCCGAACTTGCCTAACGACCATTAGTCAGCCGTAATCATGCGTCGTCTCTGTAAACGATCTCTTGAATCCTGTTCCTGTCCCATGAATTTTATTGTAAATACGTCTATCACTAATTCTATCTATGACATTTGACCGCTGAAGTTTGTTTACATCTGATGGTGTTCGTAGAAGTGGCTGGTGTAAAATAGTTCTTTTAGAATGTGTGATGGTCATGAAGTTCCACTCCCTGTCCATCCCCCACTCTTGAACCACATCGTTTACTTTGAAGTGATTACAGTGAAATCGGATTTTTCGCAGCCATAAATGGCATTATGTCTAATACTGGATGTTTTGTGTAAATAACTGTTTTTGTCTCGAACATAACATTAATTTGTGATTATCATTAATATGTGCACAAAATTGTCTTGTTGACCGTACCGATATTTGTAGGAAAATCTTTAGTTTCCCGGTTCATTGCGTTAAACATTATTTGTAGGATGATGATGAGAATTATAATGATAATAGATACAGCCTACATTCTGTGCGCAGTGGATAGTGAAACAGTACATGTTATTATCATAATATAGAGTAGCTCTAGGTGTAAGCTTCAATTTTTTCTCGAACGTAACGTTAATTTGTGATAATCTGAAGGCGGTCATTATAATCATAATTTTAGTAAGATACAGTGGGAATACTTCTCGTTCCATTGCGCTACGAACGCCTAACGATATTAATACATCATAGATACTTCGCGCAGATAGTGTTTCACTGTAAAGATGGTATATGTCGCATAGCTCAAATGCGTTTTCTAGGATTTAGAAATGAATGACACTCCAAAATGGAGATACATAATTATATTATTATCATGGATGTTAAATCTATGGTCAACTTAGGGACATATTCAAGCGTAAGAATAGTGTCCTCTAATGTATAGCATTTTTGAAGGCGGGTGTTAGAAGTTGGAAGCACATGTTTCATAACTACGATGCTGCTCCTCAGTATACTTGCCACTTCAAAATGTTTATTTTGCAAAACCGCAGTACAAATAATTTCCACACAATGAATTTTTTTAATGTATATTTAATTAATGAATATGATTAAAATATTTTATCTCACAAATTTATTGTAAGTTTTAAAAGAATTAATGTTTCGCCTAATTTATAAAAAGTACATTATGATTATACCAAAAAATAAGCTTATCCGATATGGGAAATGGTTACGTTAAATCACAACAACGGGTTTAACAGGTTTTCGAGTCTCATAATTTGTAACTTTCTTTTAGTATTTGGAAAGTTATATAGTCATAGAATTTAAGTACTTAGTAGTTTTTAAGACGGAAAATTAAGAAAGGGGTAGACGCTCTTTTTGAGTGAAACACGTGATGATGTTAATGAAGGCGTATGGTAAGAGAAATGTTCAGTATTAAACGGACACATACAGCATAGGAGCTGTGACTGTTGATCGCTTTCACAAGGTCCCGCCACACAGAATAACAGACTTGTACAGAATATAAACTTGTTTCATGGATTTGCAGTTACGTATTATGGACAATATGAGACCGATTAATTTAATTGAGTGTACATAGCTTTCTTGATAATTACGAAAATCTATAATAATGTTGTGCAGTATAAAAGTGCATAATCTTTTGTAATATATTTTCGACATGTAGAAAACAAATGGATTTTTAATATTAGAATTGATATTTACAATGGTAAGTTCTATGATAATAATTATTAACGAGTGCGGTCAACAGAAACGCGGCGTGGTGTGGACAATTCGTGAAATATTTTATATACTAAAGTATTCAATATTTTCCTTTTAATGTTGATTTGTATATTATGTTTCTTTTTAAAGATATTATTGGTAAGTCAGTTTAGGCTAAAGACTGTGAGTTTATGTCTACGGATATTTTATTTTTTGTAATGTAACATAACTGTTCCAAAAATCTTTCTTGGTTGTCCACATCTAATATCGGCACGAAAGCCTGTGCCATTTCTGTCAAAATTCGGGCCTGTATTATGGGCAGTAGTTTATTTACTTCGCAAAGTCCGGCAGGTCAAAGAAAATGTCAAATATTTAATTGGTGAATACGTTTTTCATACCATCAGTCTGCTGACATCCTTTTACTGCAAACGCAGGGGGGTAAAGCTTGCGAGAACGTTGCCGTGCAGCGGCAGGCCCGTACTGCTTGTGGTCACACTAGAGGTCATGTTGCTAAAAGCAACATTTATTTAATTTATAACTTAGATGTCGATACTAGTGGCGGCTGAGCAAACTTACAGAGCTGATTGGCACTGAAACTCCCAACAATCAAAGTGTTTCGTTCGAGTGACAAAAGACGACTTTACTCTAATAGCCGGAAACTTGAAACCATCATCCAGCAGACGTTTGACTTACTGAGGCGGGTAGATCTTAATACTGGGTGTATAATTTTAGAGGCAGGTGCTTATTGTTTCTCTGTGCGTAAAAGCGACTCGGCCAATACTGAGCGCTCCCCGAGATTACGCACAACGCCCATGCATCTAACACACAAGACGAAGCCATAGACGTGAGATATGACATCGGTGCAGATGCTCAGATGCTCACTCGGTCGCCACTTACTTTGAACTAAACTATGTCAGCGCTGGCTCGCTGAACGATTGTCGATGCTCCCAAGAGTATACAATCCTAGTTATGGTAGGAAAGTATTTTAATATAGTAGGTAACAATGGGGGCAGATATTAAATCACAATATGACTTTTGTCGATTTGAGATTTTGAGGAATTCTGAGCCTAGCTCATGAAGAATATTTTTGTATACTTTTTCTTTAATTTATTATAATATTATAACGGTGGTAAGGTAAACTAAGCACCATGATGGTAAGCACTGACAAAACAAGACGATTCCTACAAAGGATGAATCGTGAAGATTTCACATAAGGTCTTTTCATTACATATTATAACGACCTCTAGTGTCCAAAAGCACTGTAGTGGAAGGTTCTCTTTTATATGTCAACAAACACTGTGTTTCGCTAAATGTAAAAGTGTTAATTTATTTTGTGATTGTGTCCCGAGTAGGTTTCTTAACGAATTGTTATAAGTTTAACATGAATCGTGCGTTGGACGTGCCAGGGTTTGTCTTGAAGAAAGCATTTTCTGTAAAATGGTTTACGTCAAGAATGACGAACGCGTGTCTTTAAAATTACCAGTAATTTCGAACAAGACGCATCTTTTGCGAGAAGAGGAGACGCGATTATTTTGATCCTGGTTCTCACCAGAAAATATACTTGTAGACTACGACAATGTTTCGTCACTTCAACGTTATTGTTAGTTGTTAAGATGTTAGCGTTAGCAATTGTGTCGATCTTATGCGTTTAGTTCGATAGTTTCCTGCCACGCCCGCTGTGATACGTTTGTTGCGATTATCTTGCATAATTCTGTACTAGCCACAGAGATAAGCAGGTACAAGTCCGTGGACGTTGTGTTTTTGCACAATATATTGCAAAACATAATGTGTATTTACAAGTAGATAGTCAGTCACAAAGGTTATCTATATCTCATCACGACAAACAGTTACACAGACGCTAATAGGGTGGACTTTCACACGAGTTGAATAGGCTCCGCAATTTCAAGACGATATCTATTAACACGTGCCAATCGTATCAACAGCGAGGTATATTTTTCTCATTATAGTTTTAGTACTTAAATATATAGATTGAAAAAATAATGTGCTCAAGAACTTCACTAGTATTATTCAGAAGGGACTTTTCCTTCGAACTTTTAATTGCAAAACACTATATTATAAACTATAGTTAATGCCTCAAGAGTCAACTGCTATCACGCAGTAGTTGGACATTATCTTGTCACTAGTATACTGCTAGTGCGCAGTAATTGGACATTATCTTGTTACTATTCTACTGCTAGTGCGCAGTAGTTGGACATTATCTTGTTACTATTCTACTGCTAGAGCGCAGTAATTGGACATTATCTTGTCACTAGTCTACTGCTAGTGCGCAGTAGTTGGACATTATCTTGTCACTAGTCTACTGCAAGTGCGTTTGTTGGACATAATCTTGTTACTATTCTACTGCTAGTGCGCAGTAATTGGACATTATCTTGTCACTAGTCTACTGCTAGTGCGCAGAAGTTGGACATTAACTTGTTGCTATTCTACTGCAAGTGCGCAGTAGTTGGACATTATCTTGTTACTTTTCTACTGCAAGTGTGCTGTAGTTGGACATTATCTTGTCACTAGTCTACTGCTAGTGCGCAGTAGTTGGACATTATCTTGTCACTAGTCTTTTGTCGTTTATAATGATACTTGTTTCAATCGGGCTCAATATTCATTATAATATATGTTTACTCTCTATGCACTAGGATGTTAAAATCTGTGTTAATGTTATTGAAGTAGTTTCAGTGTTTGAACGAATGTTATATCAATATGAGACAGTGACAGTAGTTTGTTTCGCTATCGGTATCAGTGTACTGCTCGGTTAGACTTAGAGCCACGGGCCTATCTCACAACTAGAATGCCCCATTCAACTTGTAGTAATTTGAATTTCTGTGTTTTGATGTTAGATAATAATTTATATAAGTATATCGTCTTTGATGTCGCCGCGGCTATGATGTCACAAGTTCTTAGTTATAATGTTTTAAAGTAACTGGTGTATGTACAATAGATGAATGTCCCTTCGTAAATAGTCATGTTGTCTTCAGGAAATATGTTATCACAAACTAAATATTAATTACCGAATACATTGTTTAATGGGTCCGGTGATCCGGGTCTTACCTGTTGAATACAGTTCAACTACAGTTCATAAATTCGGGAATAAGGGATCATTAGTAAATTGTAAGAATGGAAATATAAGGAGCTCTGCATACTGTGGTTCAACTGTAAACGACTGAATTTTGTCATTTTAAAGTAGGGAGTGTAGTAGACGATTTATGTATTTAGAAAAGCTGATATTTTAATGGACAGACCTACGGGCTAAAATCATGTCAGGGTTGGAAGATTTTATACTGTTGGCATGGCCACAGTCCAAAAAGAATTGTAGTGTCAGAAAACAGACAAAAAATACTAAATCTCTTAAAGCATCTGAGTGTTACGTGGTAGAAAAAATTATTGTCCCCTATCTCTCATTCCAAGTATGTCTGTCAAATCCTATATATTTGCTTACAAATATTCAAAAATGTTTATATCTATTTCTACAACTGTAAGTAGATTCTTAATAGAAGTTCTTTTAATGTACCCATACCACCTGTATGATTGAGTCCGCGTATCGAAACCCTGCTTTAGATGTTCATATAATTCGGTCCCGACTTTATTTATTGTACTCTGAGGGTCATATAACGATATTTTTCCTACGCTGTTCAAGTATACTTGGTTTTGTAAAGGGCTACATTGATCAACAATTCTCACAATCTGTGTACATTTTGAGAGTCGAAGTCGTCCTACCTGCGATCTTGACCGTTCCTTTGCCTTAGTGTAATCCAAAAACAATCGAGAGAAACCAGCAAGCAAATGGAAAAAAAGCATTTCCAAACAGTTGTATATTTCATTATTCTCAAATAGTTTTATTTACATTCAAAGCGTTGAGAGGCAATTTCTAATGTAGCTCAAAATTTCATAATAATCTTGTACTAACACAAAATAATTTAGTTTATTCATAAAAAAAACCAAAATACATAATTCCTTCAAAACAAGGCACAACTATGTCTGATTACTAACAAAAATGCCTGTTATCACAAACCTAACCAAAGACACAAGGCGGGTTTTTGAACATCAACAACACCCCTGAATGTGTGCGTATCTAGGGTTTTTTTTATAAATGAATTAAGTCTAATAATTTTCTAAATGCACAATAATAATATGTATTACGATCGAGTATTTAACATTTAATTAATCTAACAACTCATTATGTAGAAATGTAAAGTTATTTTTGAAATATGGATGTTGTACTTAAAATTGTTTTCGAAATAAATGTTTTTTTTTATTGGTTTTCTTTTCTTTTTCTCATACATTTTTGCTAGCAGATTTATTGTTTTATTTGTGATTTTATAATATTATTATGGCTTCTATCAAGATGAACTTTCAAATACATGCAGGAGATTTTCGTTTTAGTATTACTTCTTATTTTGATAATGTTAAATCTATCTGTAAGTGAAGACTGCAAATTTTTAAAAATTTATTCTTATATATCCATTTGTAGTGTATTTCTAATGGTACCCCCCCCCCCCCCCCCCCGGTACCTTTAACTTGTATGTACTTTCTCTACTGACTATTGTCAAGGACCGATGTTTGTCGTTGTATTAGTGTTATACTTGTCTTATAATATAAATAAATGTGATCGAAATCGGTGTTTTATTTCTGACCCTTGGTAATAGAATGATAGTTACATATCTTTAAGAGGGCCCTTCCCGGTCCGTCTATCGTCAACGCAAGCATGGTTGAAAAGCTTGTTGTTTCATCCAACGCCATGTTTGAAAAAGAAGCAAGAGTGAGAACGCGATAACATCGCACGAAATTGGCGCGCAAAGATTACCTACACAAAACTTGTTCCAGGAAATACGTGTTTTTGAAAAAGTCTTACAATTTTTTGGAAAAAATGTTTGTCCTTTAGAATTTCCATTACATGTGCAAGGCTTCTATGACGATGTTTTCTTTACTTTTACAATTTATGAGCACATTATGAACGGCCAAAGTTCAGGTAAATTTGTGCAATAAAGCAGATTTTGGAGGCTTATACTGAACTAGCTTCTGCCCGCGACTTCGTCCGCGTGGAAAAGTTACTTTGGGCTAACGCTAACTTTAACCCGCGACTTCGTTTATGTAGAGGGTGAAAATATTTTTAAATAATACGTACGTTAAGGAGCTGTTTTAGGTACCTACATCACGCTTTTATCAACACGGAGAAAAGATTTCTTAAAATATTCCTGGGGAGTTTATGAATTTTTACTGGGGCTCTGCAGTAACGCGGAACCATATGCGCAAACCCAAGAAACTTTACCCGGTTACCCAGTACAAATTCTAGAACAAAAAAACATTTAAGGTCTTTGAAATTGTACTGGGTTACCGATTCAATTTTTACTGGAGTACTGAACGTCATTTTTGGTATCTCGCAGAGATAACTGGGGCCACCGCCCTTCCCCGTCATGACCACCCGCCGCCGCCGGCCTTGCACCATTATTTTGCTGCAATTTTAAAACTGCGATATCTCCTAAGATATTCATTGAAATCAAATGATGTAAAGGGCAATTTTGTTTTAAATTAAATACTTGTGATGAATAACGTATTTATTTGGATAAGAATTAATATCATGTTTATAAAAACACCTTCGCAAATAATGCATTATTTTAGAACAAATTTGGTTAGCATAAAAAAGTTTATAGTGAGCCAACCTTAAAAGATAGACATAAGCAGTCGCAGACTTTTTTGTAGAACTTTTAAAGGGGAACAATTCTGTAATACATGATTTTTGGGAAACTTTAACCGTTTACGCAGCGCACGCAGCGGAAGCTCTCAAAAGGAAAAAAAACCCACGATTTTGAAACATTGTTCATTGGTGCTCCGTCCCTATTGGTCTTAGCGTGATGATATATAGCCTATAGCCTTCCTCAATAAATGAGCTATCTAACACTGCAAGAATTTTTCAAATCCGACCAGCAGTTCCTGAGATTAGCGCGTTCAAGCAAACAAACAAACTCTTCAGCTTTATTATTAGTATAGATTTGTTTCTCCAAATTTAGATTTTTTGCTTTCATAGAAACCTAGATAAAGTGCACAAGATACCTATTAGTTTAAAAATTGCAATGAAAGATGTGTTACAACGCCGTAATCACGTACGAGCGTTTGTATGAAACGTATGACGGGTTGGCCGCTCTTAATAATACCAGTACCAAAATAATTTAGTTATTAACTTAAAAAAAACCAAAATAATGCACTTTCACCAAAGAACTGAAGTACCAAAAGTAAATATAAGACATAGTAACTGTGACATCGAAGAAGTTAAAGTAGCAAAATTCTTAGGTTTATTGCTTGATAATCAGCTTAACTGGAAGGCCCATATAGATGACCTAAGTAAGAAAATAAATAAATCAGCATACGCACTTTTCCAAATTGCTAGAAAAATAAATATGGATGCGCTACTAGTTGCATATCACGGCCTAGTAGCCTCAATTTTGCGATATGGTATTGTTTTTTGGGGCAATTCTACAGATAAAGGTATCGTTTTTAAGGCACAAAAAAGATGCATAAGATCGATGTGTGGTCTGAAAATTGATGATAGCTGTGTACCTTTCATTAAATCGCTGAAAATACTTACCTTACCATCATTATATATTTTTGAAATAAATGTTTTCGTCATAACAAACATGAGGTTGTTCGGAAAAGTGTCGACTTTACGAGATGTTGTGATTCGTAGCCAATACGCAAACTCTATAAGCAATCAGCGTTGTAAGACGGCCTTAGTGAGAAAGAGTGTTTTAGGCATGGCACCGCGCATTTACAATAAATTGCCAGATGTAATAAAAAATTTGAATGTTACACAATTCAAAAAACAATTAAAACTGTTGTTAATTAAAAAATGTTATTATACGATTGATGAATTTCTGAATGATAAACTAATGTATACTTATTTATTTATTTTTGACTGGAGAATACACACAATAGACAATTTCTAGTAGAATATTGAGAGCAATGGTAATTTATGATATGATTATTTATTTAAGCATTGACTGTAGTAATTACTTCATATTGTGACATTTTATAATTTTAGTTTAATTTTGACATACCTACCAAATAATTTGTGTTTACCTCTCGCATGATTTATATATTTCCTTTTTATTATTTCGCATGCAACCATATATTTGTACGCCTCTTGGCATAACATAGCGACCTATTTTTAGTTTAATAACTGTATTAATTACCTATGTTACACAAATAAAATTGATTTTGATTTTGATTTTGATTTGATCATAAGTACATAATGCCTGGTAATGATAGTCCACTTTAGCCCTGGATTGAAAGAGTTGGAAGTTATGGGGAGAGGCCTTTGCCCAGCAGTGGGATGATGCAGGCTAATAGCAGTAGTAGTAGTAATGATAGTCAAGATGCTGTCGTTTTTCTTCAACAAAGCTCGGAAAGAGTGGAAAACGATATGGATATCTCGTTTACTACTCCGAATGGAATTTCAAAAATCGTGAACAGTATGCAAGTAAGAAATCTTTTGGCAATGATGAAATTCCAATATCAGTAATAAAAGACAATTTAGCAATTTTATCTGAGCTGATCTCGACTTTTTATAATAAGTGCATTGGAGAAGGCATTTTCCAGGAACAACAAAAAATTGCTAAGATCGCCCCAATTCATAAAAAGGGCACAAAAACTGATCCGACAAACTATAGGCCTATTTCTTTGTTTCCCACTTTGGCAAAAAATTTCGAAAATGTTTTAAAAGACCGCTTAAGCGGTCTTTTAAAACTTCTTAAGTTAAAAGTAATAGTTCGTAGTTAATAGTTAGTTGTGGTTAATAGTAGTAGTAGTTCTTAAGTTAAGTTAATAGTTAGTTTAAGTTTTTTTTCTTAAGTGTTCTACTTAAGTAGACATCTTAATTTGAATAAAGTAATTAATTTAAGACAATTTAGACACCAGAAGAATGTTGGTACGGGAGATGCTATACCGGTGTAGTTAATCAAATAAATTGTAAAATGAGAGTAGCTGGTATTTACTTGGATTTAAGTGCGGCTTTCGACACTATTGACCATAAATCACTCATCACAAAAATGGATGTAAGATATCTATCTCATCCATAACATGGGCAGTGTGCCGTCCGGTATCTTGTTTCAAGCTAAATCTCGCAATTGACGAAAAAGCTGTAAAGGACGCTTGATCTCCTAGCTCGAATTCATTTAGACGTTTCTGTAGCTGTTTGTTTTCGGATTCTTCATAAACTGATAGCAATTTTTTCTTCAGTTTTTCGTATCTTCCCGTGTTAGGTGGCGACATAATAATATGAATAAAGCGAAGTGCAGTTTTGGTAACAGAGAAATCGTGTTCTTAGTCTACAAGGTTTCTGCGGAAGGTATCTATCCGTTCTTGATATGTAAAGATGGTCACCCATCTACGGACCAACCGCGTCAAGCGTAGCTTAACCTGATCGATCGCCCCGTGCGGGTTTTATTACTTAGCCACAATACCCTTAATCCTAGAAATACAGCTATAAAAGTACATCCATACCGAAATTATTTGTCGAGCAACGCTTGCAAGTGTTAGTGGACAACAATGGATAACAAAAAGTTTATGTTAACTTACTGAAAGTTATAGGAAATTAATTAACGTTAGTACTCAAATGTGAATGTCGTGTCCTGTGTGTGTGTTATAAAATATTCTCTTTCTTACTTTAAATGTTGCTCAAAAAGGAACATTAGTGTGGATGCACCTAAACGTGTTAAATTTATTGTCTTTAATTTCAGCTGGACCCATACCCTTCAAATCAAACCGCGACACTAGCGTTATTTGGCGGCTCAAAACAATATAGAGTGATGCCCCTCGCCGTAGGGGAGTATATGTTCCTTGGTTGTACATCTACGAACGAGCCCGTTCACTAGTAGGTCTACAACTAAAATCTGCAGTCTTTAGAAGGTGCTGTGATCTGTATAATCTGTGGTGCTAAGTCAGTGATGGCGACACTGATACTGAGGTGCTGCTACTCGAAGGCGGCTGATGTTGGTGATCCTCGATTGACAATCACATTGGCGTCAACAGAAACCAAAAGAAAGGGAAGAATTCTATCTCATAATGATCTTGAGATCATAGGCGTTCTGTTTATCTGCCGTAGCTAGCTGGCTCATTTCAACGGGATAAAGACACAATGGATAAAGGGCCAAAATAAGCGCACTTGCGTCCCAACTAGGCGCCATTTTATTAACAAATACACTATGAAAACCAGTAGCATTTTTTTTTTGGTTGGGAAATCATCAAATGACCTCTCCCGCTCTAGGCGGAGCGGAAGGGCGTGTCAGACTCTTACTTCTTACTGACTAAAACCCACCCGTGTTCCTTCAGCTGCCTGTGCGCCAGGGCCACGGTAACTCTTTCGAACAATCCGCGACCCCGGCAGGCATCGGTCCTATCGGACTCCGTCAATGGTGCTGACATCTCTTTGAGGCGCGCGTGGAAAACCAGTAGCTTGTGGTCACATTAATGATAAATGAAACAGTCGATTCCGCCATATTTAAAACGAAACCAATAATCAATCTCCCTGGCCTTTTTCCAACTTTGAGGGGTCGGCTTCCTGTTTAACCGGATGTTGCTGAATACCAATATTTTACATGGAGCGACTGCCTATCTGACCTCCACATCCCAGTTACTGGGTATTTAAACAGAAACCAATTCACAATAAAACTATACTTGCTAACTAACAATCATGATTTAATTTACGTGTTTTTTAATAAACTTATTTATTACAAACAATCTAATATACATTTAAGCGGGGGGGGCTCGTGGCTTCGCTGGCGGGACGCCGACGGGTGTAGTAGACGCAGTTTCGGGCAACGCCGACGCCGTCTCTAAGCTCTTCAAGTTTGTCTCAAACTCGACGGGTTCAATGAACTTCTTATGCGGGTACGGCGTTGGCCCCAATATACGTTCGACATCTTTGAAATTTAACGTTTCTTTTTTCAGAAGTTCTTCGGCCAACTGCGGACAAAATAGTAATATTTTAGATTTTTGAACTCACTCTAGAGTAGAATCACATTCAAGCTAGGAACAAAAACTCGACTATGAACAAAATCGCTTGACGAGGCATTAGTCATGCGATTCGAAAGGTAATTTGATAGATTTTTTGTTTACACGGAACCACAGAGCACGGAATCGCCGCGCCGCAACGTCTAGAGTAGGCAGTGCTATCAAAAATCGTGACACCGACAACTTCTGTCGCGACTGTCATTCAAAGCCGTCGTTTTCATACGTCATAGTAATAGTTTTTTTGAGTTCATAATATACTGCCGTTTCGGGCGTACAAATACATTTTCGAGTGTTGGTTAGCTTCTCAGATATCACATTGAATTAAATGAATTAGGACAACATTAAAATTGCAAATTAGTCAAATGTTAGTAAAAGAAACGTCAAAAGGATTGAAGTAACTCAAAGAGATAATACGAAAAGAATAATACAGATAATTCCTAATATTTAAGTCTACTTTTCATTCATAAAATCATTAGTCAAGTAGTCATTTACTAATGAGATAATTGAATAATTTACATTTAAACGTCCCAAAGTTAAGAGTTTTAAAACAATCTGGTAGTTTATTATAAACTTTGGTCACCAAACAAAATACATTATTAGAAAATAGTTTATTATTTCGTCTCGGTACACGAAGCATGTGAACTCATTTTTGTCATAGTTCGAGTAAATGGTGACGCGTTTGGTTTGAAAGGTAAATGTTGAGAATGTCGCCTCCAGAACAGGTCACCGCGGCCTCTCCGTGGTCTGTGACACGGACGCCTCCTATTTTTCAATGAGACAACATTTTTTTTTCCGAATCTCCTTCCTGTATCATCATTCTCTTGCAATTATCCGCAAGTAGTCGGCACAACATGTCTTCTTCGTCCACGCGACTCTATCAGTCGTCATCTTGGTAGTCACCCTCTTTCTATCCATACCATCTTTCACCAGTCCATCCATCGTGTCTATGGTCTTCTCCTACTCTTAAAGCCATTCACATACATACACAAAACTTTCCTCACGACATTTTCCTTATTCCTCCGCATCACATGCCCATACCATGACAACGGTACAACTTTTCAGTCCACCACCTTCAGGCTTCCTCTCGATAATCCATACTAATATATAAATTCTAAAGTAACTCTGTCTGTATATTACCTTTTCACGTCTAAACCACTAACGGATTTCGATAAAATTGGCACGGAGATGCTATCCTGGGGTAGGACATGCGCTACTTTTTGTCCCCGTAATACGTTCCCGTGGGACAATTTCCGCCATCCACGCGGGCGAAGCCGCGGGCATAAGCTAGTCGCCTATAAATCAGCTTTACTTATACTGAAAAATATCTGTAACTTACCATGACAAGCTTGTCCTGGTTATCTCTGAGCAGCTTCTCAGTCCTGAAGTACGCTTCTCCGATCAGTTTCCTGGCTTCCAGGTCAATGAGGTTCTTCAGCGTCTTGCTGAACGGACTCTTGCCGTGTGCCTTGAGGTCAGGGAAAGATAGTAGCCCTACTTTTTTTGACATGCCATAGATTCGGATCTGGGGAAGAAATAAGGGTATTTATAAGGCAAGATAGAAACTCAAAATCAAAGAATTTATTTCAATTTAAACCCTTACAGGCACTTTTTAACTGTCGAGTATTCGGTCAGTTAGTCACGATGTTGAAGCTAGCTAGCAGAATAGAATTAGAACCAAGGAGTAGGTTCGATTTAAACTCGCAATGCTTTGAAATAAAATTCGCAAGCAACTAAAGTTTTAGAAATGAAAATCATTCGCTCAGTAGACAGTTTTATTAATAGTTAACATATTGTTTACTAAATTTAGAAAAATGCGTATATAAAATAAAAAATTAAAAAATGCGTATCAGCCGAATCGGACCTGCGCCCATTTGCTCAGAGAAATGTTTAATTAACGCGATTGCGCTATTACTGACTCTATTTCTTACTCTGTTCATTTTATAATCTTGTTATACTAAATGCTTATTTTAGAACTCTGAAAAATCATTAATCGAAAGTTGATTGTTGATTCATAACTTTATTATCTATTTACGATAATTGATAAAAAGTTAAGACGATCCATCTGCAACGTAGTACGCCAAGCAAAAAACATATCAGTCATATAAATAATCACCAATAAAGGAGTATACTTGTATTGTCTGATGACCAGGGCCCAACACCACAAAACTTTATAAGTGTACAATTCTACAAAATTATTGAATTGTAGAAATAATTGCGTAACACAGAAATAACAAATATGTTACAATTAGCAATCTACAATTCTTTCGTATTTTTAAGAGCGTAACACAAAGTACAGGGCAATGTCACGATGCCTTACATAATTGTACGATTTGTAAAAATACAAGTATTTATGTAAACTTACAAGTTTGTTTAAGTACAAACTTGTGTTGAATTGAGAGCGGGACTTGTATTTGTAGCATGCTTAAGATGTCCGCCACAGGTCTGAACTAAATACTGCAGATTTAATCTCTCTCTAAAAGTGAAATCCGGTATGTTATAATTATTCGTTTTCTGTATTTCCTACATTGATATATTCCCCTCTTCATTGCTACTGTCACTAGAACTGAACATTTCTATGGAACAGTCGCCAGCACGTCCAGCTACAAGAAACTGAGAAATTCCATCAAACGATTTTAAACCTTAAAATGTTGACTGTTAAGTTCAAAGTCGAATGAGAAAATCTGACAGTTTGTGGGAACTTGATGTGCTGGCGAATGTACAGAAATATAAACGAATAACATTGTAATACCTTCTGACACACGCTTCGTTAGTTGTAGCTTTAATTCTACCAATATTTAGGCTAAACACTACAATTTACTGTAGCACAAACCTCATTCTTACAATTATCTGATACATATTGTAGGGATTTCCCGAAAAGCACAATGTCATATGATAGTTTTTGTGTTACGCTAAATTGTAGAATTGTCAATACTCGTATCATTTACATATTTGTATGGTTTTCCGTCTCAATTATGTGGTTTAGAGCTTTGTGATACTCGCTGTAGTTAGATTTACAATTTTTTTAATTGTAATTGTAAAGTTGTGTGGTATAGAGCCCAGGCGAAGGTCGCGGGAATAATGAATTCTCGCGAACTTCACCGGATTCGGATTTGAGAACATCACAGACAGAACCGGTCGATGTGGCGATGGAATATGTCCAGCAGTGGACGTCTTTGGGCTAAAATGATGATGATCATGATGATGATGAATAACGATACTTATCCTATGATACCTGTGCGTAGGCGATCTTGGTGACTTTCTCGAGGTCGTTCTGCGCCCCGCTAGTGATTGAGTTGAAGATGATGGCTTCGGCGGCGCGCCCGCCCAGCGCCATGCACATGCGGTCGAACAACTGCAACAGAACACATTACTCAATCATTTATTATCAATTCAAAAGTAATTTATTGAAACTAGGCTGAGAATCAGCTCTTTTTGAACGTCAAAATTATATAAGACAGTCCCCCAAAAAGCCCGCCCTTCACTTCCTAGTTCTTTTGCAGAAGAAGACGATGTCTAGCCACTTACAAATTGAGTGCTATGATAATGATTATTTGAATACTTAAACCCGAAATTGTAATTTTAAATAACCAAAAAAATAATTCCTTTTTCAATTTGTAGTGTGTGTAATAGAACAAGTAAGTCTATGTTTTATGTGTGTAGTCTAAGTCTATATATTGAATGGTTTGCTAATAAAGACCAATATGATACATCAATTCTTGTACTCAATTACACCTATCCTTTCATGGCGACCCTGCCTTCGGGCAAGCCGCGCATAATGATCGTGTCGCGTTACAATTGGGTTAATTTTTAATTAGTGCGAAATTATTCGGAAAAGCAAGATGTGTCAATCATACCAGACCAAAGAAGCGGTTTTTCTAGCTGAAAACGCAGCCGGTGCTACAAATTGAGGTTAATTTTATAACTTTAATTTTCGTCGACAATTTTATCGTTCCAATTGAGTGTTAAGTATTCAAAGAATAACTATTGAAAAAATGGTGAAATATGAAGTTGAAAGCTTCCAAATAAAGATGATTGCGTTACTCTTGATTGTGTAATATTGTAACCTGCACAGGGTTTTTTATACACTTTCATTGGATACTTTTGAAACAAACTATAAATTCTGGAGATTTCCCTACCTCTTCCTTATTGTAAAGCTTTTGGTCGGACGTGGTGTACTGCGCGAATCCCAGCGCCATGTTGGTACGCGGTACGATGGTGACCTTCAACAAGGCGTCCGTGTGTTCGAGCAGCCAGCCAGCTAACGCATGACCTGCCTCGTGGTAGGCAACCACGCGCTTCTCTGCCGGTGACATCGCGTGACTACGCTTCTCCGTACCTCCTGGAATATGAATATTGGAATTGTTATTAAAATATCCTTTTTTTCCCGACAAATACGTCGGTCGACGGATAGCGTCGGACAAAACTGTCGCCAAAACCGAATGTGTTGTACCCCTTCTGACTGCCAACCATGAATGTGATGTGTTTGCGGATGAATGCAGTAAAATTATGCGTATATGTCTGGTGTTCTGTGAGGGACAGTAAGCAAGGGTGTCCACTGTTCAATGTTAGTTTTTAGGGTTCCGTACCCAAAGGGTAAAACGGGACCCTATTACTAAGACTCCGCTGTCCGTCCGTCTGTCAGCAGGTATCTCATGAACCGTGATAGTTAGACAGTTGAAATTTTCACATATGATGTATTTCTGTTGCCGCTGTAACAACAAATACTAGAAAACAGAATAAAATAAATATTTAAGGGGGCTCCCATAGAACAGACATGATTTTTTGCCGTTTTTGTTTATAGATAATGGTACGGAACCCTTCGTGCGCGAGTCCAACTCGCACTTGGCCGGTATTTAAATAAATTATGTACAACATAATAAAGTTCTCAACATTATGTAGGTACCTTTTTGATCTCACTGATGTTGTACTGTTTTAATGGATTAAAAATAAATAAATAAATCACCATCATTGAACGTTGTTAGTTGCAAAAGACAGCGCACGCCAACTTTTGACCATTTTCTAATTTTCTTGAATGCAATATTACAGATTAATACAATTTATTTTGTATCGCACACGATGGTGGATAGAAGAAATGGCTTAATAAATGCCCCAGAAATACGATTGTTACGTCTCGTTTTTTTTATTTGCGAGTCGTGAAAATGCCATAAAAACCTTTTGGACATAAAGTTCTGGTCACACAGAGGCGAATATAGCGTAAAACGCGGGACGCGAGTTTGCGTGCCGAATGCCTTATTTTAATGATTACGAAGTCACGCAGTCGCGATGTGATGCATATTTTCTCCCAACTCGTTCTTTTTTGTGTTTTTTGTTTGAGTCATGTTTACCGCAAATAAACGTATTTTCTCTTTTTTTTCTTAAGTCACACGACTGTTTGTGTTAATTTAAACACCATCATATAACTTAGTTGACACAAACGCCCCGCATCCCGCGCGGTATTCGCTTCAGTTTCGCTACAGTTTTAGCTTCTTTAATTGCATGACATACATACTTAAGGCAAAAGCGCCTGGGTAGCTCGTAAAAATTAAACATTTTTACGTCTTTTGCAATTTGCAGGTTGCATATTGGTAAAATATAATTCGTGATCGTTATAAATATTTGTTACGGTCGTGAATCATATTCTGATCAATATACAACCTGATAGTGAGGAGTCCTAGGACGCGGTGGTATCCTTCTGAGAAACAGTGATCTCGCAGAAGGAGGCTGCGGAAAGGGAGCGAGAGATCTCATCCTCTCACCCGGCCCGCAGCAGGCGCACCGGGCGTCGGCGGAGGGCGGACAACGCCCTCTTCCAGCCCCCCTAAATGGGTCCAGGGGCGACGGACTCGGGGACGTCCGTCGCCCCCCATACATCAGGACCTGAGGTGGCGGCGCGTAGTGTTCCACGCGCGCCCCTCTTAGACGTCGCGGGGGGCGTCAAACACCTCACTCCCCCCGCTCGACCGGACGGGGCCCGCAGAGGCGGGCCGGCACCGACCGGGGGCTGCGGAAGATTTGTACGTTCCCGCGACCCCCGGCGTAGGTGTGAGACGGAACACCGGGGTGATTTTTAGTCAGTAAGAATCTGACAGCCCCGCCGCCCGTCCAGGGCGGAAAACATCCATGAGGATTTTCCAACAAGGATGAAAAAATAAATTAGTTATACAGCTCAACAACTAGAACAATATCAATGATGGTGATGGTGACTGACCTACGACTCTTTCGACGGCGTACTCCAAGTCTGTGTGGCGCACAATGGTCTGCTTGTGCCGCGCCGCGTGTAGCGCCGCCTCGTTGCACACATTCGCGATGTCGGCGCCACTGAAGCCAGGGGTCAGGTACGCGAGCCTACGAAATGTACGGAAATAATGACAGTTTAAAAAAAGTATGACTTGTAAAGTCTATGAAATTCATTGTATAGCAATTTTTCTATAATACCAGCCTATTACTGTCCCACTTCAGGGCAAACGCCTCTTCTCATACAAAGAAGACACGAGCATTAATCACCACGCTTACTCAAGACGAATCAGCGATTTCAGATTTATATTAACTAGAAGTCCAGTTATCCTCACAATGTTTTTCCTTCAGCGATGCCTGTTATGTCCCAGATAAACTGAGAAAATAAATATGAATTGATCAAGTAACATTGATACCCGCCCGGATTTGAACCCTCAACCTCGTACATGAGAGATGAAAGCTTAACCACTGGGCTATCACAACAAACACTGAGTCATCACGACAGTCAGCAATAGCAAATTTACTTTCAACTTCTATTCTATTTCTCCCACCACTATTCTCAAATCAGTGAAGGAAAACATCGTGACGAAACCGGCATGTCCTAGAACCAAAAATTCCAAGACATGTGACATCTACCAACCCGCTTTGGGCCTGCGTGGTGAATTACATCTCGCTCCCTCTCACAAAAAAGAGGGCTGTCTTCCAACAGTGGGAACCTGCTGATTATGCCTGGCCTGTGCCGAATGTTGCCGACCCGTACATGTGTGTAGCACCCCGTACTTCGCAATTTGTACCGAAATCATAAGCCCAAGGATGACAGGACCCTTGTGTTGACAAGGCTTCACAATGCGAAGCCCCTCTTCACAAAAGCCCTGTGACTACAATAGTTTAGACATGAAAATAACACGCACATCTATACCAACATTATAAAAGTACGAAAATAACTTTGTTACCTGTTCAAGCACACAGGTAGACCATGACCTGTGTAGGATACTTTTTATCATGGTAGTATGTTCCCGAGGTAAGAAATCCGCCCTCCGTGCCAGCGAAGCCGCGGGTCAGTTATGTATCAAGCGGTTACAAATGGCTTTTTTTTATAAAAAAAGAGGTAAAATCTTACCTTTTCACATAGAAATCGGGCAGTTCTTCGAGAACGATGTTCTTGAGATGCCTGTTGAATATTTCCTCGCGTTCGATCAGCGTTGGCAGGTCGATCAGGATGTGGCGGTCGAAACGTCCGGGACGCAACAGAGCCTGAAAACACATAATTATGTATTTGTTAAGGTGTACAGTACACTATAAATAGACAAGGCAGGCAGTGCTGCTCTCCTTCTGCGAAGCAGTAATGCTCGCGAAGGAGGAAGCGGAGCACGTGAGGGAGAGGCAATCGCTGCGCACTCGCGCCCCTAGTCGCCGCAGGAGGAGATACCCTGGGCGTCGGGAGTCGTCGTTTTATATACACATTGACATTGCTGAATATTATATACAAAAATTTACTTTGAAAAGTACCTATATTACTTTATTTATTGTGAGTGTGAATTGCACTATGTGGGTCATTTCTTTATAATTCTCATTTTTTCTTTCTTAGTTAGTTTTAATCATGGTCTGGCATTTTGAGTACTATATGCGACCTACCTAAATGTCTTTTCTTTGGTATTGTTCGTCGAGTCGCTGAGCTCCGCAAGTACTGAGTTGAGTTACACTATTACTGACAAATGCGTGCACTGACTGGACAGGTCCACTCAAATCTGTATGGTTCTTTCCTCAAAAGACCATTTCAGACAAGGATCTACATGGTCCTCACCTAATCTGACCAAGATTATGTCTGGACTTTAAAAGAAATTAACCCCTAAGTTTGTTTCACCATTTCTTCTCAGAGATAGTCAGATCGGAAATGTCGATTTCATCAAGCTTATTTTTTTATACTTTTTTATTATATGTTTAAAAAGTGATTCCGACGTTTTATTAATTTTTTATTTATGAATTTATTTACTAAACAATTTGATTTTCTTTCTTTACATAACATATTATCATTACGCCTGTATTCACCGAAGGGTTAGGCAGAGGTGTACCTATAATACACTCACATTTCGCCAATTTAAGTCCCATGTAATACTCGGGCTGCTCCTAAGATTTTAAAAGAATCCAGATGGAAAATCCCAATAACACTTTGCTCGACCCGGGAATCGAACCCAGAACCCCATGGTCTTGCTTGACTGTAGATAGAGTATACATAAATATATTATTTTCATTATCTGTCAGTCAGAAAGATAAAACTAGTTGCCCATTCCAAAGCGTAGAAGGTACCTATGGAGAATGTCAAAATGAAAGGCAATCCTACTGTTAGTGTGTTACGCAATTACCCCACTGGTCTATGTTTGTTCAGGTTCAGACTCTGTTTTGCCGCATTTCGGTAAGGAAGAGAAAAATATTGTTTACATACATTGTCTGACTTGTGTACAAATACGCGGGCCATTGTAAATTATAACACATTACAATGGCCCAGTCAAGGAGCGAAAAATTTGAGCAATTAAATAAAACCCTTTGTTTGTGATGAATGATGATGGCCAATATTTAAAAAATAGAAGTATATTTTTTGAGCTATTGCATAGCTTTTATCGCGGGCTTTGAGCGCGGCGACCGAATCAAGAAATTCCGTAACGAAAATAAAACCTAACACCCCCCACTCCGCCTACCATGTAGCTCGGCCGAGCGTTCGCTTAACGTGTATGTATATGGTACGACTGTACGAAGCTCGGCCGGATCGAGACGAGCTACTCCGAAATCGGACGAATACATAAGCAGATTGCATAAGTTGATAAAAAATGCTATGCAATAGCTTTACCGCGGCAGTCCCCGAGTGCCACACGTGTTTTTTTGTTTGGCCTTGTCACATTTGGTTACATTTGGTCCTTGTGTTCAGGAGGTCGCCGTATATCTCCTGAACACAAGGACCCGCCTTTCAATTTGATGAAAGAAAGGTCGTGATCATTGGAGAGACGCCGCATATAAATTGAGAATCGGAATCATCTGCGATAACCTACGAACACTGAGTCCGGAAAACTCAAAACTTTGTGAATTGTTATTTAATGAACGTAACACTAGAGACTTTACCTTATCCAGTACATCAGCTCTATTAGTAGACGCGAGCACCACAACCCCCTCGCGACTCTTCATGCCATCCATCTCCACTAACAGCTGGTTGAGGGTCTGTTCGCCCTCGCCGCCGCCCGGGCCAAAGGAGGAGGGCCCCGAGGCCCGGGCGCGCCCCACTGCGTCCATCTCATCGATGTAGATGATGCACGGGGCCCGGGAGAGGGCTTCCTTGAATAGGTCTCTGTATGGAATGAAGATGAAGTTAGAAGTTGTATGGAGAAAAGCTTTTAAATAGACATACCAAAATAAATTGATGTTCTTGCAAATATAAAAATTAAATTAAAATAAAAAAATATGTAAATAATAAATTTGCAAATACTTTATACCTACCTATTGTAGTAAAGTAATTTTATTCTAAGAACATCGTCTTCATACAATTGATTATCTGAACAAAATGTTTTAAAACCAAGTTTTTTTTTAAATCTACTGAGGTTCTAACCTATTCGTCTGCATACACAACTATCCTTTGGAAGTGGCAAATAGAATCAATTATGACTTATAATTTGTGACGTTCAAAAGTGACAAACATATATTTAAACACAGCTGCAAGTCATATTCAATAATACATAAATTACATAAACTTACGCCTGCTTCCCATGGGGGTAGGCAGAAACTTATCCTAATCCTAACTAATATTATAAATGCGAAAGTAAGTTTGTTTGTTACCTTTTCACGCCCAAACAACTGAACCGATCATCCTGAAATTTTGCATATACGTTGTCAGGTGTACAGAAACGGACATAGGGTACCTTTCATCCCGCAAAAAAAGTACTGTTCCCGAGGAAAACAACAATAATGTTCTTATGATAATAGATGGCGCCACGTGTCTTTCGAAACATTATGATTGAATTATAACTCGAATTTATAGTCAAAGTCTAAATTAACGCGAGCGAAGTCGCGGGCAAAAGCTAGTACTTTATAATTGTGTGCACTCTTTTAGACGATATCCACGTTTCTTTTGGCACAGCATACATACACGAACATAAACATGTGTAAGCACATAATTATAGTGTTGAGGCTTCGCACTTTCCGTGTTTACTATCTTTCAGGGGGACGTTAAAAGGGATGGCACTATATGTGCTGTAAAAGCAGCATATTTTATTGATACTGCAATGCAATCAATATGTCAAACTGTAGAAGTGTATGTGTATGTGTATTTGTGTGCGTGTGCTTGTCCGTGCGCTTGTGCGTGTGCGTGTGCGAATGCGTGTGCGCGTGTGTGTATGTGTAGTGTCAAAAGAGGAGTTCAAACTGAAGCGAATCCCGCGCAGGATACGGGACGAAATGCGCTCGCTCCGATTGTTTCAACTAACTTGTATGGAGGTGTTCAAACTAGTGCCCCTGACGTCTGTTATACAGGTTTTTCTTAGTACAATCATCTAACATTATAATACCTATGTAAATTATTTCTAAGATGTTAATGTTAATATTTGACCAATTTCAATGTAATATAAAAAATCTCGCGTCACAGTGTTTGTTATCGAACTCCTCTGAAACGGCCTGACCGATTTTTATGAAATTTTTTGTGTATATTTTGCCTGAAAATAAGTCGTAAAGTATATTTCATACCGATGCGGGTGAAACCGCGGGGCGTAGCTAGTTCTAAATAAATATTCGTGATGCCCCAGTGGTTAAGGCCTCGCCTCTCATGCAAGAGGTTGTGGGTTCAAATTCGGGCAAGTACACATGTGACTTATCCATTAATATGTACTTTCTGAGTTTATCTTGGACATTACTGACATCGGTTAATATACTTAGTCCAGTTAATATAAGTCTGAAATCGCCAACCCGTCTTGAGCAAGCGTGGTGATCAATACTCGTGCCTTCTCAGTATGACAAGAGGCGTTTGCCCTGCAGTGGGACAATAGTAGGTTGGTATTATAAATATAATTTAAAAACGTATTTATTTACCTACATTTCAAAAAAATATATATATTTAAGTTAAAAATATTTATTTATTTATAACTTAAAAAATATTTATTTATTAATAATTTTAAAAATATTTAGTTTATTTATAATTCTTCTCTTGTGAACACGGCGGGTATTATGGCATCTGAAGTTAATAGAAACTACAAAAGAGTTATCACGAAAACGTCGTTGGCGACCGTCCAACACATTCCACACAATGTATGACTGGGTTGCTGTTTCAATGCATTGATGATCTCGGCTGCGTATAAAAGCCTGTTTGATGTATCTAGTGAAAAACTTAAAATAGGAAGTGCTCCAATTGGGTTGTGTACTGACCCGTCGCTGCGATGTTTATCAGCTTTATTATAACGCAAGTTTGATCTTTAGAACTAAGTTTAAACCCGAGTCTAAATTGTCAATTTTGTATTAAAAACTTTACGTATGTCGAAATCAAGTTCAAAATACGATAACTGGCTCGAAGGTTTGAGCTTGGACTAACGTTAGAACTCGCCGAGTAATGTAACGGAATATATAAAGGATGTGTGATACAGGAATTTAAAGTTCCTATGATCCATTTTAATACCGTATTTTTCGCCTATAGTACTTATTATAGATATAAATACCTGACTCTAGCTGCTCCAAGGCCCCCGATCATCTCTATGAACTCCGATCCGTTCATAGACAAGAACGGTACATTGGCTTCAGTCGCCACCGCTTTCGCCAGCAACGTTTTGCCGCAGCCAGGGGGTCCTAGTAGCAGAGCGCCTTTCGGTACCTGAAGTAACAAATAAATTGTGTTGAGTGTGTGAGAAAAATCATTCCACAATTTCATCCCATAAAGGGATCGTTCAATGTAGCCCGTGAATCGTGATATTTCCACGAAATTTTGAGAAAAATTCGAGAGCTATATTGATGTTTGAAATTACAATAATTATTATATCATAATTGCCGAGTATTGAATTATGGTCTACATACAAAGCAAAACAGCGCTGCGATTTGAAAAAAAACGTAAAAAATTTTTTTTCGTGTACTACATTGACGGACCCGCCTTAAACAGTCATCTTATTCAAATTATCTTGAAGACGGTACAGCAGCCTTCTTCTCCCATACATCATCGATATTTTAGCCGAAACACGGCTACGGGACATAGGCCTCCCACAAGCGTCGACACATTGACCGCACCTATGCTTCTCGTATCCAGCTGATACCTGCGACCTTCATCATGACATCGGTCTACCTTGTGGGATGCCTAACCATGCTGCACCATCCAACTTTTCCTCTTCCAAACAAGTCCTTACGAAACTTGTGTGTCAAAAGCAAGAATCGATTCAACTTTGCCAACGGAAAAATACCGCTGTTTACCCGGACGCTTCCAGTTCTCAAAGGCGAATTCGGCGAAATCAAAGCATTTATTGCAATTTTACTATTTACAATTACTTTGAATTGTAAAAGAATCGGTCAGTCAGAAAGCTGAAGACAGTTCCTCATTTCAAAGCGTAGCTTGTTGCTATGGAGAAGAACACGTAAGAAACTCCACGGACACTCTTTTAAATTAAAATATTGTTGAGAAAATCGTATTTCGACTATTCCATAGTTCGAGATACTCTAAATGAGCCTTATGAGATAATAGAATAAGCAAGCGGGTACACACATGTCCGGCTCGGCATGATTCGGCACAGCCGCGTGGCAAAATATGTTCGGAAAAAAGCCACTTGGCTTAATTCGAATTGTGCCGAGCCGACCCGAACATGACTAAGCGTGGGTAAATGCCAAACGAAGTTTCCACCGAACAGCACGAGCTAAATGCAAGCCGAATATATGTAGGAATTGCTTTGCATCGGCTTTGTTGTTCAATAAATCGAATGCTACAAGCCGAACACGTGTGTAGTTATCATAATTCTAGAAATTATTATAAGATCACACAGTACCTTAGCTCCCAAGCTTTTATAATGTTCAGGTCTCTTGAGGTAGTCCACAAACTCCATGACTTCGATCTTGGCCTCTCGAAGTCCGGCCACGTCTTCGAACTTCACTCCTCTGCCCTGGCCACTCATAGAATCTACTAGAGTGAACTTCGCACGGCCCAGCTGATTCTGTTAACAAATTAATGTATTTTTTGTAGTTAAATGTACAATATTTAAGATAACAGTGTTATTTTTGTACATAATATATTTGTATAGTTAGTTATTTATTTAATTTAGTGCACAGTGAAAATAGTAAATTTGTTTAATATTGTATATATAGGGTGACTGGTAATTAGTGACCGATAATTAAAAACATGATTGTATTCATCATAACAAAACAACTTTCCCAAGAAAAGGATTCGTTTTAAGTTTGACCGCAATCACCTCAATAGAATATTTAGTAGCTAACAAGAATAATACACCAACAGTTGTAATTTAATTTAGTTACTAATCCCTTTTTACAAACAAAATAATTCACTTTGAGCACCTCATATATCATAGAGCACAAAAGTAAAAATTCTAGGCGAATCCAAATGTAGTTTCAAGTTATTAATTTTAAGGTGAAACAATACCCCTGCCGGGGTCACGGATTGTTCCTGCCGGGGTCGCGGATTGTTCGAAAGAGTTACCGTGGCCCTGGCGCACAGGCAACTGAAGGAACACGGGTGGGTTTTAGTCAGTAAGAGTCTGACACGCCCTTCCGCTCCGCCCAGAGCGGGAGAGGTCATTTGAGGATTTCCCACCCAAAAAAAAGAACTATGCTGACCTATCTTGTTCCGATAAAAGACAAGAAGAATACTCACAAACCCTCCCAAGTTGATGTTCATCCTCATGGACTTAGAAGAGTACAGGAAGGACAGTATGACGGCCGCTAACAGCAGAGTTGTTATCACCTTGCCGGCCACGCTGCCATTTCTATCGTATATCACGCGCACACCTGCGTACAATCAACCACAACTTTAACCCACAGCATTGACGAGCGGTTAAATAGTTACCGATACTGTTGTCCATACATAGAGAGTTGCTATCTTTTACATAACTTATTATCACGCCTGTAATCCACGAAGGGTTAGGCAGAGGTGTATCTATAGTACACCCACATTTGGCCAGCTTTGATTAGGTAGGTACCATGTTATAGGGTGCGAACCTATTACTGTCAACCTGCTGAGAAATTCCTTACCCAATAACTTTGCCCGACCTGGGAATCGAACCCAGTACCTCGTGATCAGCAGTAGCGCTTGCGACCATTAGACCACGGGGGAACTTTTAAGACGCATGAAAAGGATGTTGATATATAAGAACAGAGTTGCAGAGCGCAGTGGTGGCTTTATTTTTGTATAAATTATTTCATATCCACTGAACTCAAAACGGTGAACAATAGGCATGTTGTTATGTACAAGCACATAGCGGGCCCTATCAGAATACCAGCGCTGCGCTACTTATGTTTTTATTTTTTTATATCTCAGCATTATGCTGAGATAGGAGCCTTTTTGGCCTCGCACAGGTTTTTTACTGGTTTATTGTATTTTTTGTTTTTTGGTAATTTTGTTAGTTTTAAATGCTCCTTTTTTATTTTTACTCTTTGTATATCCTGAGCGTGTCCCAAATAAAATATTTTTCTTTCTTTCTTTACAAGCAAATAAATGTATGTATGTATAGCCATGCGCTGCCACGCGGACTGACTGCGCGTGCGGCGCCGCGCACGCGAGTTTATAATAAAGCGTCAGTGCGGTCTCAGCTCGCCGTTGGTTCACTTGTGTCCCGTATCTAACAGATATCCTAGAACCAAAAATTTGAAGACATGTGACATCCATCAACGGGCACTGGGCCTGCGAGGTGAATTACCCAGTTAAGTCCCACCAGTGGCAACATTATAGGGGGATAATAGTAAGGTAACAGATGTCAAATACCATGTACACTACACCTTAAACTTCGCCATATCTAAATTCACACTATCAATATAACATACCTTCTTTAACACCTAAATTCTTCTCAGTATCTCGGAGTTTTTCTTCAAAACGATGGATGTCACCCACATTCATATGAAACACGCGATGATTGGACTGCAAAATAATACAAAAATAATAAATAATACTGTTCTACTTTTATTTCGCCTTCAGTAAAAGTAAACTTCTAGCGGCATTGCGGTTGTCAAGAACAGCAAGCGAGAGTGCCGCTGCGGTTTTAACTCCGAACTCGACGTCACAACAACGTCGACAGCGGCAAGTTTTTTCTTCAATTTCGCAAAGGTCATTTGTCAAACAATAAAATATGTCTTGTCGTCGACAGCAACTGACAGCACTACAGGGCCTGCAGTCTCGACGACTTAGCGACAGATTTTTGTCGCTATTCATGTCGAGACTGCAGGGCCAGGGCCGGCAGTCTCGACATAGATACCGACAAAAATCTGTCGCTAAGTCGTAACGATGTCAAATTTCTTGAATAGATTTTCAACCTTATGCTTTGGAAATAAAGTTGAAAATCTATTAAAGGAATTTGACATCGATACGACTTAGCGACAGATTTTTGTCGCTATCTAATGTCGAGACTGCAGGGCCAGGTCCTGCAGTCTCAACAAATATAACGACAAAAATCGGTCGTTAAGTCTAACCGATGTCAAATTTCTTTAATAGATTTTCAACCTTATGTTTTGGAAATAATGTTGAAAATCTATTAAAGGAATTTGACAACGATACGACTTAGCGACCGATTTTTGTCGCTGTCTAATGTCGAGACTGCAGGCCCTGGTATGCCGGCTGCAGTCACCACTCTACTCCAGCAGCAGGTGGCAATTAACTATCTACAGAAGCGTTTTCATAGAGCTACATAGAAACCAGTAGCATTATGCTGAGCGATAGCCGTTTTGCGTGGATGTGACGCATATTTTCCCCCAACTCATTCTTTTTTGTGTTTGTGTGTTTTTTGTTTGCGTCAGGTTTACCGCAAATAAACGTATTTTCTTTCTCTCTTTCTTCTTTCAGCAGTGTCGTTGCGGTTTGTTATTGTGGTTTAGCAGCTTCGCCGCTGCAGTTTGCGGTCTGCCGTTGGCTTCGGAATTGTACCTTAAGTATGTCTTGTCGCTCTGTTAGTGAGTGCCACTGACTGCACTACTTTTTGGAACAATAAATTATTATTATATTACTACTGGTCTGCCGTCATCTACGGAATCGTTTAGAGTTACATAGAAAGAAGTTTTTGTCGTTGCGGTCTGTCGTCGCCTTCGGAATTGTACCCATATATTGACACCCATGATGTACACCAAAAGTTATAAGTAACCAGTGTCGTTGGATACAGTTGAAGTTTAGTAAGAAACCGATAGATGTATTCGAATAAAATTTAATTTAATTAATAGAAAACAAACAGTATATTTATCTAATTAAATTTTAATCCAAAACATCCATCAGTTTTTGGTGACTACAACACAATAATGGTGGTCGTGTTACAAAATAAGCAGGATCACTTACCCGTTTCCCTTTGATGATGGCACCCTCATGCAATATGATTGTGACCACTTCAAGGTCCGGTCTCACGATTAGCTCGTCGACCTCGCCCTTAGACAGCATGGAGTAAACAAACTCGTTCCATGACACGTAGCGTATCATCTGAAAGTTGGTAAAGTAATATAATATAATAAGTCACCTTTTTTAAACTATTTCAGCAACATTTTTATGTGTTGCATGAGAACAATACTGCTGGCCAGATGGAATGTTGCGGAGTTTCTGGCAACATATCAATGTTCCGTATTCATGGTAAACAAAATAACATAGCATAATCAGCCTATAACGTTCCCACTGTTGGGACACAGGCCTCTCTTCGAGAGGGAGTGGTGCAGTGCGGGTTGGTAGATGTCACATGTCTTCGAATTTTTGGTTCTAGGACATGCCGGTTTCCTCGCGATGTTGTCCTTCACCGTTTTGAGAGCAGTGCTGATGAAATTATTTACACAAAGTTAAGCGCCTGTCTGGGTTCGAACCCACGACTTACAACTCGTAAGTCGCGGCCGATACCACCACTGCTCATCTATCATCTAACTTTAGCCAGAGCCTAAACCTTCGAGCCAGTTTTTGTATTTCGAACTTTACGCCTACTTTAGTAAAGTTCTTAATACAAAATTGAAAATCTAAGGTTGGAATAAGTCGTCAGTTTAAAAGGAGCTGTATTTCGATTAGTGTTAGGTTCTTATTTCAAAAACAGGCTCGGTGGTTTAAACGATGTCTAAAGAAAAACCTTGTTTTATAATAAGACCACTTGTGTCTAGCCTTAATGCTGTGATTTTTAAAGCATTTCACTTATGTATTTTTATGTTGCATTTCGTGTTTCTTGAGCTGTTGCAAAATTAATGATATTCTTTCTTTATTTCGCTATAACGAAAGAATGGGCTGGTTCAACTGTCCCGCTGCAGGGCTACAGCCTTTTCTGAATATAACAAGCCATGTGCCCCGTGAGATTTCCCATCTTTAAATATGACGAACTTCCATACAAACTTCATCCCCTATTTAAGCCCTTTAGGGAATTAATTTTAAAAAATCCTTTCTTAGTGCTCACCTTCTCACCTTTGTTATGTTAGAAACTCTTATGCAAATTTCCATACCTCTAGACCCAGCAATTTAAGGCTGTGCATTGTTTGTCAGTGAATTTAAGATTTTTAATTAAGTGCAGAATTTACCAAAGTCAGATATATTTTATACGTGGAATTAAATTGACGTCTGACTGTTCTAGTATGAAAAAACTGTCAAAAATTCAAAAAATTTCCTTGGTAAAAACTTATTCTAGATATAAGTTTGGTGAAATTCGCCCTAAGTGGATATTAGAAAATGATTGATGAGTGGATTCAGGAAATGCTCATTTATTACAACAGCCCGTACATAATATGTACGGCATATTATAATAAATGACCATTCATCACAATCACATCATTGTGGCGCGGACTGCCTCACCGAGCTACCACCACATAAATTCTTCACTGAACATTTCATTAATTATTTATGTTTGTATTGATGTGCTAAAGAGAGTAGGGTAGCAAGCCTTGCAGTGGAAAAATAAGGGTTGTAATTTAAAAAAATAATATTATGAAAATCTCACCTCATTTTGACTGTTATCTCCTCCTGGTACAATAAGTGAGCTCATAATAATCAGAAAGCAAGTAGTGAACATCCAGAAGGCTGCCTTCATCATCAGTGACGACATTTCTTCATTCTTTTTCTTTTTATCTTTATCGTTCTTAAAAAAATAAAAACTAAATTAGCAAATAATAATATATAGGTTGTAAAAAAAAACCCATCACATAGCCGTCTACTATGCATTCTGTACATCAAACTAAGTAACAGCACAAATATAATTGCTGGGAAACGAATTTTATGTTTGGTGTGAAAAATCGCTGTCCACGGTAGTACAGTAGTACCCAACTGATATGGCTTACCGATGTACCTGCGCAGAAGATGAATTTTCAAAGCGCGGGAAATGTTATTAACCAATCGGCACGCTCCACGCACGGCGCTTCTTTTTCCTGTACCGCTACTGGTCGGCAGCTGCCGCCATGTTAGCGCGCGCCACGTGGCATGTTAGTCAGCCGCCATACTTCTGATCGAGTGCACGCGCAGCAGGCAAAAGTACACGTAGTGGCAACAAAATTGTTTTCTTTTTTATTTTTTTAAATGAGTTCTTTAAAAAGGGGACAACCACTTAAAAGTCAAGCTCGGGAAATAATTTTCAATGTGCACGAGTTTATGAAGAAAGAAGCTCAGGAGTCTAAGAACACAACATTTATAAAAGAACGATTTTTAAAAATTATTGACCGAACGGCCGAAGCTACGCAAATTTCAAAACGAACAATAACGAGAATTCTTAAAGAGAAGGATCAACATACGTGTGAAAACACAGCGGGGCCTTCTTTTAAAACGCCGAAAAAGGGTAAATTGAAAAAAACTTATCGTAAGGAATTGGATGACTTTTCATACCAAGCCATACGCAGGAAAATTTATGACTTTAACCGCGAAGAAAAACAGGTAGTCACAATGAAAGCGCTATTGGAGAAATTAAAAGAGATATCGACTTCCAAGGGGGCAGAGAAACTCTGCGCCGAATCGTAAAAGAGATAGGATTTAAGTTTAGGAAAACGGAAACGAACCGTAAGTTGCTGGCGGAAAAAGACGAAGTAAGGCTATTAAGAATACGATTTTTAAGAAAAATAAAGAAGTATCGGTATGAAGGGAGACCTATTGTGTATGGCGACGAGACTTATGTTCTTTCGACCCACACCAAGGAACAAGCCTGGTCTGACGGTCAAGGCAAAGGCATAAAAAAACCTATTTCGAAGGGACCGAGGTTGATTATAGTGCATGCTGGAGGTGCTAATGGATTCGTACCAAATGCTTTGCTCATGTACAAATCGGCTCAGAACACAGGTGACTATCACAGTGAGATGATTAAAAACAACGAGAGATAGATTGGACCAATTTGTAATAAACACCAACGAAGATACATCATCCTCATCGGATAGTTCGAGTCGTGATAGTGATGGTAATAGTAGCGACGCTCAGAGTGATATTGGGTTAGCAGGCGTGCGGCCTTTAGATTAAGTTTATTCTATTGTTTTAAAAAAAAATACCTATTTGTTTATTAAATAAATCGTACATTTTAAATAACCTGTATTTTTAATTAAATATATATTTGATGAAAACTGCTGGCCCAATAAAATTGGTACGAAGTGTAATTGTGCGGAGGGGCGTGTCTTGCGAGTGAGACAGAACTAACAGCTGCAGTGTATTATGAACCTTATGGTATTGATCTAAGATTGATTGTAAGTTTTAAGCATTCTTTCGTTAATCTTCGGGGCCATACTTTCTTTTCTGTGCGAACGAAGATTCACGACGCGCCTTATCAGTTGGGTACCACTGTACGCAACGTAACGCACGCCAAACATTGTGCTTATGGGTGCATGCAAAGGTTGTGTTATAATATTAAAAACTTGTTTACGTAAAAAAAAACGTCAGTAAAAGTTGGAATTTTCCCTTCAATATCTCCGTAACCAGAAGGTTCCCAGGTATGATTCAGTACAAAAAAAAATGTTTATAATGACGGGACTCTCGGCTTCGCTGTGTCTTTTTACACCCGTTATATAAGTAGGTCCATTTTAAGATCAATATTTATTTAAGAAGATATTGGTAGTAAAGAAAGTATAGACATTGCAACTCGTCAGCGCACGTCATGTGATTCTTATGTCATTGTAATTTAATAGAACATTAAGCAATATATAAGTACCTAATAAATAATATTTATAGCATGGTATAGTAATATATTTCGCCAGGTATAGCATTCCGAGACACAGTGGTCACATGGGAGACTAGCCTACGTCATCACTGCTGTGTTACCAGTAGTGTGTAATAATAACTCCCCAGCAGCCTTTATTACCTGTGTGAATCCGATAAAACAATGAGATTTTTACTAACTATTACGTTGGTATATGTTTAAATTAAATTGTTTCGTTTGATTAGAAAAACGAAACGACAATTTAAATGCTTTATATATTTTTTTTTACAGAATGGTGACTGAAAATGTTTCCATAATTCGTGTTTTGTTGCAATAAAGTCGCCACTGGATAGTGACGCAAACATGTGTCACTTCCGAATACCAGACCCACTTTTTTTTTAAACCATGATTTATAGTAGATATTATAAGGATTGACACGCATTCGTGAAATGTAACAACTTCATTTTTATGTCATAAATGTAACCTACCTTATTTTCCTTTTCATTTTGTTCTTTATGATTTGCAGGAGTAGAATGAAATCCCCGGATATTGTTGTTGAATAGAGAATGTACACTCGGTAAATTAGACCTCTTAATTAAAGCACAAGCTGCTTTGTATTCCGCATTGAAATGGCGAAGTTGCTGTGAAAAGACAATATATGATTTAATTTAAAAAAGAGATACCTAAGTTATCACTATCTGTGAAACAAACAAAAAAATCACCCTAAGAGGTACCTAGGGTATGACAAGTGAGAGCTCAAATTCAAGAGGTCCCACTCACACCCACACCTTTGCTGCTTAAAAAAAAACTTGCTTGATACATAATAATAGTCTTGATCTTTTCCTATAAAGAGGTAGTTAATTGTTTAACACTGTTTTAAAGCTACGTAAACACTATTTTGCCAATCTCAGAGAGTGCTCTATTTAAGTGCCCCAATTAGTAGCAGTTTTTGTCCAAAAACAATGTGATGTTCACCAACTCTTTCACTGATTGAAAGCTGCACAGTAGTGACTGTTGGCAGTAGCCAAGTGTAAGCAGATTACGGGCAGAGCTATTTCTTCTAATAAACTCACACCTTCTTCCGATGGATGTAGGCAGAAACTACAAAACGCCACCTGCTATGATCCTTACATACTCTTTTTGCTGCATTTATGTTCCTACATCTGGTTAAACACACATGCCGGTTGCAAGTACTACACACCTAACCTTTCTGGACAACATCATCAATAAGGTGACTTTATTTCCTCCTAGAGCGTGCCCTAACAGTGTTCCACTTATATCAGCCTTGTAATTACCTTTTGTTAATCGCCGTCGTTAACTACTGCAGCCAATATGATGCTGTGGTGACTAAGGTCCAAAATAAGCTTAAATCTTTAAACAAATGAAAGTCATGTCATGAGTTCCAGGCTGAGGGGCAATTCCCCTATTTTAAAGAACTTTTGCATCCTAATCCTTCTCAATCTGACAGAAATACTTCAAATTTAACTACATTGTTGACAAGCTTTTCATATTAATTGTCGCTGAGATGAGTTTGTGACTTGAATTTGAATGTTTTATTATGAGAATTAACCTTCTGGTTATTCTGTTATTGAGCTTATTCTAAACATTTTTAAAGTACTAGTACTAGTGCGTCCGGTTAGACTGGAAGCTGACCCGAACATTGTTGAGTAAGGGCTAAGCAGATAATTATATTTTTAACAGCTGAAATTTTTTCTGTTTTATTAATTTGAACTGCATACTTAAAGTAATCTGACTAATATTAGCAGATATCATCATGATATTACACATAATATAAATATTTCACAACATTGTAAGTGAATTGCATTGAAAAATGTTCATTGGGAATTCAAGATCATTATGGTAATTATGTTTAAGGATTATGCCAATACGTGTTAAACTTTACATTTAAAAAGAAAATTACACAAAATGAATGATTTCATCATTAGGTAATACTGTTTAAATTGCATTTTTAGCTCTATGGAAAGAAAAGAAAACAACTTACGTAGTAACCCTGGAAATAAAAATATTTCAAAACCGTCATCTTACCGGGTGCTTCGATTTACTCGTTAAATTGTGTAACACTGAGAAAGATCTACACAAATTCACTAAATTATTCTGGCACTGTTTATTTATGTGCCTTTCAACAACACTATTTCTGAGCAGAAAATTTTGTTTCAGCTGTATTTTAGATGTAGACAATGCAGGAAATCGTTTGATTGAGAGCATTTTTAAATAAAGCGCATTTGTTTCTTTTTTTTAATTCAAGAAATAAGCAGCAGTAGTTAAAATAATCATTTCTGTTTCTATTTCCAGTGTGAGTGAAGAGACATAGTTAGGTTAGCCCAAAACTGTCATTTTGACGTTGACATAAAGGTATCTGTCTGTTACCAACAATTGTTTTAATTAGCGGCAATGGATCATAGCCTTTGCAGTGAGTCGGGAATACACAAAAAATACATTTGTGTTGTTTGTAAATTTAATATGTTTTGTAAATTCACGATCGCGACCTTAGGCTAAGTTCACGACCATGTTCGAGATAGGATATCTAACACAGGGTAGTTGGAGAGTCCACCAACTCATATATTTAAAAGAGCCTGGCTCGTTTGACTGCCAAACATTCGGCCAAGTGATTTTCTAAAACAATAGAGCGTCGAACGTCAATACGTCAAATCGTATCAAGGAACCCGTGTACCTATATTAAAAAGTACTCTGTGAACCCGTGTAAGGAACATATACTCACCTACTACGGCGAGAATCCTATTCAATTCACTTTTTACAATCGCACCGTTCAAGTATCGTTATTCTTAAAAGTATCAGTAAAATACTCTGTGATATGATTGGTTTACGTTCTTTAATTTCAGGAACTTTGCGAGCAAGAAGTGTGTTAACTCATACATGTATTCCTGGAAAAATACAAAAATGTTCGTCTTCTTATGGACCTCCACAGCCGTTTGACAATATGCCGTTTAGAGTACTAAATCGGTTAGCTTTTTTCTCAGTACATAGCATTATTGACCTAGTTTTCCTGCAATTTGCGGTGACTTCACCGAGCAGTTTTCAGACCCGTACGTGGCCATTGCATGATTACCATGAAAACATTAATTAAATCAATCAAGACAGGCTATTGTGGGTACACTTTCCCTAAAACGATGTCCTCTTAAAAACAATGGGGCAATTATCCCAAAAAGTACCTATGTAGCAGAACATAATGTGATTAACATCACGCCTGAATTCCGAGAAAAATTAGGCAAAGTTTACCTGCATTTCACCAGTTTTATTTAAGGTCCCACCCACGTAGTAACAGGGGGCGAGCCTATTGCCATCAACCAGGCACTAATCCAGAAACCGGGCTGCTACTGAAAAATTCCTGTGAGCACATCCGTATAACCCTTTGGGAATTGAACCCAGACTTCATGCTCAGCTGACATGCGACCATGAGACGAACGAGGGAGACATCTTCCATGTACCATGAAGTTTAGCTAGAATCAATGTGAGTGTGAACCTGGGTCTTCTTGACTCGAATAACACTCTAGGAGAGAGATATTACTGGAAAGGTTGGAAAGTACCTACCATGGTTTGCAACAACACCATTCGAACCACCTAGTGTCATTTGATGCGGTGGATTTCAACCTAAAGAGTTTTCGATCTAGCGTGCCACTCAAAACTTTTTTTGTAGCAACATGCGTCGCAGCAACGTCGGGCAACGTGATTCTTCGAATGTGTAGATTCGACCCACTGGAAAGAGTGGCCGGATTCAGCTAGTTCAAAAATAATATTATCAGTTAATGTATTCAACATAATTATTCCTACAGACGAGTTGTTGTAAAAAACACAAACGTTTGTGTGTGTGTTTGTGTGTGTGTTTGTGTATGTTTGTATTGATTGTATAATATTTGGTATTTCTTTTTACAGGTACGTAGCGACTGTGTTCTTCTCAATCTTCTTTGGTGTTGGTTTGTGGGCTCCATTCCTTATAGTGTGGTATTCTATGGCAAAAAGAAGTTTGTAATAATGATCCCAACTAGAAATAAATAATAAAATAGATAATTGTTTAATTGTATTGAGCCCTTTTCTCTATCAGCAACTTTCCTTTACCTTGGCCGTAGTCGGGTAAAGATTCCTGGATATTCTTCAATTGTTCGCATAGGTACCTTTTTTTAAGTTAGCCTTCACTGTCTCGCTTGCTGAGCAAAGCACTCCCTTAAATCCTTCCAGGCATCCTTTTCCAGAGCCACCAAGATCCGTCCCTTGCGGTAAGCGTCTGAGGTCTCGCAGCCTCTTCCTGGGCCGGCCTCGGCGTCACCCTACTTCAGTACTTACGTTTATTCTTATTTATTCATAATGAGAAGTACGTATACATATAAATATAATATACATGTATACACAGGTACATCTTGTATAATAATCACCCACTGTTGGTTCGGCCTCTTATTTTCTGCCATGGATACCTATGAACATAGAAATATCTACATACATTCAAATAATATTCATCACTACTCACTAGTATCACACTTGGTACCAGACAGAAATATCTACATAGGTACTTACATTCTCCCCTGCATATTTCCGATGTATTGATTAGTGTTACCTATAGGTAGGGTTGCCATCTCTAGAATTTGGCAACCAGGACAGCACGCGTGAAAACCCGGATATAAACCCGACATGGAACCCGGACATGTCAACAGGTTTTTTTAAACATAGTGTAATAAGAAACAGTTGAAAATGTCATAAATCACTTTTTTATTTATTTAAAGACCTTAAAATTAAATTTAGTCATCTTTTATCATCATTTTAAATGTACCTAACAAAACAGAATTTTATTACAGTTTGTTACAAATTGTTTTAATAATCAATTAGATTTTTTTTATTCTTAAAATAAAACACAACTTATTAATATACTCTATTATGAAAACAAAACCTTATCAAAATATTGAACGTAGCACAATTCAATTAAATTTTTAAACATAAATCTTAAAAGTACTGAGACTGTTTTAGTATTCAGTCTTACAATTTTTGAGGTAACTCTTTTAACTCAATAATAATTATATTCTTTAAATTTTTAAACCCGCGGGGTAATTACGTAACACACTAACAGTAGGAATGGGTTTCATTTTGACAGTTCAACAACATTCATTGCGTTGTTGTGAGCAGACAAATGTTTTGAACATATGAAGCAATGGATTAGCAATAGGCTTCAAAATGATTCAGATTGTGATAGATAGTGTGTTACGTAATTAGGGTGCCGGACTACAAATGAAGCCCCTCCCGGACGCTCCCCGGATGCCCTCTAAACTAGGACAAATCCGGGGCAACCCGGACGGATGGCAACCCTACCTATTAGTACCTACATACATCACGGTAATAGCACTGCATCTGTAGGTAGGTGTAGGGGTGCTCGATGTCTGGTTGCTATGGGGAGGTATCAAAATAGTGCAAAAGTTATCCCTTCAATCGACAGCTTTTGACTTGACTTGCGCAATTCGAACCCTTTTATTATTATTACTATGGACTATTACAATATATGGCAATAGGTAACCTACCCGTCAAGAAGGAGGGACCAAGTCTTGGACTTCAAATCAGCCTACAAACTTTAATACTGTAATCTACTATTTGCTAAATATGCAATAATTTTAGGTACCTCCTTGTTCACGTATTTATTTTACAAAATCCAATATCCCAGATGGATGGGGTGGTCGGAGAGGTATCCTATCCTACCTATAGAGTATTACAATATCTTAATTTTACTTTAGAAATATGAAATTTTATTGTCCCTAAAATGAATCGTTTGAGAAATATCCTACTATCCTATCCTACTAATATTATAAATGTTAAAGTTTGTGAGGATGGATGGATTGGAACAAAGATAGTTTATAACCTGGATTAACACGTAGATACTGATACTCGTAATGATGATTCCACAATTTGGTCAGATATGTTAACGGATAGTTATCTTTTTTTCGATTTCATCATATTTAGTACCTACCTATTTTAACCCCCTACGCAAATAGAGGGGTGTTATAAGTTTGACCGCTATGTGTATGTGTGTCTGTCTGTGGCACCGTAGTAGCTCGGTCGAGTTCGGTCTGAGTCCATTTGAGTATGCCAAAAGAGTACATCAAAACCGGCATGACCCAACCGCTATATGCGCGTACCTTGTTTCCGCCTGATAGACGACTATTAAATACTTTTTTCAGGCTTTTTTTTTTGTCAGTACCATTGATGCCCAATGCTTCCGACATACCCAAATACTTATAGGTTTCGGATGCGGAGAGGATTCTAAGGTTTATGGAATCTGAGAGTTGGGTTCCGACGGATTCCACAATCTTCCCTCGCTTTACATGCATGACCGCACATTTGTCCACACCAAATTCTATTCTGATGGCGCTACTGAAAATTTCAGTTACTTTCAGTAGCTCCATCAGTTGCAAAGAGTTTTAGGTCATCCATGTAAAAGAGGTGAGATATAACCTGACCACCTCTCCTCAGCCGATAGCCTAGACCTGAATCTTCTAGCAGTGTGCTTAGAGGATTCAAGGCTAAGCAGAACCAAAGCGGACTCAAACTATCACCCTGAAATATGCCTCGCTCGATCCTTATCGGTTCGCTATTCCTCTGGACATTTCGACATCCTGGATAGTGAAGGACCGTTCTCCATTGCCCCATACATGACATCAGGAAAGTGCGCAGAGTTGCATCTACTTTATACAACTCCAGCACCCTCATAAGCCACGTATGTGGCACCGAGTCATAGGCCTTCTTGTAATCTATCTAACATGTCGACAAATCCTTTCGGGAAAGACGAACTTGTTGGCTAATGGTCATATCAATGAGGAGTAGCTCCTTAGTACTACGGGACCCGTTCCTACATCCATTTTGAGAAGGAGACATGATAGAGTTGGTGTCTATATGTTTGTTAATTTTAGCTCTCAAAATGGATGTAAGAACTTTAGAGACCGTCGGTAAACACGTGATCGGTCTATAGTTTTTGGGTTCCGCAGTGCTACCTGATTTATGGAGCAGGTGGGTAACTCCTGTTGTTAGGAACTGGGGTAGCGAACCAGACTCCATAGCAGTCTGGTACTGAGCCGCCAAGCGAGCGTGCGACCTTACGAACCATTTGATCCAAAAGTTTTGCAGTCCGTCCGGCCCTGGAGGCTTCCAGTTAGGCCCCGGACGGACTGCACGAGTTACATCTTGGAGGCAGATGGTAATAGGCCCCATTCCTGGTATTGGATCGCAGGCTCGCTCGACTCTCCGAGCCCAGACGCCTTCGGTGTGACTGACAGGTACCGACCAGATATTGCGCCAGAAAGAACACATAGCATCATCATCTGGTAGGCACGTGTCAGCCACATCTTGATCCGGTCTCGCCCAACCCCTATAAACCCACCTTTGATCGCGATGGAAGGTACGATTCTGAGTGTATCGCTCCACTCGCCGCTTATACCTACGAATACGGTTCGCCCATGCATACACTTTCTGCTTCAGGAAGTCGATGCGCTCTGTGACACAGGACATATAGTCCTGAGGGCTGATATCAGTCCCTGCGAACGCGCGTCTCACAAAGCGGATCACTCTAGGGCGAGTATTGCCCTCCCTGAAGCAGATTAGTTTGCTGATGAGCGCTCTGGCCCCACCAATAGCGCGTTCCATTCTGCACTGCCAAGCTGGTACGGCTGGTTTCGGTCGTGTAGCTCTAGAATCAGTAGCAAATTTGACATGAGCTACACGACATGCCGCTACAGCCACGCAGTACAGAATCGAATGAGTATCGGTGAGGTCTACGCAGTCATCAAAATAATTTGACAACTGCGCATCCAGGACCACCACCAGCGCCCTATTTTTGTTGTGCATGTGCAAACGAGGTAAGCGTGGTCTAAGTTCGGGCGATATGATCCGATATTCTCGGATCACATCCTCCAAAGCACTCCTCAATTCCTCATTGCACTGGGTACTTACGTTTGTAACCCTGTCATCACTCTCCTCGTCTTGTTGACTTGTGTTAGACTGTGGTAGTACCTACTACAACAGTTGAAAAGTTGAAACGTTGATAGCTGGCTCAAGCACGTGAAAAAGAGAGAGCATCCGGACACGGTAAGCGGTCAGATTGTTTATATATATTACTAGCGACCCGCCCCGGCTTCGCCCGGGTAGCAAAGCATAATATAATATAGCCTATGTCACCCGAAGATAGTGTAGCTTCCCAACAGTGAAATAATTTTTGAAATCGGTTCAGTAGTTTCGGAGCCTATTCAATACAAACAAACAATCATATCTTTTCTCTTTATAATATTATTTCACTGTATTTCGTTTATTACAAAATATATTTAGGTTATTCTACCTTAGCCTCAGCAACACGTGATGGTTATGCTAATAAATTGTAGCTTATATGAAACGTTTGTATTTTTAACATAGCGCCATCTATTGAACACTTACTCAATCCAGTCAACAGATATCGCCATCTGTTAGAATCGTTTAGAGCTAACAGATAATTGTAACTGTCAAAAATAGATAAATAATTTGCAATAAAATAATATTGCGACTATAAATTGAGATGTAAGCTCTCCTATCTTTCAAGTTGGATCAAATTGCACACGGTGTGCAAATCAAAATCGGTTCAGTAGTTTAGGAGTCCATCGCGGACAAACACGTGACACGTAATTTTTATATATATAAAGATTATTAAAGACCGAAGCATTGGATAATATATAATATTTATATCTACTTAAAGGAATAAACCCACATTTCCTTGTAATGGAGTTATAGAACAATTACAGTTCGGACAAGACTTGACTATCTCAGCGCTGCCTGTACAATACATTACTGACGACATTTTCTACAAGAATGCTTTAATGCATTCGCATTGTATACAATATTAGTTTTAGTATATGCGAAACCCGAAACACGTGTCTAGTATTTTTATGTAAAGAATCTATTTACAAAATTTCAAAACCATATCATGAAAAATCACAAAGTTATAAGCTTGTTAAATTACCTGGTTGTCCGTATAAAAACATGGTCACCACGCGGCGCCAACGCGCCGCACGCGCCTCCCGCGTCGTCTCGCGCTCATTGATGATAATTTGGCAGTAGGTACCTAACCGTACGGCGATTGGATTGTAATTATCCGGTAATAACATTTTCCATCACACTTGCAGGCTTTGGACTATCGTAATGGTCTAGTGTAGGTAGATATTATTATGTCCTTTATTCGTAAATGCAGCCGTGAGTGATAAAATGTCGTCAATGCGATGCCAAACACTTAAAGTGGATAAAAACTGTTAAATATCGCATTACTTAACACAGCAGGCTGTAGGTTTGTTGGCCATGTAGTCCAAAATTCCGTCTTGGACTATGGTAGGAATTCGACTCACTTCTCTATCGACTGCTGTCGGAGGCCGAAAGGTAGCTACCGTAGTCCCTAGATTTTTGTGTGGCGGAAAGCATTGTGTTTCACGATACTCTGATACCGCGTACCGCCGCACTGCCAGGGATACGTTATCACCACACACCGCTAGTGTACGTACCATTTCTGTGTACTGGACGTTTGTGTATGAGAAAGACATGGTTACACGATACTTTTTACATACGATATGTACACGGTACACGATCAACCGAAAGACAACTGTCAAGCCCACGGCGGCCGCGCAATCGCGATGGCGTATTGTAACTGAAAGGGAGCGTGACACGTGCGCGTCAACCTGTAGCGTCCGGGCGACTGAAGTGGTTGTTTTAACCCCACCCCGCCGTGCAGCCGCGCCAAGTGCCGCTATGACCTGCCGTGATCTGTGTTGTGCGCGTATGATTGCGGATAGGTACTTAGTGTCGCTCGGTGTCCAACTTGTAACTTTTTTAAATATTTTTGCGACAAAATATAACATGGTTTAAAAATTATTGGAATCGATTTAGTTACTTATTCTGAACAAACTATATTCAGGTTTCGCATATACTAAAACTAATGTTGTACATTTGTTCTCGGTCTCCTACAGTCGTCGACTTTGTGTTTCTTCAGTATTTCATTTCACATTTTATGAACATCATGGCGTTTAATATGAGTAGGTAGGTACTTACTTGAAAGTTTTTTAATAAAATCAAAGTGAATTTCATACGTACCTATTATTAATTTTAACATTCAGCTGAAACCCATTTACCTATCCAACAGCTAGTGATTGAGAAAATGCATCAAAGGCGCATGTATTATGTTATGAGATGAAATGCCGTCTATTGCTTTCACTACAAAACTTTTTTACAAAAAAACAACCGACTTCCAAAATAAACACTAAAAAACGTGTAAATAACTTTAATTCCAGAAGTCGGTGGCTTTGGTTGTGTATTTTCGTTTTTGGCCACCGACTTCCGGAATTAAAGTTATTTACACGTTTTTTAGTGTTTTTTTTGGAAGTCGGTTGTTTTTTTGTAAAAACGGTTTTTATGTTCACTTTTTAGTTGTGGTACCTACCCCCCATACATTCGTATACCACTACTTAATATGTAAATAACCGTGACAGGAAATTATTATAACATCATCAATATAAACCAAGTGGAAAAAATACGCATTATTAGGGATAACTCGAAAACTACTGGCCAGTACTAGATAAAATTTAAATGGGACCACATGTGGAGCACCTGCTATCAAATAAAAAAAGAATCATCCAAATCGGTTCACCCAGAAAAAAGTTCTGAGCTAACATACATACAAAAAAAAAAGAACAGGCGAATTGAGAACCTCCTCCTTTTTTGGAAGTCGGTTAAAAATGCGAAATCAGCTTATACTGGAAATGTATAGGTTGATATGTAGCTGTGTGTACCGTAGTCGCTACTTTCTTGATATTGTATTATAATGTTTTTGCTAATTTTGTTTCCAAAGTACGATTTACTACTACTAGGGTACCTATCAGAATGATGTTTTTGCAAGCTTTTATTTAACTTGCAATGTTTGTATGTATGTATGTTCGCGCCAAATCTTGCAAGCTGAAAAAAAACCACTTCATCTTATCCTACAGAGTTGAAATTTCCCATGTTGGTTCTGTTTCAAAGACATTGCATTTTATGATTCTACATCCAGGATTGGCTCCAGACAAAAGATCTCCTTAACGGTCAACGGTGCGGACACGAAATTTAATATAGTAGGTAGTTCCTTCTAAAGTCTACCACGACCTGGCTGCTGCACCCAGGATTGGCTCCAGTCGAGGGAACTCCTCAACAGTCAACAGCAGAGACACAAAATTTTATATACTTACGCATACAATTATGATAGCTCATTCTCAAGTTTACCATGATCTAGCTGCTGCACCCAGGACTGGCTCCATATGAGAGATCTCCTTAGTGGTCAACAGCACAGACACGAAATTTTGTATACGTATTCATTAAATTATGTTGATAACCAGTTCTAAAGTGTGGCATGACTTGGATAGTGCAATTCGGATGGCTTCACAACATGACTTGTGTAAAGGCGCGTTTGGGTTCGTTGGATTTGTCTTTAGAAGTACCTTTCAAGAGAAGGTGATAGAACGGATATTTAAAGAAATTATAATGCTAAAAAGTACAAAGTAAAATGTACGTAAAAAACTTTTTTTAAAAGAAGCGTTTATTGAACTAAAAAGTAATAAGTAAATAAAACTTATGTTAACATAAAATTTTAATATTTTCTTAAAAGCTTGAGGCATGAATGTCTGTCCTTCTTACACTTTAAGATAAGCCACAAACTTTTAAGAAAATATTAATCTTTTATGTTAACATAAGTTTTATTTAGTCCTTTTTAGTTCATTAAAAGCTTGTTTTAAAAAAGGTGGTTCTTGTTTAGGCATGATAAAAAATGCAGATGATTATTGACATTAAAATTATGGATGAGAACTGTGTCTTGAATTGCATCTGCAGTAAGTAGTTAATTTTACTTGCCTAATAATAAATTATTATTTAACAGTCTTCAAGTATTATTTTCACAAGTAGCAAAATTATTTGTACTGATGGGTTATTGCCCATAAAGTGGCTGGCTACGCCTGTAATTTATAAAATGGTATCCAAACTCGATCCTAAAGCATATGAATAGAGAACGACAACGATGAAACTTTCTTACTTCTCAGAGTTAGAGGATTATTATTAATAATAGTTTTTTGTGTCCCACTACAGGGCAAAGGCCTCCCTTCCCTGTCTTCACTTAACCCTATCCACTGCTGCGTGGCCAATCTTTAAGTAACACCTACTTGGGATCCTATCAGATGAGGGTATGTTCATCATGATCACAACTCTGCAGTTTATGACACACATACCCATAGCTCCGTTAAAACTTGTGGCTTCATGAAGAAACAAGCAACATGTATGATCAATAAGACTATTTAATTAAAACTGAAACAACAATCACTAATTAATAAACAACTTCAAGGCCAAGACGGTGGATCTTTTTTATCTCCGTTTCCATAGAGTTGAGACTTGTCCCTGAAGCTTATCATCCTCAGTGTTTCTTGGTCATCCACGTATTTACCTAAGAGGAAGCCCGCAATCGGAACTGCGAACCAAGCATAACGCAGAGTGATGCCAAAGACAGCCATGTTAGTTCTGTTCTTTCTGTTGTAATTTCCAGTTCCTTGTGTGACTCCAGTCAAGATAAACGAAAGCAGTAGTAAAAACCGGGAAGGATATGCTAACCAGGTTACGGCGAACGAATCTTATAACCGCCATATACCTGAGGACAATAAATAATCAAATTAATTAGTAACTTCATCTGCCTGACAAAAGAGAAAATAATTAAATCACAAGTTCAATCACATTTGCTAAATTAATTAAAGAAGAATACAAAAACCAAGCAAAAAAGAAGCATTTACACATCATCACCATCGCTAGCCTATTCCCAGCTATGTTGGGGTCGGCTTCCAGTCTTACCAGGACCAACAAATGTGCCTTCGAAAGCATTTATATTTGAATGCTAAAAATTTATAGCCACATAGGCAAGTTGTCTTGCATAATATGAAACAAATTTGTTTGCGTATGCGTTATATGCGTACCATTAATGAATATTGAACATCATCAATACATTTGAATCAAATTTTCATTTTCAAAGTTCATGCTTGTGTGTTTGTGTGTAAGTACCTGGCTTAGGATCTATCATTGGTGCAGACACAATAAATTATAAGAATTTAAGTTTCTTGGTCCCAACAGTTACTGTAATTAATAACCTAATTTGCAATGGCGGGTAGGTAAATATTGAAAGATTCTAAAAAAATCGACTTTGTCTCTGTCATCTCTGACCTAGGCTAGTGTCAAGAGCAAACCCATATATAACAAAAAGAAAACATTAACCTTTTAGCATATTAACAATCACGGACTTTGTTGTTTGTATAGTCGCATGATTTTTTTATAACCCTACCAGAACCAGACTACAAAACATAAACAAACATATTTATTAAACCCTATGAAATGTTTTCAATACAAGTAGTGACTCATCACTCATCAGCATGATATAAAAGGTTACATAACAGGTGGGATTTTTTTAAATATACGTTTATTTACTAAACAGATCTTCTCCATATTAATGATACAAAATTGTGAAGACGTTACACGTAACGCGAAAGTTTCAAGAAAATAAATACATACAAGCAACAAAATGAAAACAACACTACGAGAAAACTGTTCCGTAAAAATCTAGTAGAGTAGATTATTAAACATAGACCGATTTAATTAGGAAAAGTTAAACGAATCCTGAACAAAAACATTTAATAGGAAAATCTAACCTAATTCCAACTGGCGATTCAGGAATCAATTCTGTGATTTCGTGAATACATTTTTATTGACATCAGGGTCAGTGTTGCCGCTAGGACAATCGAATTTATGGCTACATTAAAGAAACAAGTGGCCAGTTTCGTAAATAAATCACTTTCTAAATTATGCAAAAAGTGGCTAAAGTATTTTTGGCGTACTTTAGTATCCTATTATATTACTATTGTTAACTAGCTAACCCGACAAACATTGTCCTATCTTAACTATGAATATTGGATTCGAATTGGTATAATGAATTTAAAATTTTAAAAAGTTGTGTTTATTATTGTAATATTCTATGATACACAACATTCTTCGTTTTAATTTCTGGTGCGTATATTAATACTAATTAATGAATAGTTTTGTCGGTATGCCAACACGGGACAGGCGACATACAACTGACCATGTGATAAACATGAATTTTCAACATTGATGCCACAAACACTTAGCGACTGCCCTTGCGATTTATTTATCGACATTGCAAATGCTAGTCGCACTGGAAATTGTAACCGTTTAAAGTCGAATGGCATGTCGTTCAGAATCAATGGAATCCGTGGAATTAAAACGTCTTAGCCTTTGTACTTCTCTTTTAAAATTGTGGTTTCGTTGACGTTTTTTATTAATTATTTCACTGTAAGTCGGATGCCGTTACAAAGACGTGGCTGGTTTATACTCCGCAACATAATTATTACCAATCCGATATTTTTTGCAGATTACGAGGTGGTAATCCGGGCAATTCCAGCGATTTTAAGAATTCCGTTGGTTGGTTGACAACATCATCTTGGTTAGTGACGGAATCAATCGATTTGTATGTCATCAATTCACCGGTTATCTTATTTTGAATTTGAAAATTCATTTCGTTGACATTAACGTTTTTTGCAGCTAATATAACTCGTTCGCTCAACCAAACATGATTATTGTAATTTTGAGCAATGTTAGGGAAAACCTTATCGATGAGTTCGGTCTTTGATTCAGTAAAGTGACAAAAATTGGTAGGTAATGTAATGTATCCAGTAGGCCTAGACAAAAACTTTTCTGATAACTTTAACGCCAGACGCTAACGTCAAAATGTATGGCAATGAGTAATGACATTACCTGCGGAAAAGATACGTAATGTCACGTGGTAAGCAAATGTCAACTCCATACAATTTGATTTTTTTGTTGGCGTTAACGCTTACAGAAAAGGGATTTTGTCTAGGCCATGGTATAATAATATACTTCATCACATCACGCGTGAACGGATGGAACACTTTCGCTAATTCTTTTTTTTTGTGTTTATTACTGTCAGGAGAAAGTTCTTATGAGAGAAAAAATTAAGGAAGTTGAGTGAAACATTGGAAAATTTAAGAAAACTGAACGATAATTGGGATTGCTAGAGAATGACACTCATTGGGACCACACTCTTGAAGACGCTGTAATTTCATCAAATGCTAAACAAATACGAACATTGTTTTCTATAATTTTGTCTACGTGCTTCCCATCTACACCGATAGGTCTAAGAAATAAATATAAAGATCATACGGCCGAAGATATATTACATCAGTAGCGACTTATTTATTTATTTATTTTATTCGGACAACAATATGGTCCAATTTGTTAGTAAAATACCTTATCACTAGTGTTAGTAGTACACAAAACAGAAAAAAATGGAAAAATATGTTTAGCCAGTTGGTGGTGGACTGCGGCACGATGTGCAGAGAACGATAAAACAAGGAATATCCTACCTGACCATTATCTCCACATAGTGCCTCAGAAAAGGAGAGTAAGGGCTCTCCACCACTGTTTTCAGGATGCTATTGTCACTGACCCGCATTCTACGCATCAGTGATGCGACTTTTTTGCGAATCACTGCATGGAAGCCGTCAGTTCGGTACTGAGCAAACATCTCCGATGCGCTACAGAAACGGGGCAGTTTCAACAGCATCCTAAAAACATTATTGTATTGGATACGTAAGACATCTAGCGATCTTTTGGTGTAGCTGACCCACAGACCCCCTGCATACAGACCTTGACAAAACGCCTTGAACAGGGTGATTTTGACTTGGTCCGCACAGCGAGAGAATCTACGGGCCAACATATTCCCTCGGACCGCCAGTGCCCTACGTTCCCTTTCGATATCTGCATTGTCTTTAAGGTCGTCGGTAAGTATGTGCCCCAAGTATTTAAATTGGTGGACTTTATTTATGCTCTCACCATTTAGGGAAAAATTAGGTTCGTGATTAGGGCACTTACCGGCGGCCTTAAAGACCATGTATTCACATTTACGGACATTATACACAAGACCGTGTAAGGCAGCATACTCCTCGCAGACCTTCAACATTTCCCCGATAGATCCCTCAGTCGGGCCCAGCAGTACCATGTCGTCCGCGTAACTGATGCTGTTAATACTAACACCACCAACCCGGCAGCCGACACGCATACTACTGAGCTAGACTATGAGATCATCAATATAAAGGTTGAAGAGCCGTGGAGACGTCAACCCCCCCTGTCTCACACCGCACTCCAACCCATACGACACAGAGAGCGTTCCGGCCCACTTTACATAGTTTGTCTCGTTCGCATACCAATACTGCATGAGCTTAAGCACTGATGCCGGTACATTTCTGTCACCCAGCTTTCTCCAGAGCACATCATATGACACCAGGTCGAAGGCTCTGGAGAGATCCAGGAAGCAGGCATACACCGGCGTTTTTCGGTCTGTGTAATATTGGACAGTATTCTTCAAACTTAGCACAGCACTTTCGGTTGAAAGCTCAGGTTGAAAACCAAACTGTGCATCATGCAAACACAAATACTTTTTCAGGCCCGAATCAAGCATACTTAGACCATCGAATCCAGATTTGCAAATTAACGAAGAAATTCACAATGAAGCTTTAATTTTAGTTGAAAACATGTGCTTAATGCTTATCAATAAAGGATTAATAGGAATGATAACGCCTAATCGACTAATGCACGAAGCATTTAATCAAGAGTTGAGACGTGAAACCCAATATGATTCTGAAGCATTAAAAGAAACCGTTCTAAGAAACGTTCCCATTTCAAATGAGCAACAAAAATATGACGTACGATTATGAAAGTAATAAACGATGGAACAGGCAGACTTTCTTAGATGCTCCTGATGGAACTGGGAAAACGTTTTTGATATCATTGATTTTGATAACGATTAGATCGCAAAATGGTATTGCACTTGCACTTGCTTCGTCAGGTATTGCAGCTACGTTGTTAAAAGGCGGTCGAAGAGCTCATTCCATACTCAAGTTGCCGTTGAACATGCAAATAAATGAAACTCCAACTTGCAACCTTTCGAGAAATTCTGCTTGGACTAAAGTGTTGCAGCAAAGCAAATTAATAGTTTGGGATGAGTGCCCGATGGCACACAGAAAATCTTTGGAAGCATTAGACAGGACGTTGCAAGATTTACAAAACAGCCAAAACCGGTTTGGTGGTGCAATGATTTCATTGGCAGGTGATTTTCGCCAAACATTACCAGTAATACTGCGGTCAACGCCAGCTGACGAAATTAACGCATGTTTAAACTAAATAATAAAAATGATGGGGTTTATTTATAAACGTTGCTTAAAGTTAAGTAATGATTAGCGACAGTTTAACCATACATTTTTGACGTTTAAACGTCATTTAACTTTAAACAACGTTTATGAATAAACCCCTATATCACTTCATATATCTTATTCATTGCTTTTTCACCACCTTATTTTTGCGGTCAATAAAGTCAATATAGTGCATGCGTAAATTTTCATCTCAATTTTATTACGTAACCCTTCACCGGCTAAGTGCGTATTGGACCACGCATACTGGTCCAATACGCACTTAGTCGGTTTTTTGATTATGAGTTGATCAAAAATACATATGCTGTTTCTTTTCTCTAGTTCACTTTTCATTAAATTACTTACTATTGTTTTCCAAAATACTCACAAATCAAAGAAATAATAATGATAAATTCGCTTTTTTTTGTTAAATTAGGCTACAGTACATACTATTTCCATGGAATTAGGTATTTGGTGTTGCCTTGCATGGCGTTGTAAATAAATAAACTTTTAAAACTTCCAAATATTGTTATTATTTGGTGGCTGCAAATAAGTTATGATGTTAGGTTAACATTAAATAAAAGCTTTTGTTTTATTAGATAAATATCGGAATGGATATTTATGGTGATTCTTACTTCTTTGATACATGGACTTCTTCTATCATAAAAATAACCTAGCAACATTATACTGATTGATTATGTTGGCATTACGTACGAAATTGAGAACCGATTTCGACTTGTGCGTCGCGACGATCGCGAGCGAGCATGGACCGAGCGAAGCGAGTGCCTTCGTCATCGTTTGCTGATTTTCCAAGTTAAAAATTGCAGTGTAGGGTGCTAAAATTATGTTAACGAAGTGAACAATAGAATTGGTGATGTTGGCCTTAGGCTTATTGTTAGTTCGCAGAAAAACTGTTAAAGATCACAAGTTTACCGTAGTAATCCGTCGAAAATCGAGAAAGCTTCAAACGTGTTTGAAGCTTTCGTTTTGGCATTAATGGAACTATGAACCTGGACTCTTTAACGTTTAGCTTATCGCAAATCAATTATCTCGTTGTAAATTTAAGTAAGAAGAACTTCAAGCAGACGAATCAAGAGTTGTCTCAGGTGAGATATTGCCACTTTACAGCTATTCTTTGTTTTCTGTTGTCGCCATATTGTGCATACGGAAAGTCATGATCGTTTGGTAATATAGCATTGACTGGTTTTGACTGTCATAGTTTACTATAATTATTCGTGTATTATGTTGCGATGCGCGATATTGGTTGCCAAATCATCTATTACGTGATTTTCGTCTTCGCCGTAAGATATGTTACGGATGTGGTTGGCTGCGCGTTTCAGCCCGCCACCGTTACTTGCCTACCTACTTTTATGTTTATTTTTAATATTTACCTAGATATAATCGATCAATACTATTAATGTTCCGGTTAATAATCGGATACAGTAATCTGTACAATAACAGCTCTGTAGATTCAACAACGAGAAAAGTTTCGAAAAACACAAAAGCTTAGCCAAATAGGCTAGAATATCAGTATCATCCGTAGAAAAACAATAATGCGATAGGTAAATCAGTAACTGCTACTGAGATGTCCCAAATGGGTGGAGGTTAGCTTGACCACACTTATTCCACACACAGCAAATAAAATAAACCATAGATTTTAAAGATAATTTTAGCCTAGTATTGTTAATTCAAATGATGCCAAAATAATATCATGGAAAGCTTGTTTTTGAGATAATATTTCCATAAATAAATAGAATATGATATTAATTGCCTCAGGAAAAGAGATCTTATCTTGGTGCCTATACTCCATTGGTAAAGGTAAACAAATTGTAAAAAGGGTTTTTAATAGATGACACTTTCTTGTTTAAAAATATGTTATAGCCAAATAAATTTTTATTTTTGGTTTTTATTATAGTTTCCTTTTGCACAAGTCTATTAAACTTTATCATTAATTATTAAACTACTTTTCGTAGATGTAACTGCTTGAGCACAATGTTTTTATTAATTAGTAATAATATTATTTTGTAATCTATCTATTGTAAAGAGCCCATAAAGACATGTCCTCTAAACCTAGTTAGGTACCAGGTGGCCCGCTAGAGGGCCATAACAATAGAAATGAATTGTCTCATTAGTGATGCTTAGTGAGTTAAGAAATACAACAAATTAGATAATGTTGCTAAATTGAAGAGTACAACTATGACGTAGCATGACAACTGAAGTGACATGTTTTACATTTAGTTAGTTATAAATTCATTCTAAACATTGCCGGTTATTATGTGAAACTTTTGACGTTTTCATTTAAAATGCCTAATTATAATATGAATAACTTAAAATGACTTCAATAAAAGTGCTTGTGAATAGGCTTAGGTAAAATTTCAGTATTTACACCCTGTTCAATAAATAAAATTTTAAAATTTGTAATAAAAGCTTTAGCATGCGGTTCTTACTTTTACTTTTCTTACTTACTTATTTTACATTAACTACCTAAACTAACGTGTATATAAGGTGAACAAATAAATACTCAGTGCAAATTATTTAAAGAGTTTTATATTTTGAATTGTTAAGGGCTTAGCATAAGCATAATCAGGTAATAATGCAGCTTATAAATCAATTTAATTCTAGTAGACATGCAAAAATGATGTTCCACTGCTCAACTTCTCTACTACACCGGGAATACTGATAGTTTCAAAACAATTGTTTTGCTTACAGGCTCTTAAAATACTATTGTGAAATTCATGTTATGATTCACTGTGGTGGAAAGATCAAAATAGGCTTCCGCGTTGGTACCACCTAAAACCAAACTTAAAAATATTGGCAAAGTGAAGTAATATCCCTAGATTAACAATTTATAGTGGGTTCTGTAATGACGCATAGAGCACAGTGGGTTCTGTAGTGACGCATAGAGCATATAGTGGGTTCTGTATTGGCGCATAGAGCATGTAGTACAGGCCCTGCAGTGTTCTTATTTATCTGATTAGAAAAGTAGCATCATTTGTATGTTCCTATGTAGTTATCAAGATAAGCTAAACAAATAGATAAACCTACTTATTTTTGCGGTTACATATAGCTAGGGCATAAGAGCATTAGTTGCAATGTCAGTTAGATTACTTCATACAAGTTATTATGCAAGTAAGTATTAATCTAAAGTCTCTATTTTAGATTCAATACTTACTTGCCTGCATTCAGTACAAATTTAATAAATGGTAGTTAGGAATTAATATTTTTATTTATGCAGGTTAAATCTCTAATGTTAGTAAAATCATTAATCAAGCAATGGATTTTTAAGTTACTAACATAATTTAATTGGAATTTTGAACATGACAGGAACCCCTTACTTCTGGACAAAGACTTTTAAATATACTTACAAAAGATGGGACAAAGCAACAATATCAAAATCTACTTGTACATGGTTACCTTGCTCAGTTTAGTTCTATGCCTCGTGTCATATGCCCCACATGACAGGTCGCATTGTGTGCAAAAGTAAATGATTTTTGAAGATAATATGCCAGATGGTATTGTGGTATTCTAAACCTTATATTGATGAAATGACTCGCTTTGACAATGGTTTATTTATATTAATATTTTATAAGTTACTGTGTATTTGGATAAATTAAAATAATTATCTAAGATATGTCAAACTATCTGACAAGAGGGGTTTGTGGCTAAATGGTAACACCAACAGGTTAAGCTATACTTGCCGCGGTGGGTTTGTGAATGGGTGAGCATCCATTACGCATCAAGGCCCCCCCCTCCGTGCCTAGGAAAGCACGTCAAGACTTTGATCTGGCTGACTTTCGTAATTCGGTAGAAATTTAGTTCATCAGTGGGAGGGAGGGTGGGGGTGTTGAAGAACCCCGCATTTGAAGGAAAAGTTGCGGAACTCGCCCCCTTTTTAAGATATGATTTTTTTTAATATTCTAACCTAACTTTCGAATTTTCTTGTATTGACATAGATTTAAAGGTCGGAATAGGTGGGGGGTGAAGATTAGAATGAAGGGGGAAGTAGCAGCCCCCCTTTAAACACTTACAACACACACAGTAAGCTTAAAGTATTATACTTAAGTGTTAATTTAATAGCACTAATTTAAATCGGTGAAATGTATATAATATAATGAAATATGCATAAAAAGTACCTAAATCACTAAATATACGTATTTATTTTATCATTATATGAAGTGAAATATTTTAGTGCGTTGACCGAAACGTAAAACGAAATGTTCAATGGCGAGACAAAATGTCAAAGTAACAAAATGTTGGTAACTTTCTACGATTTTGTTTCTTTTTTTCTCGTAAACCATTTATCTCCGCAACTTAAAACTTTACGTGGAGGCTTCTAATAATATGACCTTTTAGTATTAAATGTTTGGACTCCCAACTCGCCGGCTGATAAACTAAAACTTAGCCTCTTTTTGTAATAAAAATATGGACTCCCAACTCGACGGCTGATAAACTAAAACTTAGGCCGTAATTCTTATACAGTTGTTACGGGTAATCAGAAATCAAAAAGTCTGACAACCAGTCTTACCAAGGAGTATTGTGTTACCCAGGAACTGGGTTGTAGAAGTCATATAGGCAGTCACTCCATGTAAAATACTGATATTCAGCTGCATTCTGTTAGATTGGACACCAACCCTAACATAGTTAGAAAAATGCTAGACAGATTGGTTGAGGTCAAACCATCTGACTGTTGTAATCAAAGGTTGCTTGGTAAAAGTGTATTGTGTCAACTGTCAAGCAAAAAAGCAAAATTACTTAATGGTTATCATTAAGTAATTTTGCTATATTATCCTGATGGAGTCACTGAGACATGGCATCATAGTTTTTCTGTCTATGTAGTATCTTAATCTCTTTGCTTCTTAATCAACATTGATTTATAGTACAATCATTCATCATTCATAAGATTATGAATCAGTTGACTATGGTTCAGAATTTCAATACTTGTAACTTTCCTCTTTAGATTAGATAATATGAATCAGACAGTGTATGCCGCCTGAATTATCACCTTATCATTTTGATGGTACTTTTTAAGACACTTTTATTAACAGTACTTGACCTGTAACTATCTATCTAATGGATTCTTTCATGGTAATTTTAACCAACTTCAAGACTACTGATTTACTTGAGAATTTGCACAGGTATCAAAGACTGATGACAATACAATATTTTTTTAACACACTTTGTTGTAACAACTAACAAACAATGTAATGTAATCTTAGAAGTATATTTTAACCTACTTCTAATTGTTGTATCGAAATTAAACTTTGCAAGTGTGTATATGTAGTTGGGATGACAATACTATAATTTGGTATCTTGGAGCTGATCTAATGATGGAGCCAGGAGGTGGATAGTGGAATTCTTAGTGGTTTCTAGTAAACCCCACGATTTTGGGCTCATATGATTCGTTTTGACTTGTCCAATAGATTGGGCTTGGTAATTGGTGCAATTGGCTCTCTGTCTGGCAGCTGTGGCAGCTCATCCTAAATCTGTTTTCGCATAGTAAACTCTACTGGCACCGACCTAGGGATAATTATTATTGTATTTTTTAATGTTTATTTTTTATGTTGATTAGGTAGTGATTGTTATTGATTTGAAGAGACGATAATTAGCACCAAAATCTTATTGATTAGTTGAATTATTAGAAGATGATTATTTAAAGATATTGAGTGAACAAAGCATATCCTTTAAAAAAAAAACTTCGTATTCTCTGGATTTAATTAACCCTTTTAAACCTATCTCACCGAAAACTAACTTGTATAAAAGACAAGTTTAGTCAAATAACTTGTATAAAATGGTCCATATTATACACGGTGCGATACAACAATTGCAAATTAAGCTGAAAACTGACTACAGTTATCATTAAAAACAAATATCATTTCTAAATATTTTATTAAAAGGATTAATTACACATTTTAGGGTACATATACTTCTCTAAAGTTAAAAATCAGAAAAAAAATATTCATGCCTGTGCGTACACTTCGACACAAAGTTTTAGTTCGTTAGTTCATAAAATTGTCTTTTGAATCGAAATTATGTATCGTCTAAATAATTAATTAAATAAAACATGCCACACGAATTGTGTCGAAGTATTGTTTAAGAATTATACCAAGATAAGGAGAAAAACCAGACAAGTGCGAGTAGGACTCGCGACCTGACGGCCTGGACACATCATCACGGCGCGGCGCCGCCACCGTGAAACGGCACCACGTCGTACCGCGCCACGGCGCGGCGCCGTGTACGGTGCGCAGCGCCGGCTCACGGCGCACCTGCTCGGCAGTCGATGTTTCGCTGTCGCAAAGTTCGTACGTGTGTTTAGTGCAAGACTTTTTTGTCCTTATAATCGCGTGCCGTTTCACGGTGGCGGTTCCGTGCCATGGTGATGTGTCCAGGCCCTGAGGGTTCCGCCTTAAAACTGTGCCCAGCTGCCCGCGGCTTCACTCAAGTGATAAGATAATACAGCCTATAAATTTCCAATTCCAGACTGAAGGACAATCCCAACTGCAAATGTAAGTTTCTTCGCACGATATTGAGAGATTTACCGTGTTATTTTAAGACCATAGACTTCTTATAGGTTTTCTTGTAATCTATAATTTTCGGTATTTTTTGCAACATAATTATGAGGCTCATTAGTTTCGGAGTTAAGGAAGAGGAATGGTTCAGTTTCATCTATTTTCTTAAATAACTAAAACTATTTATTTTAAAACTAGCTTCTGCCCGCGGCTTCGCCCGCGTTGCCTTCGGAAATTTTATTTTTATTAAACAGAATTTTATGATTCTAAATGTCACTTAAAAATAATAATAATTCATATTAATATTATCATCATTAATTTGAAATAGGTATTCTAGTGCCGTTATTGACCACATAATATTACCTATTTTATAACTTCAAATTTAAACAACTTTTAAGCGGATGGACCGATTTAAATGAAATAAATACTAAAATAATTAATACCTCAAGATACGGGTTCTGACTATATTTCCAATTCCTCAAATTTCTTAAAAAGAGGTACATCAATTTTTAACAATCATGTTAATTTTAAAATCATCCCCTATTTTACCCCCTTGGAGAATGATTTTACACAAACGCTGAAACAAATATTTTTTTTATGTCTTACCAAAAGCATAAATTTAAATTATTAATACCTAACTTAAAAAATGATTAGGTTTCCCATACAAACTTTCATCCCCAAAATCACCCTCTTTTAGGATTATTTTTGAGACAAAAAGAAGCCTATGTCCTTCCCCAGGATACTATCTATCTCCTTGCAAATTTTTATCGAAATCGGTTCAGTGGTTTAGGTGTGAAAAAGTAACACAGACAGACAGAGTTACTTTTGAATTTATAATATTAGTATGGCTTATTTCTACGGTTCCTTGTTCCTGCTCCTACGTAATAAAAATACAATGTTAGGTCTTACGCAACAGTCTTTTACGAATTAGTGTCCTTTATTTCATTATATACATATAAATTATATTTTGAAATATTAGAATATAAATAAATATAAAAACAAAAAATAGATGTTATTATTATCTAAATACATATGTTTTATAATACCTACTAGCGACTCGCCCCGGCTTCGCTCGGGTAGCAAAGCATACTATAATATAGCCTATGTCACCCGGAGATAGTGTAGCTTCCCAACAGTGAAAGAATTTTTTAAATTGGTTCTGTAGTTTCGGAGCCTATTCAATACAAACAAACAATCTTATCTTTTCTCTTTATACTATTAAAGCGACCCGCCCCGGCTTCGCCTGGGTAGCAAAGCATAATATAATATAGCCTATGTCACCCGGAGATAGTGTAGCTTTCCAACAGTGAAAGATTTGTACCATTTTTTCATATATATATTTATTAACTTTTGGAGATAGCATTATTAATCTCCGTTAAATTATCTGCAAAATGGTAAATACATTTTTGTAAATCGATTAACTATTAACAATATAATAAATCAATAACGTGAGAAGCAAGCGGATAATAAATAGATAGATAACCAGATTCAGTTAGATCCTGGAGCCTTAGTACCTCATGACCATCAAAATACATATATCATACAGTGTGATTTGATGCATAGCAAATTTAATAATATAACTATGAGATAATACTTACATGTATATATTTTAATTAAAGAGTTTTAAACAATGAAGCACTAATAATTAAAAAGCAGGAATAATTTCACTGTATTATCTTCACTATAATATGAATTTAATTTATACTACAGTCTAAGTAACACCTGGCCGGCTATGCTAACACCTAAAATTTAAAAAGTAAGAACAATTAAATTTCACTGTATTTCGTTTATTACAAAATAAATTTAGGTTATACCTAAGCCTCAGCAACACGTTATGCTATTAAATTGTAGCTTATATGAAACGTTTGTATTTTTAATATAGCGTCAACTATTGAATACTCACTCAATCTAGTCAACAGATATCGCCATCTATTAGAATCGTTTGGAGCTGACAGATAATTCTGACTTTCAAATAATAGACAAATAATTTGCAATAAAATAATATTGCGACTATAAATTGAGATGTAAGCTATCCTATCTTTCAAGTTAGATCAAATTGCACACGGTGTGCAAATCAAATTTAAAATCGGTTCAGTAGTTTAGGAGTCCATCGCGGACAAACAACGTGACACGTAATTTTTATATATATAAAGATATATCCACTACATAAAAATACCACATGAGTGTACTTCCAATTATGAAAAACTGCAATCTATCTACATTCTGATGTTCATATAATTAGTTTATTAATAAGATAACTGAAATATATTTTTACAGAAAGAAGTGTTAATTTTAGCCAGGTAGAAGTTACTAGATTACAAATCCGTGCAGTAAAACACATTTTTGATGTGCAAAAGAACAGACGGGACTAGCACAAAAAATAACAAGCATGGGATAATATTGAAAAGAAATGAATGCCACTCCAAAAAAATGATAACACATACGGTTATTAAAGCCCTTAACCGCCCGAAGTTCAGCGGTTAATGTTATCGTTATTTGTGACGTCATTTTAACTATTGTTAAAATTGTGCCACCCGTAGTTTGCTTAACCGGAGATTTGACGGCTGACAAGGCATTGATTATAATTATCGTTAAAGTTACTTGGTGCAACTCACTGTGTGGCCCGTGAATACTTTAAATATTGCTGCAATACTCAGCAATATTTTCAGTGTGGCCTGACCACTCTTGCAACTATGCAAGTAGCAACACTTTTCACGTGTTCGCTGCGTTAAGGTGCCTCTAAGCGGGCAATATTTTACAGCAATATGTGGCTGCAACGCAGTGGCCGGCCACATTGCCAGCAATACCAGCCAGACTATGCAATATTGCAGGAATGTCCCGGCCATATAGCCACGCATGTTATGTGGTATGGCCAAGCATTTTCACTTGTAGCCGGCAATATTGCCGAACGATCGCTTCACATTCGAAAATAATGAAATATTGCCGGGCCAGTTAGTTATATTGTTGTTTCGTTTTCCGGTATAAGTGCATCCCTTTCTGACGCAACGTGAAGTTTGCCGTGAGGGACGTCGCGATTAGTTGCTATATTCTGTGCTTTGCTGTAGTTGTCACGTTCTCGTTTTGTAGGTTATATTATTAAGAAATTAAAAAATGTCTAATAGGAGTGTGAATCATGGGCCATATATTTGCAGATATATTGCAATACATGGCCCAGCCATACATTGCCGAGCTATAAGTTGCAATAAAATATTTTCGAGACTGCTGAGCAATAATTGCCAATAGTACAGCCTCACATTGTCGGGAAAGTTTAGCCCGTTTAGAAGCACCTTAATTGAATACATTGGAAATAATAATATAGCCGGGCCATACTATTGCTGTTTCACTTTACGCCAAATCTACATCTCTTTCTTACGTCACCAGATGATTCTTTGTTATTTTGAAATGTTGCTTCAGCTATGGTTGCCCATGTAAACGCTAATACTACCGGCCGTACCTACTGTGATGGATATTATCCATATTATATTGATGAGCCTTGCATTTTCTGCAATAAAAATGTTGCCGGTATTGAGTGCCGGGCACATATTGCAGTCAAAATATTGCCCATTTAGGAACACCGTAATGGTCAGAGCGAAATTAAGACTCATTCCTTTTCTACATACCTAGCGGGCGCATGTCATTTTAACTCCTTCACGCGTAGCATGACCATCATAGAAACGGGTTTTTTCGACGGAAGAATAGACAAAAATGACGTTCCGTGAAGACGGCAGCAAAGTAGAAAGAGTCAACTGCACTTTTTACGAAATTCAGTAGTTTATTCACGTTTTTTTTTCTTTTATTTTGCTTATATCTCGAAAATGGTGTGTCCTATCGCAAAAATAATGAAAATTTCGACCCCCCTTTATGCAACCCTAAAGCTAAACATGTAGGTAATAATTTTTCACATTTTCCATACAAAAAGTGAAAATTTCCATTTTTCATTCTATTTTTATACTTTGTGGCCGCGAGTAAAAAGTTTTCTACTGTCTTTAGCATGGCGATTACAAAATCAAATTGTCTTCACTACCCTAGACAAATGTCAGGTGTCAGTGTGATTTTGACGTTTGGGATAGAAAACTTTCTTCTGAAATAGTCTACATATAAAAGGAAAGGACCTAGACAACGATCGGTAGAAACGAAAGGCAAAATGACGGATTGTAGAAGGATTTATACGGTGCGATGTCAAAAATGGAGAAACGAAATGTCACTTTGTATAGAAATAGCTGTGTTGTCTTCCATGAAATAGAAAGCGTCATGCTACGCCTGCTTGACTAGTGGTGTCTCTTCAACAAATGCTATTAATGCAGAGTTGAAGTTGACCAATGTGACAGACAGTTAGATAGCTTCAACTTTAGTGAAGTTTCAATTTACTGGGAGTTTTTGTCAAAAGTGGTAAAGCAATTATGAGGTCGACTATTACGTGTATGCCATTCACTTACTTTCACTCGAACCTATTGTATAGTGCAGTAAACCCCGCCGATACGCCCGGGCCGGCCGCGCTACCGGTGTACAAATACTGCCAGATTTTGTTTTTTTCTATAGTATTTTCATGAATTACCTAAAATTAAAGCCACCGGGCCAGTTAAGCTTCCGGCAGTAATTCATAGAGAGATCACTATTAAATTTAAAATTAGAAAAACCCCCAGCCCAAACAAAAAGCTCTAAAAACGGCTGAACAGATAGATTTTCTGCGTTTTTTAGCTAAGAATTCTCGGTCAAGTCACCTTTCAAACAAAACAAAAAAATAAAAACACGGAATCGGTTCACACGTTTGGGAGCTTCGATGCTGCAGACAGACACACTGATACACACGTTATACTTTGACACACCTCTTTTTCCGTCGAGGGTTAAAAATACATTTATTTGCAATATACGTGACGCATTTGAAAAAAAAAACCAGTTGGGGGGAAAATATGCGTCACATCCACGTAAAACGGTCAGGTATTCAGTATCATAATGTTTAGTCACCAACCACCATTTTAAGATATACATAGGTACGGAAATCCTATACAATGCGAGATCAGCTTATACTGGAAATGTTTAGCGTTATATGTAGCCGTAGTCACCAAAAGAGAAAAGTAACCAGGGTCGTCGATATAGTTAAAGTTTAGTAAGAAACCGATGAATGTTTTCGAATAAAATTTAATTTAATTAATTGAAAACAAACAGGTAATTTATCGAATTAAATTTCATTCGAAAACATCCATCGATTTCTTACTAGACTTCAACTATATCCTACAACCCTGGTTACTTATCACATTTGGTGAACGTACATTATTTTTTGGTGCACCAAGTTTGTGGTATCAAATCTGAGATTGAACTCAAATAACTGCCTCGTCTGCATCAGACTGCTTAAAAGTGAGCTTAGTTTTCATTTTTTTTTTCCATATGGTATTCTAATATCAAATGTCGTAATAATAATTACGACATTTAACCAAACACCAAACCACCAACACGAATACCATGCAACACGATGATCTTAAGATCTAGATTAGTATTATGTTACTGTTTCATGTAGGTAATGCTGTTGGTCACTTTGTGTTTGTTTGTTGGTCATTTAGTCATCTCATATAACTAATAAAGATTGCCCAAGCGAAATTATTTATTTTTATCATGCCATTGCTCTGCCTTGAAATATATTTCTTTTTTCAGTGAATTTTATTAACATTATAATAAATATGTCGAAATACCTACTCAAAATTGTATTTATTGATAATCCAGTAAAAATTATTACACTGAAACAGGCTTATTATGCCCGTTAGATAAGTGGGTAGATTAACCTCAAAGCTAACTTTTTGAAGCCAACAATAATTGATTGTATTATTTCACTATGCTGTGCTATGCTATTCTCATGTATCTGATATTAACCAGTGATCACAACTGATTAAAGCCGAAGCTAGAAAATCGAATACGACGAATTATTATTAATTTATAATGCTGTGCTTGCTGTAGTTAAAAGTTTATTATCAATAAAGCAACCTTGTAAAAAAATATGGACCTCGTCATGGACAATTTTCCTTTGAAGTCAACAAACTAAACTAACAGAGTCAATTAGGCCCCATCAATAATGAAAATGCAATTGTACCCTCTGTAATTTTGTCCCCTTTGTACCATGTCACGCTATTATAAAGTGACTGGGAACAAACACACCTGACAAATTGTATTTCTTTGGTTTCCACGAATGGAAAGGAAATTGCTTTTACCTTGTATACTACTTGTATTGTATGTAACTACATATTCTGTGTTGCTACTTTGTTTTACTATCTTCAGCGAATGACATTTCAATTTTTTACCTACCTAACTTGTGATTAAATTAAGCAAAGTGGTTGTCAATCAATGCTTGTCAAGACAATCATGGTGTCCACGCGATTGCATGGTGAGACTCTTGAATTGATTGCTTTCAATCCGTCAATATGATAGTCTTCTTATTAAGATGAATCTTCAGCTGTTGCCCACCAAATGCAAACATCAATTTCATATTCATTTCATATTTTTTATTTCTTGAGTAGTGAGTGAGGTTCTGTAATACGGGCCTTTAGTAAGACGGACTTGTTACCGCGTGGTGTAATAGACCCTTAAAGGTTCCAGTGCGTCACATCATTTGTTGCATTGTTCATCATAGTTTCGTCCACCATTTTTTCACTATTAATTGTCGAATAGGCGATAGACTCGAATTTTCATTTTAGCAGTTTCAACTTTTCAAGGTACATACTCTATAGCTCGATAGCTAACCTAAAGTATTATTATTGTTTTATAGATAGTGTATGTGTAATCGTGTTTCATTCAAACTAAGTAATTAAATACCGACATTTACGTAGGTAAGTTAAAGGAGTTCATTTTTAAGCGCTGAATAACACGATAAACTTCGTTTCTCCGTAATCCCGCTCAATTTTCGATTGGGTTAAGTCCCGGTATTGCATTCCCTAGTCGTGAATATTGTTAAGTTGTTATTAAAGTTCGTTGAAACTTGAGAGTTATGTTAACTTATGTTAAAGGTCAGCGTAAAATCAACCTTTAAACATACCTACTTGATTAGTTATGCTTGTAATCTAGGTTGCGATTGTTATTTTGAGTTCAGGATAAAACGTTAATGTTATCTCGTTTTCGCGGCAGCTTAGGTTTAGAATCGATAACCCACATTGTGACCTGATTCAATCACGTGACTCATGAATATAGATATTATGCATACTAATTAATATTGTGAATAAATGCGAAATTAACTCGGTCTGTCTGTATGCTACCTTTTCAGGCACACGGATAGACTATGATCTGGGTAAGGACAAAAGATAGTTTTTGTTCCGGGGGAAGGTACGGATAATTTCCGACCACTACGCGGTCGAAGCCACCGGGCAAAAGTTAGTGTATTATAAATGACGATTCGGTTGAACGGAGCATTGAAAGTAACCAATAATTCATGGAAATACACGTAGCGTCCGTGGTTCTATTTCTGGCGATAAATCGAAACTATTGATCTACTTCATACTTTACCACACTTGTATGCCATTGTAAACTCTAATGCAACCGTTTAAAGAGTAAATTAGCTTGCAACCTTGTCATTGATAAGTTTATTACTTTAATTTGACTTTGATTAGACTGGAAGCTAATCACACCAAATGTCTTTCTTGTTCACCAATTGGCTAGACTGGTCATACCAAATTATTTGTTTTTATCAGTAGTACATTGATCTTTAAACTTTAGCGACAGCACATAAGGTTAATTTTCGCTAAATCGTCGCAGAGATACCATGGCTACGTGGACGCAAAACAAAGAATTACCGAATATCTGTCGTGATCTTCAACATGTTCCAATTACGAAAAACCATTTATTGTTTATTGTTTGGGTTCCTATGGATGAGTTATTATTAAAGTATTTTAGAATGAATTAATTGGACAAGTTTTAAAAGTAATGGACACCGACAGTGTAGTACATTTTTTTTTTACACCATTCGCATTCCTTGTCGCATAACTTTCTAGAGGTTCGATTTGAATTTTGAAATAAACACATTTTCCTTTACTACCTTTATAATTACATTTACAAAGTTATTTGCACGATACCACATAAACCACACATGTTGGTATTTTATTCTGAGACCTGTGAAAAAAAAAGGTTTAAATTGTGGTATGTGATAGCTGAATGAATATACGGAGTATTGACCCCTTAACGTTTGACCACTATTTACGCTACACCCTTATATCACGATATATAGATATTAAAGGCCATGAGAACCAGAGTAGCCTATCTACTAATAATGAATGCTGAGATTTTAAAGGAAAACTGAAAGATATGATTTTCGTTATAATTTATGATGATGACATAAAATTAATGATGTTTTCACAAAGTTTAGGTACTTATTTTGTCAAATTATGCAGAGAATAAGTAATTTACTGTTTTCGGTGTTTTTTATTACAGTTCAGCCACTGTGGCTTTTTGGGATTATCTAATAAATGAATTAAAGTGCTAGTTACTCTAAAAATGTATTTTTTACTTATCCCAAAGCAAAGCTGTAAAGCAAATATTTTTTACTTAACGTTAACTAAAGTCATCTTAACATCATAATTTTCTTGAGGTAAAACTATTGTACTCCTAACTGTAGCACTGGTCCTTGTTGATGTGTAGAACTCGTGGTCAAAGGGTGATATGTAGTTTAGGAGTTCAGGTAGGTTTGTCTTCTTTTCAGCGATCAAGTTTCCATCGGGGTACAACAGTTCCAGCTCAATACATTTCATTTTCCAACATCAACATACTCAAAGAATAGGATATTTGAAGAATATTATATGTATACTGGTGCATTTTGTTAAATTTCAACCACTGGATGTTTAGCCATGTAACTTCGGAGCGTTCAGCAGATACTTTTCAGTTAGTTATGTTTGCTAAAGTTTTTTTATTGACAAAAGGTCTTCCTTCTTCATTCTCATAATGTTGAATGAATTTTTATGTCTGCCTGCTTAGATTACTTAAGCCAGTAATCAAATATTCAATTTCCCAAAATCAGGAACATAAATATTTTGAAACACCTTTTTTATTTTCAATGAAACCAAAGTATTGGTTGCAAGCAAGATAGGAATGTCCACTTACATAAAATGTATGGTCTATGGTCAACAGTAAAATCCGGTTGGGCTACCATATACTGGCATAATAAAGCCATTTTGATATTCCTGTTCTGTCCCCCACTTTGGTCAGAATAGAGAATCAAGTTTTTAGAGTGCACATTTTCTTTGACATACCTCAACAGGCATGATCCAATTTCCTGAGGGCCTCTAGCGGCGATGGTCTCATTTCAGACACACATTGTAACATGGTCACTACTAGTGTCATGTATGCCAAGACAGTAGGCCTATAGTTGTCTTTTATAATTGCAAACTCCTGCTGATACAATTGGTGTGGGCAGTCTTCATCAAGTCAAATACAAGGACTGTAAACATCTTAATTTTCCTTAGCAAACTGTTTGCCTGCCTCATAGTTCTCCTGGGCTGATTGGGCTTTAAAAAGATGAAAAGTTTTCTTTCTGGGTTTGCAGCATCTCTCCTTCAGAATCAGAGGTTCGAATTTTCATTTCCATGTTGTCACATCTTCTAAAGGAATCACTAACAGGAGCATGAAAGGAGAGATTAAAATGTTTGAAAATATTTTCCTAAAAATAAAGTCAGGCACTGGTGTTATTACCGTGGCCCTGGCGCACAGGCAACTAAAGGAACACGGGTGGGTTTTAGTCAGTAAGAGTCTGACACGCCCTTCCGCTCCGCCCAGAGCAGGAGAGGTCATTTGATGATATCCCACCCAAAAAAAAAAAAAAAGGCGCTGGTGTTATATTCTGTTCTATTCTGGCCCTTGTGTAAGGTATACTGGGACTCGGGGAATCTTGTCTATATAGTCTATTACATTTTTGAGCTGTTTTTCGCTTGTTTAATTTTTGGTGCATATTTTCCTCATTGATCTTGGGGTGGTGTCGGCTCAATTAGCTTTTTGCTAAGCAGCCTGGTTAATCTTCCATCACTTACTTGATGTTTTTCTTAAAAAGTGTTTTGCATACCTTTGTGTGTACACAGTCACTATTAGGGACAAGGTAATAACGTGAATTTGCACGTCGTGACTTTTCAATGGATGATCTACCTTTAGGGGTCACCATTATTAATGAAAATGGGTAGGATGTCTGCAAATCAAAGCTGCTGAGTTCATAAAACTTCTTGTATAACTCGTTTTTGTGTTCGAGGCTCATTTTTTGTAGCATTTATCATTACAATGGAATTGCCCAATATCAACTTTCTTAGCTTGAACAATTTTTCCTTTAGTATTTATACCTATACTCCTCACGTTTAACGCGTTTTTCCTTCCTTACATTATTTTTCCAGTTATTCGAGTTTCCTTTACATTTTCTTGGCTTCTGTTGTTGGTTAAAAATTTTCCTTCTTTACATAATTTTTCCACTTGAATATTCGAGTTTCGTATACATTTTTTTGGCTTCTGTTGTTGGTTTAAATCATTATTGATTGTTGACGCATGTTCATTACTAGGGGAGATGTTTTCATCTTCAAGAAGTTCAAATAGATCTAAAGATTCTGGGGATAGATTTCTCGATGGCACGTACTCAGAACCCGAATCATGAAAGGGGTTGTCATCACGCGCAAACATTCTTGTAAAACAAACCAGAACATAACATTGTTAATAGGTATTAACAAATAATAATGATTACAACCAGTGAATAGGTACGCAACTGAGTTCAAGATCATTGGATCATTGATTTTCATCTGGGTTTCATCTTCTATAAATTATCTATTATTATATGGATTTTTACACCAAAGTTTATAACAACAAGAATTCTTACAACACCTAACACCTGACAGATGACCTATCTGAATGAATTTTTCAAAGTTTCATAATGCTGCCAGAACCATAATGGCCTATACAGTTAGGCTACTATGCCATTTGCTTTTCGGACCTAGTTGTCAGAAATTCATTAATTGAGAAAATTAAACATAGGTTACTCTGTTTTTTTAAAACGCCCTACTAGTGATGCGTTATAGATCAAAACTCTTTAAAAAAAATGTTAGTTAGGCAACTCTTGTTTTCATGGCCTCTGTGGATAATTATGTGGATACAGGGTGGCAGTAACCCTGCCGGGGCTGCGGATCCTGCCGGGGCTGCGGATTGTTCGAAAGAGTTACCGTGGCCCTGGCGCACAGGCAACTGAAGGAACACGGGTGGGTTTTAGTCAGTAAGAGTCTGACACGCCCTTCCGCTCCGCCCAGAGCGGGAGAGGTCATTTGATGATTTCCCACCCAAAAGGGTGGCATCAACGTCGCCGCGCAACCTGTTACTGTGGATTCAGTACATGATTCTGAAACCCTCTGCGGTGACATTTTTCGTCGGTTATTAAAAAAAATAATTTGCTGTTCCGTACATTTTATCCGCGTAGGTATTGCACTTTTCTATGAAACGGCTGAATTTTTCTTGATAACCGACGTAAAATTTCTTTTCTTGGGGGCTGATCTAGAATCATGTGCTGAAATCATGGTAACAATTTGCGCGTCGATGTCCCTGCCAATCAGTATGTATATCAATTGATATTTATTGGCAAAACTATAAATTTAGCAGATTTAATGTCACCCTAGCAACACTTGATAAAAAATACTACCTACAATGGGGATCCATACGCAAAGCTTAGCGCAGATGTCGCCAGCGGCGCGATGGCTGCTGTCAATTCGTTTTAGCTTTGTTTACATAAGGACTTTTTTTGAGTTGAAACCGGTCCGCCCACGTTATTGACAACATGTATTTTACCTGGAAGCTTAAAGAATTGAAAGACAAACTAAAAAAACGAGGTGGAAAGTTAACTGGAAACAAAACAGATCTTATTGAGACGTAGACTTTTATCTAATAAAATATTTTTTATCAGTGATATGCTCTAGATTTGGATATTTTTTTAGTTGTAACGTGTTAATTCTTAATTGACTCATGGTAGGAAAATTTACGAAAAATGAGAGAACAGTACTATAATGATAAATGGTATTCTTTATTTTTTAGGTTAGAAGCTTATGACCGAAATTTTAATTTCGGCAATCAAAGCCCTCAAGCTTCTGAAAGCCAAGCAATTGACGTTCCTGCTGTAGAACTTTACCAAGACGTTAGTAGCTCCACCATATTGCCGAAGATTACTAAACAACATATTTAAAGACACTTTGACAGGTACATAACATAATAATTATTTCCAACGATACAGGTAAATTTTGAGAATTTATCGTTTTAACTTTGGGAAATAAATGTACACCGTGGGGGTTAGTACATCCAGGTACAGCAGCACACAGGCATATTTCGAGAAAATTAAAATTGACCGAATGATAGGTTACAAAATGTATGGAATTGACAGATTTGAATGGCAATGACGACGATGCGCCACTTATCGTGAAAAAAAAAAGGATTCGCTCATTTGGATTACCTTTCCCGAAGTGCCAATCTAATCATAAGTTTCGGGGATTCACTAAATAACGTGCCAGTGCTGTTAGCATGGGCGCCTGGAGCGGGGTGCAAAAGGCTGCTCTTGCACCTTTCTGTCTTCAAAATAAACTGTACGTGTAAAAACATTTAAAACTAAAAAAGTATCTGGGACGCCTAATAGGTACAATAATAGAGAACGTACCTATTCGAGGCGGGATCCTAAAATTTCCTCTCAATTCTAAAGCTTTTGTGCATGAGTCAACAAAGTACCGACCTCCTATTTTCGAAAATCTAATCGACCCTAGGCGGGGTGCTAACATTATAGAGATTGCTTCGCTCACTCTTGCATCTTACTCTGTCGTAATTCTTAAGCTTATTTATATAAATCGACACAGTTAGACCTCTTTCTATAAGCATGGACAAAATAAAACCTATTCGAGTTGAGATGAAAAAATTATCGAGCTCGCTTTGCTCGCTCTTGCAGCCTAGCGATAACCTAACATCCGTGGTGAAGTGCAAAAATTATCGAGCTCGATTCATGAAGCTGAAGGTGCACCCTGCTGAATAAACTTGCCGGCGCCCTTAGCGGTAAGCTTTTTATTGAAATTCAAACCTTATAGCCATAAAATAGGGTTTATAGTAGGTTACGTTAATATAAGGTCCCTTATCGCAGTTTTTTTTTTTCTAAGTTATGTGAAACCCCTCACGGGTAGCGTTATAATGCTTTTACAACTGTTGATTCATTATCGCTTCAAATCATCAAATAATCAAACACAAACTTTTATTCTACAACTAGAACACATAAACCACTTACAGAATGAAAATCGCATCTTTTTTATACACGATATACAATCCGATAAATATTGATTAAGTATACTTTCCCTTTTTTTTTGTGTTTCATGAACTGTGTCCAAATAAACTTATTCTTTCTTTCTTTCTATATCAATAATATCAGATATTTTGCTATCCTAACTAATATTATAAATGCGAAAGTAAGTTTGTTTGTTACCTTTTCACGCCTAAACTACTGAACCGACCATCCTGAAATTTTGCATATACGTTGTCAGGGGTACAGAAACGGACATAGGGTACCTTTTATCCCGAAAAAAAGTACTGTTCCCGAGGAAAACAACAATAATGTTTTTATGATAATAGATGGCGCCACGTGTCTTTCGAAACATGATTGCAATTGTATTATTATAGAAACTTTAGTAGTGTGGTAAGGGTTTTTTAAAATTTAAGTACCTAATACATTTTGTGAGTCTATAGGGTCGATAGACCGGTTTTACATTCTCCTAATTATAATTCCCCGAATAACCCTAATTGATTGTCAAATACTAAATTAACGCGAGCGAAGCCGCGGGCAAAAGCTAGTTTATTATAAATATCGGATTGTTACGAAACCTGTTAGAAACCTACAAAAGAAAAACTTTCCTGTTGAGCCTTCGGTTTTGTTGTTTTCGGTAAGGGTCTTACATAAAATTATGTCTATAATACACAATTAAAACGCGAAACAAAAGTTTACCTATAATTTATAAACTAGCTTCTGCCCGCGACTTCGTTCGCGTGGAAGTCGTAAGACAACACAATATACCTGCTAAAATAACAACCACAATATACAGAGAGCCAATACTGGTAGCGCGGGAGCAACAGACGTACAGTTGTTCGTGTGAGAAGCAGCTTGTCTTGAGGTCGACACCCGCACCCTTCAGTAGCAATTTACCATTGCTTGCGAAGTTTTTCCGTTTTAAGTGAATTAATTAACGCGTGCGTTCCTGCATAATTATACTACCTAATGGCACAATACTGGTACACTGACTGATGCATTTTTACAGATTTTTCTTGACGAAAACTCATCACTAAAATAATATAACAGTAGATTGTAAACACACGGGATTTCTCATTAACAGTCACCTAAACATCGATATCTATTTATTTTTTAACCATAGATGACAGAGGAGGCCTAAACTTTGTTTTTCTGCATACCTTCTACAAACTATCATTATAATAGTATAACAAAATGTAAAAAAAGAAAAAACAAGCGCAGAAAATATTCATTTATTGTTGGGAATCGAACTTAGGTTTGCAAAGCAGTTGTCGAACCTTTAAGCTTTTTGCTTTGTTGAAAGTTGACTAAAAACGCCGTTCTTTAAATCACATATGTTATGAATTTATGATTGTCAGCTTAGCTCCGAAAAAGTATATCGGGATGACAATCATTTACTAAGATAATAATCTGTAACTATCTCCTATATTACTTTCCTATTTAGCCCAGTAAAGTAATGGAATATTTCGACTGTTGTGATACACTGGTTGTGTTCTCTCATCTCAGTCTCGATTTCCTAAGAAATGTCTGGTAAGTCTTTTTTGCGATTTCTGACTTTTCTGGTACTCAAACCTCAGTTGGTCCAATGAGAGTATTTTAATCCTTTTAAGAAACAGGATCGATTGGCAACAAAAATAGGTTATGTAAAAATTTCCCATTTTCTTGCGGTCTGTACATTTTTTCAAAATATTTCAAAAGTTAAGGACATTCTCCTAAAATACCGTTTTCTTGTAGCGACAACGGTTAAGGTACCTGCTCTTATCGCCCCATTTCAAATATCCACCCTGTTTATGTCATGATTGATTGCTTAGCTGGATAAAGGTATAACTTGAAAATAATTATTTAAAAAGTTAAACCGGTAAGTATCTGCAATATCCTAACTTTTTGGCGCGTCTTTTTGCGGAGAATACGAAAATAAAGCCAAATATAAAAAAAAAGAAATCGTTCTTTTTTTACTTTCGAGCAAATACGAGATAATTATGATCTATTAAGTATGAATGTTTGGGGAATGGTGTGTTTAAAACAATAGGGTATTGAGCATTTCGAAAGTGCTTCTATTAAAGTATAAGCCAACTTAAAAATAGAGGTTTTCAAATCGTCTACTTTTTAGGATTCCGGAGCCAATTAGCAAAAACCCATATACGAGAACCAACCTACTCCCGGGATATAAAGTATCCTTTGTCCTAGTCCTAACCCAGTTATGATCCACCCGAGTGCCAAATTCCATCCAAATCCGTTTAGCCGCTAACACGAGGTTGCCTACCAAACATCAAAATTCCCTAACTCGCAAGTAGAATTAGCCCAGGCCCTGCAGTCTCGACATGAATAGCGACAAAAATCTGTCGCTAAGTCGTATCGATGTCAAATTTCTTTAATAGATTTTCAACCTTATACTTTGGAAATAAAGTTGAAAATCTATTAAAGGAATTTGACAACGATACGACTTAGCGACGGACTTTTGTCGCTATCTAATGTCGAGACTGCAGGGCCAGGAAAAATAACACTACTTCGACTGCAAAAAAATCCTAGTAAAGATTTCTTACTGGGTTTCTTTATTTAGGCATTATGTGTAAATGAAAAATGGGTGAAAAGACCATGGCGTTATCAGTAAAGGCCCTGAAAATCTGTTAAAAATAAAAAGCATTCGTTTTATGTCAATCTATGTTATAACAATTTCTTACTTATTTTCGTATAAAAAATGTGTCTCCGTGAATCTCGTGTCCTACACAAGATTCATATAGCCATAGTTTACGAGTATATGAATATACGGCTACGAAAGTTATAAGCCCATAGGTACAACTGCACTGTAAATGTTTACGTAGGTGTGTATGCTAATTAAAGGCTCCCACAAACAGGCGCGACATGCGACGCGACACAAAGGCACCGCCTGTCGCACGACGAGCGGTGCCTTTGAGTCTCGTGCGATTCGCTTCGCGTGTCGCGCCTGTTCGATGGGAGCCTTTAAGGCTCCAACAAACAGGCGCGACACGTGACAGACAGGCGCGATGCGACAGCGCGATACAAAGGCGCCGCTCGTCGCGCGATACGCGTCGCGTGTCGCGCCTATTTGTAGGAGCCTTAAATCGATCGAATCCTCTATCTACCTACGGTCAAACATAACCTGATTACATTCCTGATTATATCCCCAGGACTAAACACAAGTCTCAAATCAAATGATATAGTACAATCTTTGTAGTTAATTCAACATAATAAAATTATATTTATCATGATTAATTACCATAACAAAATCATGGTCAGTAAACAGACCGGTCACCTTAAGCAGCGCCCTTAACGAATATAAAGCTCGGGCCACACCTGCGCTACACGAGACATGAAGTTTCACGTGCATGCAATGGCGGATTAGCATCCTTTAACCATTCAATAAACGTATGAAGTAAACTGTTACCACACCATGTATAAGTACTATAATAAGTAAGTCGTCGTTTTGCGGGCTTTACACAGGTGACTATAGCCGAATTGCCATTTAGACTGGCCGCGTGGCGAAAATCGACTGTATAAATGGCAATTCGGCTAGGCCGCAGGCTAGTAAAGTCGCAAGTTCCAAAGTAGAGTAGGTTTCGATTTTTGTCGCGCAGCGAAAGGTCGCATGCGGTGGGTGACTAAACTCGACCGTGAAAATGATCAGTCGCAGGCGCTCGCCCGCCGCATGAAGGTCGACATTTTGATGCGGAATTAACTAGTCACCTGCGATTTTTATCGACCTGCGGGCTAATTGCGCAACACACTAACAGTAGCAATGGCTTTCGTTTTGACAGTTCAACAACATTCATTGCGTTATTTACGTTGTTGAGCAGATCAATTTTTCGAACATAATGAGGCAATGGATTAGCAATGTCCTTCAAAATTATTCAGATTGTGATTGATCGTGTGTTACGCCATTAGGGTGCTGTGTAAATTAGGTTGGCGACTCAGCTAGTGAGGCTATTTGGTAAGCGACCAGCCACACTGCGAAAATCAAACTAGTGTAATGTCGCCCATTAGCTATCATAATTGGCGCTGTGAGTGCGCAGAGTGGCTTGGGGTGCACACTACTATGTGCGCAAAAATTTCAAGTTCCTTGAAATTTTTACCCCTGTCAATAGCATTGCCATGAAAATAAAATTTATAAAACCAAGATTTACCCTATTGCTTTTAATCAGAAATGCAGAAAGAACTTTTATTCCCCGGAAAGAACTCGAATGGAGTAAGTTAATAAACGTTGTCGTAACTTTGAGGAACGTTGAGGAAAACAATTCAGAACACCTGTCCCTACGATCGATCTAAAGTGTTTGAAATTCGGGATTTTTGTGTCCACTGCTAAGCATAGGTCTTCCCCAAAGTTTATTTATGCATAGACATATTCTTAAACTTATTTTAGTTTTGGTTCAGCTGTTAATACGTGAAAGTGTAACAAACAAACAAACAGAGAGACAGCGTTATTTTCGCCTAGATAATATTAAGACAAACAGAGTTATGTACTTACTTTCGCATTTATAATATTAGTTCGTGATATGCTGGCGCTACGTACAGTAACGTCAATGTCAATGAAAATGTTAAAGTTTGTTATTGCGTCAAATTCGGCATTGAACATAAAATAAGGGTGATAACCCGCTCATGTGACGATCAAACAAAAGTAAGTGTACACCTCAAGTGTATAGTGTGCACCTAAATATGTAATGTGAAAATAAACACCACGTCAGTGAAGCCCTAGCTTTATTATATGCCGATAAAAGATGAAAAATATCGTCGCGATCTGTCATTCTTTAAATTTTAATGTAAACAATTTCATAGGAACTTTGCATTTTGGCACAGAAAGTTTGACAAAGAAATCAAACAAATCGCTTTTATAAACCTATAAACTTAAAAAATAAGTTCTCTGCTTTATCTTATTCTAGAAATAATAACACTTACTAGCCGTCCTAATTTATGCAAACACGAAAATGTAGCACGACTAGGCGATTTTTTCAACGTGTGTAATTTTTGATGTGAAACATCTATAGCCGCGGGTAAATCCGATTGTTGGCGTAGCGCGTTCGCCACGCTATATTTTCTATACAAAATAGTTTCGATGTTTCACATCTCCCAGACGTCCCGCGACGGCTCAATTTTTTTTTGTTACGATACTCATATCTGTTCGCGGCATTATACTCTGCTAACACAATTTAAACCTTGATTCAGCTTTACATAAATACAATTAATTACGTTTCAGACGTAAACCCAACTGTACAAAGGATACATTAGTTCATATAAAAAAGCTTTGAATAATTACTACCAACAAGTTCATAAAATGGTACAATTTACTTTTACGCAATGGCAACCCTCATGATACGATCCATAGTTTTGCAATTTATGTCTTGTAACCTCTACATGCAACATTCACACGGTAATGTAGTAAATGTAGTTTATTTATATTCGTAAATGTGAACATAATGTTTGCTTTTATGAATATATCGGCATCACGTGCCATTAAACGTCCCTCGTAATCACGTTGGCGGAACGTGTTAGTGATCAAGGTAAAAAAAAAAGCTACTGCAAGGAGTGCGCTCATACTTACATTGTCTGCACTTTTAATTTTATTGTAAATATATTTTATGTACCTACCTATTTCCGACTTCTATTCTACTATAAGGTAATAATTACTATGACGTATTATTTTATCTTTTTTGATAGTGATTCCAAATCATACCTTGTTATTGTTTATTTATGTCTATCTCATAAGCAACATTTTGCGTCGTTCGGCGAATGTGTTTTCGTTTGAGGAGTGTAAACTCTTGTTTTGTTACGTTTTCATTGGTTGCCGTCTTATTGTGGCGTTTTCAATATCGAAATCGATCAATAGTTTAGATAAGATAAAGAAAGTTAGATAAATACTATTGTATTTTCTACCAACTTAGTTAATTAAGGTCAGAATATAATGAGGTAGGTGGTAGGCTTAGGGTTATTGTCTAAATATTATTTTTAATAGTTCTTTTTCAGTACCTACCTAGTTTGCAATAGTTCTTTATTTTAAATATCAAGAAAAATAAACATGAAAATACAATAATAGAAAGAATTGCATTTGGGTAGAATTGCTAATGAGCATTATTTTGTTTTCTTAACACTTAGGTATATTGTTAAGAAATTAACTGTATGCTGCGCTGAAGTTGAAGGTTACCTAAATGTCCTTCATATATGTGTTTAATGACTGATGAATGTTTGATTTTGGTTTATTTTCACATGTTATTGTGAAAGAGTATCTTAGCCAGGACACATAACTATACAAATTGTTGACTAAACTGACCAACAGAAGCATTTTGTGTATTAACAATTTAACTGTAACAGTACAAATGTTATGTGCGCGAAGGTCAAAGTCAAATCATTTATGTATTTTAAAAAGGCACTAGGCACATTAAATACATAGGCGTATGGAGAAGAACGGGCAAGAAATTTCACATTTACTTTTTTTAAATGTTTTACAATATTTTGTATCGTACATTAATCACATGTGAAGATAATGTACCTAGAATAAAATTACTAATTAATGAATGGTGCAATACATGGTGGTCACATATTTACAAATATTGTAAAACTTGATGATAATTTGAACAAATAAGTCAGTTTGGGAGTTAAAGTAATCACAGAATGTAAAATTAATTTCATAAAATTAGAAATTATACAATTTAATTAGCAACCAGTTTGATTTTTCAGATTTTTTTTTCTATTTTGTTAAGAACCTGGTACTTGTTGGCAGGCCCGCACTGTCCAACCATACCTATTAACACTGTAATTGGGGAATATTGTAAAAGCCAAGTATTTGTAAAATAGTAACTAGAGATTCTTGCCGGCTCTTCTCCATAGGAAACAACCAATTGGAACCGTGCACCTGACTTCTGATGTTTCATAAGTGCCCATGTAGGTTTCTGTGGAATAAAATATTTTGATTTTGATTTCTTTTCAAATATAATGGTAGATTTTTCATTAATTTTGGATTTTTAAACATTGTTCTTCTCCTCACATTGGTGACTTTATTTTTCTGAGCCGCAATCCAATTTCAAATTGTACCTCACTTATTAATTAAAATTATTTAAAAAATCAGAGGCCTCTTTAGTTAGCATTAAATTAGGGTCTAGGCTAAAAGTGTTGATTACCCATCATTATAGAGTCAACACACCTACATTATTAATTTTTCTTTTGTAACATAGTATTTAATTTACAAATAACATTATTTTTTGGCTTGCTGGAGTATCATCATAAATTGGATATTTGAATGAAATTGATTATGGATACAGCATACATGCTTGTAAAAGAGCATGCCAGTGAAAATCATCAGTCATATTCGTGAATGGGCACCGGCAGTAGGGACTGGTCATCTCTTAGCTGCCATGGCTTATTTTAATTTAATATTTGAATTGTTTTTATCTTTTTATTATAGTAGGGGAGCCCACGATGCTAAATGGGGATTTACTCGAGCGTCGTAGAGACCTATTGGGTTGCAAAGCTTAGATGATAAGAAGAAAAAATGTTATATGATATATACCTTTACATCGGTGGGGGAAGCGGCTATAGATTTTTAAATATGTAAAAAAAAACTGTTGCATGGACATCCTCGAGCGCGTCAGATATTGATAGCATCAATGCCCTACGTATTTTTAATAATGTACGTATGTTAATCTGATCGTTTGCATGATGCGGGTGGTTGTATGTAAGGGTCGAAAATGAAAAAAAAAAAATTTAAATCGAGCGCGTCAGATTTTCTAAGGGAGTGTTAAGTGCACAAAAAAAAAGCTGTCATTCACTAATCTGACGATTTCGATTGGACGCAAACTCGCGTCCATTTTCACAATGTGCAAAAAAAATTCGCCATTTTGAAATACTCAAGCGCGTCAGATTAAGATATATATGGTTCATCTTTATGTTCTAAACGTACTGTCTCATAATCTGACGATTATCTAGAGGGATTCGCCTGATCTGACAAAAAAAAATTAGAAAAACGGTTCACCTTAAAGGCCATCCCTGCAACTTCCCGCTAATTCCATTCCTGGGCGCTTAAAATTGTACTTATGACATTTTTGAGCTCAAAATATAATTTATGTGATATTTTGAGCTCGCTGAGTTCAAAGAAATAATATTTCTATGCATTTGAGCTCTCCCAGCTCGAAAGTCTGATAGAAGTTTCATAGAACACTATTTTTGGAATTTTTAAACCGCAATAACTTTTGAATGGATCAAGCAATTTTCACGCGGTTGACGGCATTCGACGCAGTTTTATCATCCTCATAAGTAATTTTGCAATTTTAATTGATCGAACCAAACGTTTCGGAGTAATCCCGAAAAAACACTTTTTCGGGTTTCTTTCGTTCACGATATCTCTCGAACGAATCAACCGATTTTGACCAGCTTAGTGGCGATCGACGTGGTTTTTCAAGTTCAAAGGCGGATTAGTTTTTGAAGTTGATCGATAAAGCCGTTTAAAAGTTATTCCAAAAAAACCACCTCAAAAAAAAAAAACTTATCTTTTTTTGAGATTTTTCAAAATTTCTCAAAATCTATCGGCCCGAATCGGTTCAAATTCACAGGAAATCTAATTTTGAGGGAAATCTTTAGAACGCCGTTTAGTAGATTCCGATCGGTTTAGTCGTTCAAAAGTTATAAGCGCGTCACATAGTCACACACACACACACACACACATAGATACAGACATAGTGACAACATCGCGGGGGTAGTCAGGGAAGCTTCCTATGACCTTAATATTTATAAACTTTAATTCACACAAATAATATTAAAATAGCAAAAAAAGCCAAAACGTTGGAAACACGTTGTAAACAGTATGCCACGAACGAGTCTTTATGATCAGCTGTGATGGCGTTATGGCAGCAGAAACCAGAGTGGGGACGGAGTGAGAGAGTAATAGATAGAGAAAGAGTAAGAGAGGAATAGAAACGCGGAGAAGGAAATGTAGGCATCACGCCGCTGCACGCATTTAACTTTATCGACGAATTTTTGTTATTTCGGAGTGCGGAAATCGTCAGATTATATATTTTTCATTATTCTTGAATTATTTCCTTCAAAATAAAAAAAAATTTTGCTATGCTCGAGAATGTCGAGATGTCGTTTTTTTTTTACAACTTTGTTGCCCTCCCCTTTCTTTACGTCACTCTCAAATTGTCAGATTAGTGGAATATACACTTTTTAGGATGTAATTAACTCACCCTACCTTAATCTGACGCGCTCGAGAATTTCTGATGGTCAATTTTTTTTTACTAATCTGATCCTGTATTCTTCACGGGCGGCCTTATATATGGGCCTCATGTTTTGTGGAGGTACTTAACCGGGTACAAGGTATCCCCCTGTATATTAATCTGCCGCGCTTTAGTAAATCCCGAAATCCCCGCTTGGGCTCCCCTACTATTACGGACGCTTTTAACTTTCTGCGTCGTTCTTACCCGCATAATTTCAACATGAATGATGTAAACAATATTTTGTAACCATATTTTGATTTAAAAGAGTGTCCGTGGAGTTTCTTGCCCGTTCTTTTCCATAGGTACCTACTACGCTTTGGAATGGGCAACTAGTTTCATCTTTTCATCTTGACCGAGCCCTTGACATATCAAAAGTGCCTGTAATTGGTTTATTTGAAATAAATGCTTTGAGTTTTGAGTTTGAAAGTACCTGGCATGCCATTCATGTTGATGAAACAGTTAAGCAAGCTGCAAGCACACCACCACCAGTAACTTGACATACTGAGGCATTCAAAATCGTTGCTGCGCGAATCGCCACAGCCATAATTTTTAATAATCTTCAAGTACAGACAGGGGCACAATTGCACATGCAAGTAGCTGCCATGTTCAAGTACCTAGTTTTCTTTTGTGCAAACCTACGATTCTTGTTGGATGGCAATAAAAAGCTTGGCGATTTTATAGATATATTTTTGAAAGACATGCTACCGTCGTTTAATTTTTTTTTTTTGTGCATCTGATTTGATAATAACAAGAGGTTTCTTTGTCTTTTCACAGCTGGTTAGTATATACGGGCTGGAAGCTGAAAATCAACTTTTGAGGTGTTTGCTTACTGAGGCGGCCAAGAATTCCTGGGACACTGATCGCCCAGGGAATATTCCTACCAACAGCATCCACGCGTCGTTGCTAGCGCAGCACCTCGCGTCCTTGCTCAACCACCCCGCGAAGTCGACTGTTATCTGTCGCGCTGTAGATCAGCCCACCAGACCTCTACAAAAGGTAAGTATCCTTAACAAAACACTTCTTTCCAAATTTGTAGATGCTCATCTATATTCCAATGCCCATTTCACCTGTATCGTATGTTTGTCCTGAAATACATACCATTATTATAATCATGTCTATATTTACCAAATAATATTACCTAAATCCATGTTTTGTTTTTACATCACGCTATCAAATATCATTGATAAGATATTTTTTAAATCATTTACTAGTTTCACAATGTTTGACTATAATATACAAAATAATGTAGTTTTTGTAATTGTTGGTATGAGATGTTCTGTGAAATATATTTTGTTAACTGCAGCTGGCCGGGAGGCCATGGGGATAATCATAAACACAAGGACATAACACACCATACAGATGTAGGTACTATAAGTTTTTACTATGTCAATGTCATATTATATTGATATAGTGTAGATGAGGTTTAACAACCCTCAAATGTAACAAATACGAGATTATGTATGTTGAATTGTATCAGACAAGGGCATTCAGAAGCAGTTTCCTATTTCTTTCCGGTGCTTTTATCTAGCTGCTAACTTAATATAAATATAAGAATACTACTAAAGCACTGATTTCTTGCAGATCTTAAAACCATCAAATACTTTATTCAATCGACTGTCAAGATTGTTAAAGTTAACCACTGCCGAGGATGTTGCCCTTTCGCTGGTTCTGAGGAGGAACTCGTCGAAATCTGAAATCGTAAATTTATCCAAGCAACATCTTAAAAAGAGATTTTTAGATCTCGTACAGTGCTACCTCGACGCAGGTCCGTATTCTATAAACACGATATTTTAGAGAAATGTAACTTACTACGATGTTTTTATTTGACTGGTGTCGATTCTGTGGCACAACAACAGAGCTAACACGTATTGTTTTGGTTCACAGAACGCGGACATCAAGTGGAGCGTGCCGGACTTCAGGAATGCAGCCCTGAAGTGTTGCAAACTCTTCTAACTAATCTCGCGCATGAAAACTTTCGTTTAGCCGCAGTGACAAAAGACTTGTTTTTGAAAAAGTTACGAATAGATTTCCCTCGTGAAGTAGTACCCATAGTGCTCGCGCCCCTGCTGTATCCCGACGATACTCAGACGCCTCTTGAGGAAATGACTACAGCTGATGACATGGCCGCAGCCATGATGGACAACTCGCTCGCTGAGATCATCCGCGACATCGGCTATTCTTTCACCTCATCCGTTGAGGAATGCAAGAACAACATGTTGAACTTCGGCGCCCGGGAGCCTACGGCTACGGATGTCGCCAAGATCATATCGACGATGGTGAGATACCATACGACCGTCCCAGACGGACCACCGATACAGACACCCGGCAACTTCTGGCACGAAGTCAAGAAGGAACTGCTACAAGGACACGGCGAATCGTGGAACGCAGAAGTGTTGGTCCAAACACTCAAGGATCTGGCTTCTAACCTAAATTGGAAGGAGGTCATTCTACAACTTGATCACCCTGAATTTTTCGTACCCGACAGGCAAGGACTAAGCTTGCTATTCACAATTTTGCGACTCGGCCTTCAAAGTGCGGGCTACCCAGCCAACATATTCCCCGTTGAATACTTGTGCCGTCGTTGGACGAACCTGGAGGGACAGATGAGTCTCATCACTAATATACTGAAATTCACCGACATCTTCAGTTTCGCTGATCACCCATTCCATCCGGTGTCTATTGATTTACTGAAATCGCCTCCCGAAAACGACAACAAAGATGTGGGAACATGGCGTTGCCTGTACTTGGTCGAGCTACTGTTGTATGCCTCAGAGCGCGGCTACTACATGCAAGTACAAGATCTATTCAAGATTCCTCTGCAATACTGCCCTGACGTTTTGATGCTGGCTCTACTGCAGATTAGCCCACCTGTCAATGTTGTCAGACAAGAACTATTCTCAACACTGATACCAATATTTTTGGGTAACCATCCTAATTCTGGAATCATTTTACACCACGCTTGGCATAACCAAAATCCGAATATCAAGCCCGTCATTATGCACTCGATGGCAGAATGGTATATTCGTGGAGATTGTGATCAATCAAAACTTTCAAGGATCTTAGACGTCGCACAGGATTTAAAGGCGTTGTCCTTATTATTAAATGTTCAGTCTTTTCCCTTTGTGATTGACCTGGCTTGTCTGGCGTCCCGGAGAGAATACCTTAAATTGGACAAATGGTTAACCGATAAGATCAGGGACCACGGAGAAGCGTTTGTGAACTCCATGGTAAAATTCTTACAAAGGAGATGCCCGCTAGTTCTTGGCAAAGGACCAGAAGAACAGTTGCCGAAAGCGGCTCAGTTACCGCATGAGACCGTCGCTACGATGTTGGCATGTTTACAATTGTGCATTCCCAACGTCCAACAAGAGCTACAAGAGGCGATCTGCAATGTGATTGCTAACTGCCAGACTCTCATACTGAGCAAGACGCGGCAGACCATTGCGGGTATCGCACGACCGCATACCAGAGTCTTGGAGACTCCTTTCAACCCTGCTGGACTCGGCGGTCAGCTGTTCCCGCCGCATGTCGACTCCATCACTAATTTGACCCCGAACGTTGCGAACATGAGCCTAGGTGCTCCAGCCAACACTGCGTTTGCGATGCCCGGTACTTTAGGACCACTAGTCGCAACACCCGGCTCTCCATCGCGGCTGATGGGTGCAGGGCCTAATAGCCCTTTCACTATGATGCCGTTACAACATAACGCTAATGTCGCTAATATGGGATTGGCCAGGATGGCTCCCGCCCCAGCAATGGACAAGCAACGCATCCCAGACCCCATCCACTTCCCCGAGATGATGCACAACGTTGCCAAGGAGATTGAGGACGAAGCTAACGGCTATTTTCAAAGAATTTATAACCACCCTCCGCATCCAACGCTATCTATAGATGAAGTGCTTGATATGCTAAAGAAGTTTCAAGACTCGCCGAACAAACGAGAGCGGGAGGTGTTCTCGTGCATGCTGAGAAATCTCTTTGAAGAATATAAGTTTTTCCCTCAGTACCCTGACAAGGAACTTCATATAACTGCCCAGCTCTTTGGGGGTATCATTGAGAAAGGACTAGTACCCAGTTATGTTTCGCTCGGTTTAGCATTGAGGTTCGTACTCGACGCCTTGAGGAAGCCAGAGGGATCAAAAATGTATTACTTTGGTATAGCAGCTCTGGACCGATTCAAGTCCCGTCTCAAGGACTATCATAAATACTGCGAGCATGTTAGGGCCATACCTCATTTTAGCGAGTTCCCTCCGCATTTGATTGAGTACGTTGAATACGGGCTCCAGAGTCAAGAACCGCCGTCGAAGCCATCGGGTGCCGTGTTGCCAACCAGTCTCGCCGCTATGTTAAACCAAACTGCAGTTGTTACTGTATCCGCACCGTATAGGTATGTACTCGTCTATAGATTGTTCCTTCTAAAAGAGGCCAGTTTACAACTAGCCAATTGCAAAAGATCATCTCTCATTGATAAATTGGTTGCAGTAAAGGTATCACACGAATGTAACATGTTTGTAGCAAATAAAACAAATTTGTAATACTTTTTAATTCTTAGTAAATATTTATTAGTACTGGTTAAAATATGTAATAATTTAAGGGCCAATTTTCAATCATCAGATAACTATTAATGAAGAATAAATTAATTTGGTAGATTGACATATTTTCTAAATAATGTCATACCGCGTCTTTATTCAGATAAACGCTATCTGACAAAAAAATATTTTGTTCTTTTTCATTTTCTTATTTGCCATCAATACGCTTAGAAGAAGCTCTCTGACGATTAATAAATCGGCACTAATCTATCTATTTGTTTACAGGGCTGTTGCTCCAGCAATTTCAGTGATATCTAAAGTGGCAACCGGCACAAGTGGGATGGGAAGCCGGCCGTCTATCGCGAACGCTACGAACATCGACACGCTGCTCACGGCCACCGACAGGGAAGAGAAGATAAACGCTCCTCCAGAAAATATTCAAGACAAAACTGCTTTCATTTTCAACAACTTGAGTCAGCTCAATTTGCAAACAAAATGCGAAGAGCTCAAGGAAATACTCACTGATGAATATCATCCATGGCTGTCTCAATATCTAGTTATGAAGAGAGCGTCCATTGAACTTAATTTTCATGCATTGTATTCTAATTTCCTTGATGTTCTTAAAATTCGTGATGTCAACAAGATGGTCACAAAGGAAACTTTCCGTAACATCAAAGTATTATTGCGCTCAGATAAAGGCATAGCAAACTTTTCTGATCGTTCATTACTGAAGAATCTCGGTCACTGGCTTGGCATGCTGACCCTGGCCCGAAACGAGCCCATCTTGCATGTGGACATTGACCTTAAAGCGTTAGTTCTCGAAGCTTACCATAAGGGCCAACAGGAACTCCTGTATGTGGTACCATTTGTCGCCAAAGTTTTAGAAGCATGCGCTAAAAGTTTAGTTTTCAAGCCACCCAACCCATGGACGATGGCACTGATGAATGTCCTGGCTGAATTGCACCAGGAACCAGACCTGAAATTGAATTTGAAGTTCGAAATAGAAGTACTGTGCAAGAATCTAGGCTTAGACATAGCTAATCTGAAACCAGCCATTTACCTGAAAGATCCAGAAAAAGTAAGACAGATTGAATTCCAACTGTCTCAACCGAAACAGAATAAGGAGGCGGCGGCAGTGGTACCCGTGAACCAGGCAATCATACAGGCCCCGCAAATGCAGATGATGCCTCCGCAGCCGCCGATGATCGCGGCGGAAGACATGGCGGTGACCGCGCCAACGCCTACCAGCGGCCTCATGGGTGACCCCAACCTCATGGGCGTGATCGGCCTTCCCGAGCCCAGATTCAATTATTTGGACGTGAATGTCTCTTCAACATCTGCATTTGGCCAAAAGATATGCTTCAACCCTCACATCCTCCTGTTCCAAAACTATCCCCATCTGAAACAGTTTGTTAAGCCCGCGATCGAGAGGTCGATCCAGGAATGGATCCACCCTGTGGTGGATAGATCAATCAAGTATGCTTTGACTACTTGTGAGCAAATAATAAGGAAGGACTTCGCGTTGGATCCTGATGAAGTGAGAATGCGTACCTGCGCGCATCACATGATGCGTAACCTGACCGCTGGCATGGCGATGATCACGTGTCGCGAGCAGATCATTAGCACCATCAGCACCAACCTGAAGGGCGCTTTCGCTACTGCCCTGATGCCTTCCACACCCCAACAGGTTAGTATTTCATAAACAAAATGAATTGATTGTCTTCTAATACATCTTGAATATGGAGCTCACTTGGATCCGCTCTGTGGATGTGAGCTCTCTATACAACATGGATTATATGTATATGAAATACTAGTCAAATTAAAGTATAAGTATCTCTTGTTGACGACTTCCATAAATGTTAATACTACTCAAATTAATCTAAGACATTTATGGACACAATTAACTGTAGTGGGCAAATAGGTAGCGCCTAGGGACTGATTGGCCTGGACAAAATTGTATTTCAATGGGGTAATAAATAAGTAACTTTATAAAACATAGTATATTAACGATGATAGTTTTGGAGGTAGGTGTTAGGTTGTTGTGTTATAGCATGGGTGGGATAAGATTTTTACAGGTACATTAGAGCTGATCAAAAGTATTCCACCATCATGGAGAGATGCCCTGGACGTAACTGTAAGAAGGCTACAAAACTATTTGTCTCGTTCAATGATAGGTTCAACGACAATCTTAAGAATTAATACTTATTTTTCAAGTTTTCATTATCTTAACAATTTTAAAGTTTTATTGTAGAAATTTAGCTTTGTACATCCTCCTCTACGATCTCTCAAAAGTAACGAGGACATTTTCAACATTTCTCTGAACTACCGACTGACTGACAAAACCTAGGCCCTATGATTTTCTTTTTATTTTGTTTCCCTATAATGGCAATCAAAAGATATTTTACTATCATATTAATAGTTTCTGGTATTTCAGAAGGAGGTTATCGAAACCGCAGCTGCTGTTCTAGCTACTGAAAATATGGAGCTAGCTTGCGCATTCATACAGAAGACAGCGGTGGAGAAGGCTCTGCCTGAGCTGGACAAGCGCCTGCACAGCGACTACGAGCTGCGTAAACTGGCGCGCCAGGAGGGCCGGCGCTATCTCGATCCTATGGTACTGGCCTACCAGACCGAGCGCTTACCCGAACGCGTGCGTCTGCGTATGGGTGGGCCCACCGACACGCAGATCACTGTCTACGAAGAGTTCGCTTGCAATATTCCCGGCTTCACGCCAGTACGCGATGTTGGATTGTTCATTCCTAAACCGTCCGCTCAGGAACAAATGACTCAACTCACGTTCAGTCAGGTCATCAATCCGACCCAGGTCTACGGCACCGACGAGATGAGCGCGCTCATCACCAGCGCCGAGCTCTTTCTGGCCAATTGCATCGGCGCTGCATCGCTTGCGGTGCAAGCCGGCAACATGCACTCTCTGCTCGAGTGCCTCTGCATCGCGAGAAGAAATCGCGACTTTGTGTCTGGATGCGCTTTACTGCAGAAGGTAACGTAGTTATGGATAACAAAAAAAATTTGCAACGGAGTGTCAGCAATTATTGCGTTACTTTTGATGCAATAGTTCATTGATGCATATTTGTTGCGAATTTTTTCATACTTATTTTTCCTCTTTTTGTTTCAACTGTCCTACTTTTTTTAATTTTATTTTTTAATTATTTTCGTATTTTTTTTTTTATCTTCCCTTTATTGTCAGTGCTGATGAATCAGTTGTCTCTTTTGTAACTTGCAGATATCTAAAAGCGAGGCTTGAGAGGATCTGGTAAATTAGATGTTGTGACAATATAAAAATACGAAATAATCTGTGTGTAACCATGTTGATTGGTTGTTGTAACATTAGTTTATCTGGTAGGCGGTGGAGGGTTTGCTGGACGGTCACATCGTGCAGCCGAACATGGGTAACGAGCACATGGAGATGATGGGGCGGTACCGCGACACGCATCTGCGCGTGCTGAAGCTACTGGAGGACGCGCGCGTGTACGGGCACGTGTGGACCACCAAGCAGATCACATGCTGCCTCACCGAGTGCCGCGAGGAGCTGCGCTACAACATCGAGGCCGTCGACTGCCTAATCAGGAACCACCTCATCAACTTGCCACAGGTACATCCTCATCACCTAAGCCTCACAGTTAGCTATTTTGAAACTTAATTTACCATGTCAATACATACTGAAACTAACATTTCCACCATCAGTACGACCTGGCGATCGCTCACATGATGGACGGCGGCAACAACTACATGGCTGTTGCTTTCGCGATGCAGCTGGTGCAACTGTACCTTGTCGACGACAGGAACAATATCTTCGTGAATGAATCTGATCTGTTCCACATCAACGAGACGCTAGTCCGCGTGATGTCGCACTCGCGCCAGCCGCCGCCCGAAGGTCTCGGCTCCCTCATCGAGATGCTCCGCGTCAATCAGGATCCCAGCGCGTATCTCGGGGAAAGGTCCCCACTGGGCCCTACTGCTCACATTCACTCTGGAATCCTGCAAGTTCGAGTAAGTTTCCAAACATTCAGGGACAATATAATATCTTAATTCGATGATTTGCTCAGTTAACGCCCTATTTTATTGTAACACCTAGTTTTTCCTTTTCAATAATGAAATGAATAATAAGAAAGTCCATTTATAAAACTTGATCTACTTCCACAGTCACAGACCTATGACGATCCACCTGGCTTACAAGAAAAGACGGAGAACCTTCTCCGCGAATGGAGAAATGTACTTCTCAGCCCCCTGACCGAAATCGAACTCGCACAGAATTTCAACTTGTACGTCCATCGCATGAACATGAATGGCATCTTGAAGTCCGACGACATGATTACAAGATTCTTTAGGATCGCGACACAGATGTGCGTTGAGAACGTGTATCAGCAGCTCAACGAGGATAGGATGAATACCCCTCCCTTGCCTCCAAAGAGGGACAAGTATTATAACATGTGCGATTCGTTCATCAAACTGGTCTCGCTCTTGATCAAGAACACTGCTGACGGGGGAAATCCAACGCCGAAGTTGAACCTATTAAACAAGGCAAGTTTTTAATCATCATTTCCATAATATTGGCCCTATCGAAACTAATTTCATGCTCTTTGTCAACACAGAGCCAATACTGTAATGTAACCATCGATATTGCGATGTTATTGCACAATGTTCTGCTGTGATAGCTCGGAGGTTCAAGCATTTAAATGAACTATTGTTTCATTTTCCATAGATCCTGGGCATAATCGCCGGATGCCTCCTACAGGACCACGAAGAACATGGCACCAACTTCCAACAGCTGCCGTATCATCGGCTGCTTCTCATCCTATTCCTTGACATGAATATGGCTGAACCCGTTTTAGAATCTATGAATTATCCGGTAAAAGTAACAGCCCTTACATATCCCTACACAATAATAACTCATGACAAAAAAGACTTGTCGTAAAATTGATGAATTTAGATATTACTTGTGTCTAAATTGATTTTCGTGACTTTTTACAGATAATTTTTCGTGTGAAGGTCTGTAAAGTTTACATGATACGTAGTCTGTGACGTTCTGTACTGTCCCTGTGTTCTATGTTGTTATTGTTGTTTGTTACCAGAAGTATAATTTGATATTGTTGTGATAGGTTCTTACGGCGTTCTGCCACACGCTGCGTATCATCCGGCCGTGCGCCGCCCCTGGATTCGCGTACGCCTGGCTCGAGGTGGTCGCACATCGGGCCTTCATCAACCGCGTACTCGCGGTAACACCACAACAGAAGGTACAACTTGTTATACTGGAACTGGAAACTATTTTGCTAGGGTTTTTAATTCATGTCCACCTCGCATTTGCTTACGAATAAAGATATTAGTGTCAAGTTAAAAGTGCCGTGTTCACATAACAGTAAAAACATTTTAATCATTCACTTTGTGTTTACATAGTTCAATTTTAATAACAATATCCAAATAAAAAACAAAAACCAAAGTAAACTATATAATATTGTCATAAGTAACATAATGTGCCATCAAATGTAGGGTGATCCAAATAAAGAGTATTTACTGTTTGTAGCTGCAGATTTGCTTAACTCATTAAAAAACTCCACTCTAATAGTGTATTTGTAAATTTTGGATTACTCTTCATAGTATCCCATCCTCATAATGCAAATTTCTTCTGTTCAATTGTAAAATAATATCATATTTCATTCATTTATAGTCTTTACACAGACCGGCAACATCCAGTCTTGTAACAACATTGGTAAAGGAACTTGATCATCAGCTGAGTTGACACCCTGGAATTGATTCCTATTAATCAGTTTTTTTTTTCATGGAGTCCAATTATGTTTTTTGATAATTGCCTGACCTCAATCGAACCCTGAACCTCAAAATATAAACAGCGTTTATTCCCTCCAAATTAATTATGATAAAGACTGAATATATGACATAATATTCGATTTAACTATTTGCTTGAATTATTTATTTTCTTTTTGAGGAAGGGAAATAGTTTCGGTGTACTTTCTACGTGCTCTCATTTGGTTAAAATAGAAAAAATTTATTTTGACAAAGTTAATGATAATTTACAATAGAAATCATAAATATTTTAATGGAATGTTTGTCATAAAACATCACAAACAGGATGAATACTTGTTGAATCAAAGCTATAAAGTAGAAAGTACTGTAGCCCTGATAGGCGAAAAGTTTATTTAAAAAGGTTATTAACCATGGTTCGCCAGATAAGCTGGGCAAGAACACCGTTTTTGTATTGTTTTATTCTATCTATCTTACCTTTTTATTAGTTTATTGGAGGAGGCCAGGCAATTAAATTAATTTCCTTTTTGTGTGTATACTCGAGCGGCCTAATTATTAGAGATGGGCCAAATACATCTTATTGGATCTGCAGTTCAATTGTTTCTTCAGTATATACCGGTTTCGATTATAATGAAACTTATGTTCTAAAATACTAACAAAATTGCATCAAAATTCTATTATCACCAGTGATTGGAATAGGTAGAGCTAATATACCTAAAGTTCAAAGAACAGAGATAAAAAAAAGTGGAGACTTTCTTAGAACAATTTTTTTTTTTCGGAATATTTGTTTCGGGTTTCAGGAACATCACTTAAGTACATTTAATTTTAATGTCATTAATACAGTAAACTAATTGAATTCATTTTCCTTTTTGACCGACTTCAAAAACATTGAGAACGCTTACTTACATCGTTCAAACAAAGGTAAGGAGATACCTTTATTTTTTATAAACAATAAAAATCGTGCATACTCTTTTTTTTTAAACGAAACAGGAAATTAATTCGATAGTTGTTTTACTTTATTAATTTTAGCTGTACTTAAGTAATGTAGGGCCCCGGGACATTAGTTCCGAAAAATATTTTGTTGTAAGGCGTTTCCACTTTGTCTCTGTTCTTTTTCGAACTTTAGGTATTTTAGCTCACCTTTATCCGATCACTGATTATCACCCATCCATCAGTTCATTGTTCATGCCATCTTTATTGAAAGGCTATTTTTTTTTTAATAATATAAATGATTGTTTCCAAGTGCCAGATCTCTCGAATGTCGCTGTGGACCGAACATTCGGCCCATCTCTATTAATTTTTGTTATAGCGTTACACCATAGTGTGTTTGTCCATCAAAATCACGTAGTTCGAATTGCTCTATATTCATAGACAAGTCAAATGCTGCTGCCGCGATGAGTCTGCTTTTGGAGCTTACAGATTCGCTTTATTCTTGTAGAAAGATCAGTTATTTATTTAGCTACTCAAAAAAAAAAACGACGTATCATGCTGGAATTAAATATTCTGTGTGGGGGGAAAAAGTACGATCACTGAATGGAATACTAGTTTTATCATTTTAGTTTGGAATTACACCATTCATTATAATTCTTGCTTAATTCTTTGTCGTAAGTGGGAACATTATTAAATCTCATCACCAGTCATTGGGTCGGGTATTATTTTTACTAACCAGAAATGGTCCTGCTATTATCTTCGGGGTATGATTAATTGTAAGTTAAAATAATCTCAATATAACATTTTTGCAATTTAAAAATTAATACAAGTTTCAGAAAGCAAAGTACGGATAGGTAGTCTAAATTTCAATTAGACAAAAAAATTGTCAAAGAAGTAAAAAGTTGTAGTACTTAGTTGACTTGATTGGCAGTACATTGTGCATGTGCGTTGCATGTAATGTGTTGATCACAGCGCAGCACATCAGCATCCCAGTTGCGTAACACATTTTCTATCACGAGCCTCAGGATTTGAATAACATTTCGTCAACGTAAATAACGCAATGACTGTTTTCGAATAATCAACAATTGTATGTGTGTTACGCAATCACCCCGCAGGGTAACTGCTGTGCGGCGATCATTGTGCACGGTGATCCAAGTACTGATTACACTTCGCAGGGTTGGGGGATGTACTCGACGCTGCTGATCGACCTGTTCAAGTTCCTCGATCCCTTCCTGCGCAACACGGAGCTTGCCACTCCCGTCATGATGCTGTACAAGGGCACGTTAAAAGTGCTACTTGTCTTACTCCACGATTTCCCGGAATTCCTCTGCGATTACCACTACGGTTTCTGCGACGAGATCCCGCCGAACTGCATTCAGATGAGGAACCTCATCCTGTCCGCGTTCCCGCGCAACATGCGGCTCCCTGACCCCTTCACTCCTAACCTGAAGGTGGATCTGTTGGCGGAGATCACGCTTCCACCGCGCGCCGTCATCAACTATAACACCATCATTCCGGCGTCGCAGTTCAAGAAGGACTTGGATGCGTACCTGAAGGCCCGTGCGCCCGTCACGTTTCTGTCAGAACTGAGAGGCAACATGCAGGTATGTATGGTAGTAAAAGTCAGCAGTCCTTTAATTATGATGATTATATGATCAACGAGTCTTCACGTGTCACAGGTGTTGAACGAACCCGGGCGCCGGTACAACTGTCAGCTGATGAACGCCGTCGTCCTCTACGTGGGCACGCAGGCCATCGCGCACATTCGGGCCAAAGGACAGACCCCCAACATGTCCACCATTGCACACTCCGCGCACATGGATATCTTCCAGAACTTCACCGTGGACTTCGACTTCGAAGGACGGTAAGATTATAGACAAAAATGTTAAGGACTACAATAAATGCATATTTAGGGTGGCAGACTAAGATGACAACTATAGGGCAGCTTATTGTGCTGGCTGATAGGTCGCGAGACTAGAGGAGCAGACAGCTGGTTCTGACCGAAGGTGGAGCGAGAGATGGCAGGGCAGCCCGGTTTTGTGGCGCGACTAGAGTGGCCAACAGAGGAAACCGCGAGGTTAAATTAATTGGTTTCAGAGACCATAGTGTTCCAGAGCCAGTGGCAACAATCAAATCGAATAAGTACCAGAATCATGTAAATTACTGTGTTCATAGAGTTTAGATCTTCCTAAACCTTTGTATGCGTGTTCATATGCAAGGCCGTGGCTGCCCTTACCTTCAATACAGCGGACGCTCCGTGTTCGCAGATACCTGTTCCTGAACGCGATCGCGAACCAGCTGCGCTACCCAAACAGCCACACGCACTACTTCTCCTGCTGCCTCTTGTACCTGTTCGCCGAGGCCAACGCCGAGGCCGTGCAGGAGCAGATCACCAGGATGCTTCTTGAGAGACTCATCGTGAACAGACCACACCCCTGGGGACTACTCATCACGTTCATCGAACTCATCAAAAACCCCATCTACAAATTTTGGTCACATGAGTTTGTGCATTGCGCACCTGAGATTGAGAAGTATGTACCCCTTTCTGATTCTAACTAAGTAATTTTAGACGCTATCGCAGTCATTAACATATTAACCAACCACGGAGTAGTATGTATGTACTATAAAGTGATAGAATAGCATTCACCCTTTTGTGAGATGTCCGGGGTTCGTTTGTGTTGCGCGGCCGCAACAAGCGCAATGGCGATACAAAAAGTGCTGATGTCGATGTAACCGTTCACCCGCACATGATCACTCCATTGCTTACAATCCAATATTAACAAAAAGCCAGTCCTATTCATAGTCTAGTAGTAGGAACTAGACAGTTTTAGAACGTGTCATTACTAGCCCTGATACGTTTATTTAATAGACAGTATGTTTTAAATTCAGTCATTTAGTCAATTATGGTTACTCGTGGGCATAAAAGGGGTCAAATAGTTATTTCTATCAGAATGAGGCTGGATGCACTGAAGGAGAAACATTCTGAGCGCATGTAAATGGTTTTACTCTGATTGAAGTTCAATAAGCACATGACATATCAATATATTGCTGCATGCTTGGAGAGGCGTTTCGCTTTCCTTATAGTCGAGAGTAAGTGGACTAAAACGAGCCTTTGACGAAATTTTTACTCAATGGATTTTATAGGATGGATAGGATGTTTTTGTTGAGTTTCTAGATGTAAAATTTAATGTTGAGATTATTTCAAAATTTGCTGTAATTCGACGTATTTCTTTTGACCTGTGACCCATGTCGTTATGTAACGCATAGTACCCGACATGACCTAACGTCACAGTTCAAATTTAACTATTTTTAACAAGCTAAATCAATTTATAAGTAAAATACCGAATTAAATGACTTTAATTTTTGTTGTTATTGGTAGCCCTTTGGAACAAAATAAGGTATAAAAATGTTCTTGAATGTTAAACAGCTCAATGTAATGCATGCTTTTATCAAATACTGTGAGTCTATTGAAACCCAATGAAAAAGGCCCATGAAAATCGATTGACTGCAAACTTCGCTGGAGGCAAAAGTCTAATTGTACTCGACTATAATGTCTTTCATTATCTTTCGATTTATGATGTTTGAGGCCGATATAAACGTCTCCTGCTCTCTCCAGAGTACACAGTCTGAGTTAACTTGCATAATTGAATAACATCAGAATAACGAACTAATAAAAACTGCTTACGTGTTCCGAGCGGATAGAAATGTGCCAATAAGGAAAGAGCGCATGTTATACATGCAGGTTGCGATTGTCGATACACCGATAGTGAAGTGAACTCGTAACACGTGGACATGCATAAACTATTCCAATAAACAAACTAATTTGAATAGTGGAGACGTGTAAATCTGCCTTTAGATAAAGTTTGCATATGAATTCAGTACAGGTGAAGATAATCATGTTTTTCTTTTTTCATTAATAGTGCTATCCGACTTCACCTGGAGCGGTAATTAGCCCCCTTTTATAATTGCTTGTCGTGTACCGATCGAAGCCATACATCTGTCTCAAGTTCTATTTTGTTGTATTTGAATTGTAATCCCCTCCCCCTTTGGTATAGTAGCTGTCGTAAAATATTTTTAAATTAGCTTGCAATCTCTTACGGCAACCATCCTTGCAGTTAGAGATTGAGTAAATTGCAAAATTCAGTATGGCCCTCCGATCGGTGCCCGTCGGTGCACATATTAATACCTACTAGTACTATTTTAAAGGACCCTCGCAATCATACAGTGGTCAGGCGTTCTCTGTAATTGATTCAGTTCTTACAATCCATATTCGCTATGATCAGTGACGAAACATGCTCGCTAGAAAGTCTTATACGTTATAGAACGAACGCTAGCATGCACGCGTACGCATACCGCTGACCGCTTTCTGGTTGCGCGCGCTCCATTAACAGGGTGAGATTCCAATAGGATACTAATCATAACTCATTAGTAAAAAATTTCGTGTTTGCTTACCTCTGCCTAAATGGAGTTTCACCCTACAGCTAATTCCAGAGCAATCGTTACGCCAAAGCGGCTGGCAGGTAGCGCAAGTGTGGAGTACATAGTGTCGCGTAAGACTATCATTCATGACCATGGCCCGCGATGAGCGATATTTCGTGCTGCCGAGGTAGCAATGTAGCCCATGCGCTCCAGCGTGTTCCGCTAACCGACCGCGTTGACGTAACCACTGCACTGGAATAACCCGAAGGCCGAGACTTACAAGACGATGTGCCGGTTCGGCTCCGATCTCCACACACACGCTAGTTGAAATCATTGGTCCCGCTTGAAAATATTTGGTCACCGTATCTTAACCGGCTCTCGTCTAGTCCCGGACTATGTACTGCTAGTTGGGAATGGTGACGGCCAATAACAGCTTGAAACAATTGCTCGTCATGGTATTTTCAATAACGCCAATTGTAAATAAATAAATTGATTGAAAATGGGTCGTCAGCCTCTCGCCTATCTAGTAAACTAGACACTGCTATGCGCGTATGAAGACTAAATCAATCGACCGGTTTTGAATGACAGAGTGAATATTCTAAAATATAACATATTTTAGAATATTCACTACAATAATATTTTAGAATATTCACTTACTTGACAATATTATTGTCAAGTAAGTTTCCGTATGGACGATTTGCTTGGTTTCCTATGCGTGATGTGCGGCGTACCTAAGTTTACAAACAGCTGAATGGGCACTATCGACTTTTCAATATCAAAATGGTTATTTGTATTCATTCGTACTGTAGTCTGAGATATTTATGTCTCGATACATATTTGAACTCGGCTGATTTTCTTAGCGTTCATGCGCGCGCACACATGTACTTGCATCGAACACGTATGGTGTAGCTTTCTTATCGGCCGACTGAGCTAGCTTCCATGCGCGCCTAGCTTTACTAAGTTTTGTTTTAAATTTCGCGCCCAATATAATTCACGCGTTGGAAGAATGGGATTTTATTATAAAAGTAAAAGAAAATAATAACGTGAAGCCGAATATACTGACTGGCTGTTCAGTTCCAAAAATTCTGGTTTATTCTGATTTCGCGTGAATTATATATTTTTTTGGAATAGGAGTAGGCATTTCAGGATATTATGTTGATGCAATTAATGGGTTTGATGGTCCCAGTGTCTATGCGACGCAGAAGTGACTCCCAAAGGAGTCGCATGATATTCCCATACACTAAAAACTTGATATTGCAATCACCAACTTGTATTTAATAGCTGGGACAAAACTAACCATATATGACTAATAATTATGTGTGTAGGGGGTGCATTTCATCTCTTCTCCATACAAAATAATAATAATTATGTTTCAAAAACAAGGATTTAATCTGTAAAACAAGAAGAATATTATTTTGTACTAAGAATAGATGTATGGTATTCCCTGTTTTCTTATTTTGCTGCTCTGGACAATGTGAGGTAAAATTAAATAACTTTTAGAACAGGACTTTGCTCATCATGATAAATGAAATATCAAATAAAGCCAAATTCTTTAATACAAATGGTACTAACAGTATTAATTGGGCAAATCTTTCTAGATGGTGCCGCTTTTGCGTACGTACTTAATTTTAAGATTTTTCTTTAATTTACCAAAATTTTAAATAATTTGTATTACAAAAAAATCTGTTGAGAGAAAGCGCAGTGTCTGCTTTTTGACATTCCTCTGTCGTTGCGTGTAAGTGGCGCCGTCTAGCGTTAGGTTGGTATTTGTAGTAAAAGCATGCTTGTTGTTGCGCAACATTACTTCTGTGGGATTCTAACATTTGTTTTTGGCCAGGCTGTTTGCGTCAGTGGCGCGTTCCTGCATTGTAGACAAGACGGGTGCGGGAGGGGGGGAAAGGGAGATAGCCGAGTAGCGTCGCGCCAATTGGGAGTCTGTCCGGCATAAGCACATGTATAAAGGCTATGCCGAGAAAGGTATGTTGAATTAAGCCATTCCATTTTTTTTTACACATTTTTGTTACTAAGATTCCAGATTATTTGTAAAGTATAGTCATAATTGTGTACGGGTACAATTAACTCCCATTTTTTCCCTTTTGTGAAACAATTTCAGTTTTTTCTAGATAATAATTCGAATGAACATAATATTTACTTCAATTTCTAAATAAAATCTAAATCTTTGATATTACAGCCTTGTTATTGTTAGCACCATTATTAAATACCTTACGTATCGTTCCAGGCTTCCAAGGCGAGGCAGGACCGAGCCAGCCGCCGCAGCCACAGCCGTCCACCTCAGGCCAGCCTCCCAAACAGGTGTTGCAGTGGAACAAACTGTTTCAAAAGAAGTAAATCAGTGACGAACAATTTTATTGTAAATATATTTATATTGTCGTAGTGAACTCTTGTACATTAATAAGTTGATTTTTGAGATTCTCTCGATCAGTCCAAACCTTTATTTAGAAATTTTTAATTTAATCCTTATATAGTAGGTATTCTAAATGTTGTCTCCTAAATTTTTTCTCCAAATCACTTTTAATCGGAGGTTTAACTATCTATACAACCTTGTACCGGCGTTGATTTTGGTGTAAGTAGTTTTCTGTCAAATTTATGTTTAAATTTGTAATCCGGATTTAAAAAATCAAGGATAAAAAATGTGACTGATATTGAATTCCTTGACACTTTAGTTGTTCGACGCTCGGACAAGGTTTCATGTATCGGCTTATGTCAAAAATCAATTAATATTAGTAGTATACCTACGGAATGTCTGCGCGGTGGTACGAGAATTCGCCTGTTCGGTGATCGAATCACAAAATTAGTTGTATTTTAAAGTAACTAGTGTATAAACATAAGAGTGATCTCTGAAGGTCGAGTCTCTATCATCGCGCTGCTGTTCAAATGAGCGGGTTCCATACGAACAATTTCTTTTGTCCTGTTTACTCGCAAATATAAATTAATTTAACCTTTTCTAAATTTCTTTGCATATTCTAAATGCATTTTTTTTTACCTGTAAATTCCGAGCAAATCGTTTTCAAATAAATGTTTTTTTTTTTTTGTAAATTGTATAATTTATTCGGAAACGTATAACCTTCCCGAATACATTATACCTTCCCCAATAAATAAACCTTCCTGAACAAATTTGATTCGATTTGATTTTAATGAACAAACCAAAATTATATAAGTTTCTTGATTTCATAAATTTTTGAAGTGGTTCTTGCTTATGGTTTCGATGGAACCCGCAGTGACTGCACTACTAAACTGACACATTAACTCTGACTATTCTCGATTAGTCAATATGACGAGGCGGCAGCTCACAGGGCGACGTGGCTCGTTCGCACCGCGTACTGCCCCGCCTGCGCCGGCACCGCACTAACGTATGACGTTGCGCACTTTCCCTAACGCGCGCGGTACCCGCGATGACCTCTATCTATGACGTGACTTTACCCAACATAACCATACAAATTACTCTATTTACACCACTGGTGTTTGACAACAAAAATACATAATCAAGAAAGAAAAACAAAATGAACAATTTTACAAAATGATTATATGAATAATAGTTATGCGGTTGAAAGTGGATAGTTGATGGTGGACGTTTCATAATGCGAATGCAGTGATCACTTGGCGTGCAGGGGGTGGGATAGGTCCGTAAGATTTACGCGACGTTTTATATCACTCGTGTTCGGTGACTTGTGCGGCTGGTCGCGAGCTCAATAAGCTGCATCATATTTATCTCGCGACCAGATTCACAACACATCCAACTCACTTATTTTAAGGCAAATTACACTAAGTGATACAGAGCTAGCTCGTCGAATTAAGTAAATCGACTGATTAAAAGTAACCGCTAAATCGATTGTTAGTCTTAATAAATTTTGTATTGATTGTAATAATTCGCCTCGTATCTTGTAGTTTTTAATTATGAATTGAATTAATGGTGGATTATTGCAACGGTTGGTTTAATTGTAAAACATTTTAGTGATAATTATAATATTTAATAAGTTTTGAAGAGCGTAAGTTCACGTTGTAAAGTTTTCTAGGTGTGATTTGAACGTAATATAGGAATGTATGCACCGGTGGGGCAGGCGCCCGTTGCTTGTTGTATCGCGCGCTGCGACCGTGACGACGTCCCACTTCACCGGGCTGCACATTTTAGATGTAATGCTAAAATTAAAACTTCACTTTGATTAAGCCATGTAATCACCTTTTTCTAAAGTGTTTAACAAAAGTATTTTTCGATCAAATTTGTTTTTATTTATTACTTCCTAAATTCCTATTTACTAAATCCTCTACTGAAACTTGGATAATTGCCTCAGTTGGTGGTCCTCAATTCCTGATACTGATCAACAAGTAAAAAAGAATGCTGGAGTAAGTATGTATGTTTCGATTGCTGCTGCTTGAACTCGAGCTTGAAGGTGTGAGTACATCGTGCGATGACGTATGTACGTACAACGAGTTGCTGACCTAACAGTCTGACTCCCATTGTGTACCTACCATCTGTACCTCGGCTGCCGACTCCATTAAAAATATTGGATTGGGCTATGATAGAGAAAAAAAAAACATCTTACATTTTCAAATGTCAACCATGACGTAAGTGTTGATAATTTGACGTTTTTATGTTAAGTTTAAGAATTAAGAGAACATAGGCTGCAAGGGCGCGCAGAGCGACGTTGAACCATTTTAATTAAAGCACCCTCCCGCCTCGGATAGGTTAAGATATTTGACCATTCATATAATAGAAGCTCGACTGCTGCCAAGACACTGGCAAGTAGGTACCGCACTGCCCGAATTAATACAGTTCCAGTTTGTATTTTTTTACCTAAAAATAAGAATTAAAAAACATAAGCCCGTTACCTCCTGTACTGTAGCCCCCACTACAAGCGGTGGTGCCCAGGAACCAAGTAAGCGATACATTGAACTTGCCTGAATATTGTTTTACATATAAATTGATCTATCAATAAAACTACTAATTTGGAGTAAATTTTTGATAATAAATAGTTAAAAATCTTTAAAAAAAAACACCAATCAATGCGCGGAAATAATATCAATTATAATAGTAACATCGATTACCCCTGAACTTAAAATTCATGTAACCACATCACTAAAACAAATTTAAAAAATCTGTTACAAATAAAAATGGTTTGGTATTAGGCTGATGATTATAGTCTTCCATATCGATTTCGATAACGGCGACTCTTTGAAATTATTATTTCCTAGCGTGTGCCCTAATATGACTCGCCAAACCGAATTTTGTTTTAAATACCCGCACCCTAATGACGTAACACACAATCTATCACAATCTGAATAATTTTGAAGACTATTGCTAGCTTCATATGTTCGAAAAATTTGTCTGCTCAACAACGTAAATAACCCAATGAATGTTGTTGAACTGTCAAAATGAAACCCATTCCTACTGTTAGTGTGTTACGTAATTACTCCGCCGCGCCGGTCTCAACTAATGCAATAGAGTTGGCCGGCAGAGTTAAAGGTATAGGTGGGCTTAGGTATCTATTTACGTATTTGGCATTTCGCGGTTTGTGTATCGAGGCCGTTTTTATTTTTTAGAAAGTTTTTATATTTTTCTAGACAGTAGAGCGTCAAGACCACCTATGTAAAGCGAGCCTCTCCCACCCTGATGGATCAATAGCGCAAGCGCTTAGATGCCTCTTGAACACATCCTTATAGCGGAGATGTTGACCGCCATGCTTTCGTTTACCTTCCGCCATCTCAGAGTATAAGACCGCTTTGGGTAATCGGTGGTCATCCATGCTAAGGACGAGTCCACACTACTTAAGTTGACGCTGCTTAAGTAAAGTGTCTATGCCACACATGTCAGAACGGCGCAGGACCTCCGTATTCGGAACGCGGTCCTGCCATTTCATTTTTAAGATGGATCTCGCACCGTAGGTGAAATATGTCAAGTTTCCTTATGTCTGGTTTGTAAAGGCACCATGTTTCTGCGCCATAAAAACAGGTAAGATTAATGTACTATGTAGTACCTACATACCTACCTGCTCAGATGCATGCTACTGACCGTCTCGCATATGACACTCATGATGTGGTCACACGCTGCTATTTAGTCACTGCACGGCTCTAATTTCATATGCTAACTCGTACTGTGGTACTTGATAATAAATAAAATTGTGGTTTGGCTATAGGTAAAGACCTTCACATTCAAGACAATCATTGATTAATCCCGACAACACAACAACAGAAAGGTACCTACCTACTTACTAGCTACTTACGTACCTACTTATCTCCATTCGGTGCAGCGTCAACGAATCGTCGAGCCTACATAGTCAAAGAGTGGTTTTTCCTCTCCGCTTTCGATGTAGGTAGTCGTGCCACTGGGCAGGGCACCTACACTTAGCGACGCGCGGCGGTGATAGATGGCTAGGGATGAAAAAGTGACTAACAAATTGTCAAAAGCATAATAATATCATTATCTGCTGCGGTCAGTTGACTGAATTACCAAATCAGCACCCTAATTACGTAACACACGATTTATCACAATCTGAATCATTTTGAAGCCTATTGCTAATCCATTGCTTCATATGTTCGAAAAATTTGTCTGCTCGACAACGTAAATAATGCAATGAATGTTGTTGATCTGTCAAAATGAAACCCATTCCTACTGTTAGTGTGTTACGTAATTACTCCGCTGATCACTTTACAGTAGTTTAATTTTGGCGCTTCGTTGATCATCGCAATTTTCGGTCCAGATTGCGTAGGTAGTATAAAATGTAGTTCGAACATTTTTCTATGAAAGCTGAAATATCCACCCTCCGCCATTTTGATATTTTTTTAAAGTTTCCGCGCACGTTGATAGTAGTATAAATGGGTAGGGGCACTTATACCAACAAAAAATTACAAATAATATGGTACCAGTGTCACGTTTCCGATATATTTGGAGGTAAACATCGCCATAAGAAAACTATGAAACGAATTAAAAAATCAGTAATTATGTGTGTACCACGTGCGCGGAAGCTTTGAAAATAAAATCAAAATGGCGGCGGGTCGGATATACCACAAAGGTTCGATCCCCTTTCACACACACTAACTAGCTGATATGAATATGGTTCCTGGGAAACTCTTTCATCTAGCAAAGTATGGTACCACAAAGGCGACGACTATCAGTTAACAGCAGGTACCTAACAAACTGGTACCCATGGTGGTGGCATGTGCACACCTTATGGAGTGTGTGAAGAAGTCTTCTTCTCACACTTTACCTAATTTTTACACATTAGAATTGAATGAATAGAAGCGTAGGACCATATGGTAGTACTCGTACCACCTATTCTCGCTGATGATAGCAAGGAACCTAATCGTCTATGAAAGCATCAAAGAACTACGGGTTAAATGGTCGAAATTTTTCCATTGGAAGAGACGCGACAGCGCTTGGGGGAGTCTCAAGAATCGAATCCACCATCCGGCTGGAATAAGGTAAGGTGATAGAGAACCAAGGAAGTACCTACCTACTATTGGGTAATAGTTAGATAGGTATCTCGAGTTTCACGAAGACCAGCACCCTAATTACGTAACACACTATCCATCATAATCTGAATAATTTTGAAGCCTATTGCTAATCCATTGCTTCATATGTTCGAAAACTTTGTCTGCTCAACAACTTAAATAACTCAATGAATGTTGTCGAACTGTCAAAATGAAACCCATTCCTACTGATAATGTGTTACGTAATTACCCCGCTGCTATCGAAATTACGTTAGGTACTTAGCAGAATTGTAGGTATATCTAGCACTAGAATGCGTGGTTAACTTCAATCAACTCGGCCTATCGCAGTCCACTGCTGGACATAGACCTCTCCCAAGCTGCGCTACAACACCCGATCGTCCGCCTTCCGCATCCAGTCTGTTGTTTTAAGGTCGTCGACCTACCTAGTTGGGAGGCGTCCAACACTGCACTTGCCGACACGCGGTCTCCACTCGTTGGATTCATCTGCTCCACCGGCTATCGATCCTGCTCATAGAATTATGTTCTTATATCTATGGTCCTGCCCTACCCTCTGCCACTTCAGCTTGCGAACCCTGCAAGCAATGTCGGTGACTCCGTTTCTTTTCTGAATAACCTTATTTCGAATCTCATCCTCCAAAGGAACCCCGAGCACTGCTCGTTTAATATGGGTACAATCATACATACTAACTAGGGAAATTTTGCTATGATCTGCGCAATACTAGCTGCTCGCTTCGTCGATTCTTCGTCGAAACTTTGATGATTTTTAAGATAACTGATTGTTAGGTACCAACACAGAACATACAGGGTGTGGCGTAAATAATGGATAACCCTGAATCTGCGGATTAGGGACCCCAAGACCTATATTATTTAAAAAAATCAAACCCCGGAGTCGATGGGTAAGTAGGTACTCACGCAATTTTTTTTCTTTAATACATTTTTGAAAAAGTTAGGGAACAAAATTACAAAAACTCAATTTTTGCAATGTTACGATTTAAAAAAAGAAAACCATATGAGGTACTATAAAACTGTAATACACATCTTATAGCACGTTTATTTAAGAATATTATAAAGAAATCAGATGGTGAAAATTCTTTCATTTGTGAACATTGTGGCCAAGGAAAGTGACCAAAAATGACAATTTAAATAAAAAAAGGTAAAAAATAAAAAATTGCGCGTACTCATCGACTCCGGAGTTTGAATTTTTTTTATATTATATGGCTTGGGTTCCACAACCCGCAAATTCAGGGTTATCCATTGCCTACGCCACAACCTGTATATACTCTTAGGGAGGTACAACCCATACCTATTGTGAGAATGAGTTGTATTGCAAGTCCTTGTAGCGGTATCTACATCGCCACATGCGAGCTACACGTCACAATGACTTCACACAAGATCCTGCATCGCGCAAGCAGAGTTTACCGCGCAACTAGCATATTCTCGTATACAACATCCCGACATCAATCGTCGGGCAGTTGCCCACCAGACTCGACCCGTCTGGTCGGAGGATCCCCCCTTTTCTATGGAGGTGTGAGTGAACTTTACACCCTGTTCCCTATACCTCTATATCCTTACTGCAAATTCGAGGTTCGGTACAGCATGTCTGCGCACGACACCACGAACACTGACAACAGTATGGTGCAAAAATGTCACGCTATCTATAGTGTGACCGGTCACCAAATTAGTACCTAAAGGTGTATTCAGATTAGAGGTTCTACTTGTCTTGTTAGAACTGCTAGAGTAGAGCTGATCGAATGTATGGGTAGGAATTTGTATATTAGAGGTCAGTGGTAAGTACCTATATATTCCTACCTACACATTCGTACCTACCCTGGGTGGGCCAAAAACTCCTAGAGTAAATATGTTCCTTGGGCACAAGGGTCCTAAGCTGTAGTATCAAACGTGAGTCTCATAGTTGATACAACGTAATTATAATACCGTATTACAGGTCCCTTGCAGAATAATATGCAAGTTACATATGTATCTACTCGATATTTAGGTACAACTACCTTTACAGGTTTTTCTCGTTGAGCAAGAAGGTAAAGTCCAACGATCACAACAGGAGAACCTACACGGAGAACCTTTGTAGTGGGCAAATAACAGTTTTTTTTTGGTTTTTTTAAATACGCTGCCTCACTCTAGTAATTTCTCCGGTATTGTGGGTGCGTTTACAAACTTTTAAAACTCACATACACAAACAGCCAGACCCGGAACAACTACTTGTAGGTCATACAAATATTTGCTCCGTGCGGGTATCGAACCCGCGACACGCAGCGCAGCAGTCAATCGCTTAACCACTGCGCCAACTGTGCCGTCAAAGTCAAGTTATTACGTACAGAGAAATCGGGTATTGTGTATTTTATTTTTTATTTATATCTCATTGTACGCTGCATCGGTCGACGTCATCAAGTCCACACCGGCAGTCGCTGAAAACCAGCGCTGGGGCTCTGTCTCGCGTAGGGTCGCAGCATTATGCGGAGCGATGGCCGTTTTATGTGGGTTCTTTCTTTGCGCCATGTTTACCGCAATTAATGGTATTTTCTTTCTTTCTATAAATGGTTTAATTTGTTTGTATGGTCCTTTAAGGTGTGACCTTATGAGACCTCTCGGTCCGACATATGAATGCCAAATACTTTAGGCAACGCTTCCTTTCTTGACCCTTGAGGGTGCGAGGGACAATTAAACTGAAGCTTACCTCTGTTTTCCATTCCCAGCAAAAGTTAATATTTAGTCAAAAACATTAGGTACACACAGCTACATATCAATCTATACATTTCCAGAAAAAGCTGATCTCGCATTGTATAGGATTTCCGTACAATGAGAGGTCAGCTTATACTGAGTTTGTTATCTAGCCGTGCATACTTAATGCTTGAAATGCAGGTTGGTAAGATAAATCCTATAGTAGGCCACACGTCATAGGTTAAACAGTATAAGCTGTATTGAAACACCTTAAATAAGTTAGGTACCTACCTACTACGCTAGGCGCTTCATTATCGAAGTGTTACCACCGACCGACGCCGACGTGCGATTGAGTGTACTATTTACCTACTTTTAATCAATCAAATATCCTCTAATAATTAGCTAAAATCAAATACTTATCTAATCCTTTCCCCAGACTCTTTGATTTTAGACTTAAGGTACATAACTATTTGATTTTAGGGGCCATTCGAGAATTACGTAAGCACTAAAAGGGGGAGGAGGTCTTTGCTTTGCTTATTTTCAATGACATAGGGGACGGGGGTTCTGGATGGTGATTACGTCAGCAATATTTAGAATAAAATAATTAATATCGTTTAAGTAGGTAAGTATATGTTAAGAATATAATGTTTAAACACGATGTTAATAATTTTCTTGAATAAATATTAAATGGGCATTAAATTCCTTTAGTCTATAAAAAATCCTTATTTCTAGACTCATGAATAACAAACAACAAAGAAACCCGAACAGATTAAAAAGAAATATTATAAGTACCTACCAATGTTTACGTAAGCATCGGAAGGGTAATAGCTTTGGTTGCTTACTTTTGCTGACAAGGGGGAGCGGGGGGAGGGTCAAAATGACTAAAATTCTGTTTATGTAATGCTTAATGGTCCCTTAACACAAATTTTAACATAACTTTATCAGCCTGGGGTAATTAGGAACAGTCTCAGTATTTCTTCGTTGAAATCCACGGCGCCTTGTGGTTGCTAATAAAAAAGACACGCTAGGTCCACTCCAGGCCCAGACGGGTTCGGCGTCGGCGGCGCGCGGGGGCGGCGTCTTCGTTCCACGGGGTCGCCGCTCAGCGCCGCGGCGCCACCGTCGCCTGTCACCTGCGACGACCGACGACGCTCGTGCCGTTATTACAAGTCTACAACACTCTTGCGCCGACGCGACGCTTTACAAAATTCCTCTTTTAAGTTTACACATACTCGTGCGCCGCTAAAACCCAGTGAACCATACTAAAGTGTTTGTTCTGTTGGATCGTAGTACCTCAGTAAGTGTTTCAATGTTTTACACAATAAAGTCGAGTTTTGTATGCCCGCGCGCACGAGGCTTCACTGTCAGATAGCCTATGTTTTTGTTTATGTTTTGTGTTGATATTATTGCGCATCCAGTTTACAATGTTTATATCAATGTCTTAAGGTACCTATATTGACAACAATAATTAATAATGCGAGCTGCAGCTATTTTAAATGAATGAAGTAACTTGATACAAACTTAATTATATAAGTACAAACTTGCTAATATTACTGCAATTGCGAATAAGATCTCTTGAAATGCTTGTTGTTGTTATTTTTTCTTGTGTTTTAAACTTTGAGTCGCTATCGAGTTTACTAAGGCTCGATTGTCCGGCGTGCATGCTTCATAAAGTTTTTGTCCATGGGAGATACGACCTTAACTGAAAGGTTTAAGAGCGGTATTTCCGTGTGTGTGGGTGTAGCCTTGGGGGAAAGGGACGTCGCGTCGCCGCCGCCGCGCCGCCATCCAGGTAGGCAGGCTATCGTCGCACGTAAGAATATTCTTACCAGAATCGGCACTGCTTTGAGTTACGTTTCATAAGTTTAGTTTAGAGGCTAACTAGAAAGGTTAAAGTGTGTCTAATGTTAATCTTCTTACAACTGGTTTCTAGAAGGAACAACGTATCAAAATTAAACGATGTACAGTCGCCAGCAGGTCAATCTACACGAAACTGTCAAATTTCTCCAAACGATTTTAAACCTTAAAATTTTCACGGTTAAGTATAAAATTGAATGAAAAAATCTGACAGTTTGTGGTAACTTGATGCGCTGGCAACTGTACCTAGGTACACTGCAACAAGGGTTATTCCGGCGCTCGAATGACGTTGTCCGGGGGGCGCTGTTATAGTTAGTAAACGTTTGTTGTGCAATTGTTTTGTGAAATGTGACTTGAAAAGTATTAAAAAACAAGATGGCGGCGATAGTTCCGAATTTGGCCACGCGCCACAATAAGCTTGTGGCGCTATAGGTCGTATAATTATGTTAAGAGATAAGCTGTTGATAATTCGGTCAACCAATTATAGCAGTTGACACGCGCTTGACAATTTGTAAGGTAAGTTTTCAGAATCCGGCTGTTAGACTAAACTATCTATTCCTAACTGTAGATAGACTGGTTCTTAAAATATCCTATTTAATCCATAGGTACCTACTTGGGAACTAATATTATAAATCCGAAAATAACTCCGTCTGTATGTTACCTTTTCACGCCCAAACCACTGAACGGATTTGGATAAAATTTGGCAAAGAGATAGATGGCATCCTGGGATAATTTCCGACATCCATGCGGGCGAAGCGGCGCGCGGAAAGCAGAAGCTAGGCCTAAATAGAATCGACTTATATTGATGAAATTTGAAGAAGGATGCTTGATGAAATTGTAACTGTCCTAAAACCTCAGACTCAAATGACACGTGGTGTTATTCTTAACTAAAAGGTATTAATGTGCCGTATGATTTTATTTATTCAAATACGGATAGCAAGATTTTTTTAAATTCTGTGTTCGTAAAAGGAGGTATGGCCAGAATCATATACCTATTTATATAAAAAATAGAAACCTAATTTTGCGCATAAAATAGTGACTACCAATCTATGATAAGCAATCATACCTACTCATAGACGACTTAGAAACAAACATTAAGAAAGAGTGGGGGCCGGTCCTGTGTCCCAGCAGTGGGAACGTTATAGACTAATTCAGTACTTACTATACTTAGGTATATTTAACAGAAGGCCTCTAAGAGCAGAGTACCGTGTAGGCAGAAAGCAAAATCAAATTGTCTCATCTGCACAGTTGATCAGTCTTTGTTCTAAACGGTGACCGAGAAGTACGAATGCTACCCGGGTAGGCTTTATAATTTTAATTAAAGTCAAGACTTAATGAACTATTGTGAGACGTTAAGTCCTTAATCGAATTTATGCTGTTTGTATTATTTTTCATTTGACAGTCATCTGATTGGTATTGAGAAGAATTTACGCTTTGATTTCGAGTTTGGAGAACTACCTCCAGGCAGCGTGACTAATAGAATGTATCAACTTACCTACCCGTAATTTTTTTTTGAGATTTTCCTATTGTTATTTTACTATAGTGCCCATAAACTCTGAACTCTGAATGATAGCACATCTAGGAAGTTTTCATGAAAGCTTTTTGGTCGTAACTCAGCTTCAAGTTTCAGTATAAAGAAGGCACAGCGTTGGGTAGTTAGTTCCGGTCGTACTCAAGAGATGGCGTTGCTAGTATCGCTTTTAAAATGGTTGTGCAGTTATTTATTGTTATGAGGGCTTGAAGGGCAAGCACGGTGAACAACGAAGTTTAAGGTTGCTCATTGCCATACTTAAACTTATTTCGATGGGTAGTTAGGTACATTTCTTGAATGACTACTTATTTTTATTGAAAAAGAACTGTCACCAAAGTAGGTACCTACTTAACGTACCTTACTTTTTTACTGCGATCAGTACCGGTTTTAACATTATAGGCGCCCTAAGCGAATTTACGGCGTCGCCCCTCTCCCGTCTTGGAGAGAGAGTGGGGCGAAAAATTTCAGCACTCCGCCTAGATTTTCTTACGTCAATTCATAAAGAAATAGGAGTTACTTTGTCATCTTATGCAGAAAAGTTTGAGAATTCAGAGAATTTCGGATGCAAGAGCAAGCGAAGAGATCTCCACATTTTTTTTTGGTTTTCTAACTCCAAACGATCTAAAACAAAATTACTCTGCGGGCGCCAGAGGTGAAGGGGCGCCTAGTCACAGCCCCTTCGGGGCCCCTTCACCTCTGGCACCCTGGGCGGTCGCCCAGTCGCGCCCTACCCTAACGCCGGCACTGACTGCGACCATCAAAAAAGCAACCTATGGTCTGTTCCAAAAGTATCTGATGAAAGTGTTAACAAATCCTGTCCAGGTTAAATCGTTACGCTATCTCTCACTAAAGGGAATTTGAAATACCAGTCACCACTTTTTGAAATACCACGCACCACTTTTTCCAATAATTATTGTTTAAATAACATTGACTGCCTCGTCAGTCTATTGGTCGCTAGCGCTGCTGCTGAGAATGAGGTCCGGGGCTCGGTTCCCAGGTTGGGCAAAGTGTTATTGGGTTTTTCCATCAGGAATTTCTTTGTAGCAGTGCGAAGTCTGTATTAGTGCCCAGCACCCTAATTACGTAACGCACTGTCTATCACAATCTGAATCATTTTGAAGCCTATTGATAATCCATTGCTTCATATGTTAGAAAAAATTGTCTGCTCAACAACGTAAATAACGCAGTGTATGTTGTTGAACTGTCAAAATGAAACCCATTCTTACTGTTAGTGTTTTACGTAATTACCCCGTAGGTTATGACAATAAGGTCGCCCCCTATTACATGGAACTTAAACATAATTGGCGAAATGTGGGTGTACTATATGAACACCTCTGCCTAAGCCTACGGGGAATACAGGCGTGATGGTATGTCGTATTAGCTTCTGTCTGCGACTTCGTTCGCGCGAAGACGGAAGACACCTACATTTCTTAGAGTAGAACTAGTTGGAAGTAAAAGTTTCACTAGTTCGGCTATTCGGGAATAAGTCGAAACGTAGTACTAGTGAGAACCAAAACTCCCATTAGTTCAACCGTATAACTGTGGAATAGAACAAGTAGAACAAGTGGGAATAAAGACCCCCATTAGTATTTATATTAGTTCTACTATTTTGTAACACCTAATATCGCAGCATTATGCTGAGATAGAAGCCTTTTTGGTCTCGCGCAGGTCTTTTATTTTTACTTAATTTTATTGTTATGTTGTGTGTTTTTTTGTTAGTTTTAAATGCTCCTGTTTTATATTTTTTGTTATTAATTTTATTTTAAATTTTTTGTTTGGATTTCCTGAGCGTGTCCCAAATAAAATATATTTCTTTCTTTCTTTCTAGGACTATTGAGAAAAAAAAGTCCCAATAGTTCTACCAAAGAACTGTTTAGTAGAACAAGTGGGAAAAAACCAAAATAACAGCCACATTTTATAAAACTTCCTTGTATACTACACCTATTACCTAATGGCACAATACTGATACGACTGATGCATTCATACCAATTATTCTGACGAACGGCTATAACTAGAAAAAAATTACAGTACATTAAACACACTGGATTTCTTATTAAAATTCACCTAACCATAGATATTTATTTTTATTATAACCATAAATGACAGAAGAGGCTAAAACTTTATGTTTTTCTGTGTAAATTCTACGAACTATTAAAATAGTACCTATAATAAAATGTAAAAAGAAAAGAATCACAGGAATTATCAATAGTTGGGACTCCAACTTACAACCACAGTTTTGTAAAGCAGTCGTGAAACCGCTAAGTTATTTGTTTTGTTGAGAGTTGAATCAAATAACCGTTCCTATTGTATATGTCATGACGATGATTGCCTGCTTAGCTCTATAAAGGTATAGCGTGGTGATAATCATTTAAAAGGTTAAATCTATAACTATCTGCAATATTATAAGTTACCTTTTGTCTCCTCTTTTTGCAATTTGTGGTAAACTGTAAAATAATAAGAATATATTGCTTATTTCCCATAGCAAATAGCGTGATATGATAATTTATACAGACTGACCAGACTTAAAGGGAATATCTATGCAAAATTTTGCCGCAATCAACCCGGCAGTATTTGTGTGATGCTGGAACATTTAGACAAACAGACAAAAATATTATAAAAACTATATTTTCGGCATTAGAATCGTTCCCAGACTTTGTAGCAATTATATTAAAAAAAAACAATGTACAGTTTTGACTTCGCTAAGATTTTATTATACAGGGTGGCATAGCGACATCGACGCGCAACTTGTTACCATGGATTCAGTACATGATTCTGAAAACTGCGCTGAAGTTATAAGTCAGAAAATTTAAAAAATATTGCTGTTTTTAACACATTTTGACACTAGGGGATCTAAATCATGTGCTGAGTACATGGTTACAGTTTGCTCGTCGATGTCCGAGCCACCCTGTATAGATATGAATAACATTATAAAATAATTGACAAATGAAAAACAACTTTAAGGGTGATTTAAAATTAGAATATCGGGTTTAAATATTCATATCAAATCAAAGCAAAGCGCTCATTTTGGAAGTAGCACTATACATTGGCATACACAGGGTACAGTATTTTTATCGCACGAAGCGACACGCGCTTTTCTTGTGGATGCCAAATGTACAAACACGCTGTGAATGTTTGGTCCCAGCTGTCATTCATGGATCTTTGACAGTCGTTACGGGTCGTCAGAAGCTTGTAAGTCTGACAATCAGTCTTACCAAGTGGTATCGTATTACCCAGTAACTGCGTTGTGGAGATCAGATAGGGAGTCGCTCCATTTGTAATACGGGTATTCAGCTGCATCTTTAGACTGGAAGCTGACCCCAGCGTAGTTGGGGGAAAGGCTAGGCTAGGGGTCGGCCACCTTTTCGGCCCCCACTTCCGGCAGCTGGCGCCCAAGTTGTTGGGCGCGGCCGGGGCGCTGTCAACGCTGCTTTCCAATCTGGGGGGCCCGAGCGCCGCTTGTAGGCGGCTCTACGTGGGGATCGTGCGGTCGATGGCCCTTTACGGGGCCCCGATCTGGGCGGCTGACCTGACGGCCGGCAGCATCTCTGTTCTGCGAAAGCCGCAGAGAGCGATGGCCGTCAGAGTCATAAGGGGGTACCGCACGATCTCCTACGAGGCGGCTTGTGCACTGGCCGGATCCCCGCCCTGGGACCTGGAGGGGAAGGTGCTCGCGTCACTGTACCGGTGGCGCGAGGAAGCGCGAGCGCGGGGAGAGCGACCGATGCAGCGACAAATGGAGCAGCGTCGGTCGCAGCTCCGCGAGGTCCTGGTGGCGGAATGGCGGGACAGGCTCTCACGCCCTACCGCCGGCCTCGTCACCATCGAAGCGGTCCGGCCGGTGCTCGACCACTGGCTCGGGAGGAGGCACGGCTCCCTGTCGTATCGGGTGACGCAGGTGCTCTCGGGGCACGGTTGCTTCGGGAAGTACCTGTGTCGCATAAACAGGGAGCCGGACGCCCGGTGTCACCACTGCGTCGACTGCCGGGAGGACACGGCGCGGCATACGCTAGCAGAGTGTGCCGCTTGGGAGGAGCCGCGCCGTGCGCTCATATCAGGAGTAGGCAGTGACCTCTCGCTGCCGGCCGTTGTGAACGCGAAGGTCGGCGGCGAGGAGTCCTGGGACGCGGTGGTATCCTTCTGCGAAACAGTGATCTCGCAGAAGGAGGCTGCGGAAAGGGAGCGAGAGATCTCATCCTCTCACCCGGCCCGCAGCAGGCGCACCGGGCGTCGGCGGAGGGCGGACAACGCCCTCTTCCAGCCCCCCTAAATGGGTCCAGGGGCGACGGACTCGGGGACGTCCGTCGCCCCCCATACATCAGGACCTGAGGTGGCGGCGCGTAGTGTTCCACGCGCGCCCCTCTTAGACGTCGCGGGGGGCGTCAAACACCTCACTCCCCCCGCTCGACCGGACGGGGCCCGCAGAGGCGGGCCGGCACCGACCGGGGGCTGCGGAAGATTTGTACGTTCCCGCGACCCCCGGCGTAGGTGTGAGACGGAACACCGGGGTGGTTTTTAGTCAGTAACAGTCTGACAGACCCCTCCGCCCCCCCAGGGCGGAGGACATCCATGAGGATTTCCCACCCCAGAGGTCGGCTACCTGCGGCTTGCGAGCCACATGCGGCTCTTTGGATGTGAAGCTGCGGCTCTTTAGTTCCATACTCAAATATTATTTACTTTTATACCATATATATATTATCTAATTTGTTGCGAAAAAACACTACTTATATATGAATAAATAGATTAGTTATTTTTTTATCAAAAAACTTTATTTACGCCTGTACTATTGTTGGCAAGAAAAAAAATTATGGCTCTGTAAAAACTTTGAAATTTTGTAAATTTTTATTTTTGACTCTTCCATAATACATAAAACATAAACACTTAGCTAAACACTATGCAGGGTAACAACTAACTATAAAGAGTGTTTTCGATGAACTCTGGCACCCAGAGTAAGATTTAACTTGTGTTTAGGGTGCCAGCGTCCTCGCTTATAATTTGAACATTTAACAGTAGTTGTATGACGAGCACAGTATAATATTATTTAGAAAACTACTTACTACTAGAAAAAGCACGTTATTATGTGTTTGTAAAAGTACCTATGTGGGGGAATGTGTTTGTTTATGTATTGAGAGAGAGATAAAATATGGTGAAAACTTGTGTGTATAAAAGTCTGTGTAAATGTAATTATAAATATATGAATTTATTAACTAATTAAAGGTTAAGCGATTGATACATGAAGTAAATCTTCAGTCTTATCGTAACTCATTGTTAGTAGCCACTTTGTGACTTTGGTCTTACATCCATTATGGCACATGGGAGCTATGGTGCACACTTTGTTTATTTTGTTATATAAATGGTTGGACAGAATATCATAATGACGCTGAGCAACGGCTGTTCTACATCCGCGAGTTGAGCATACCTCGAAGCCTCTACGCGTTTTAGCAGCATTCGGCTTGTATATAACAGAGGGATGTTTGCGCAGAATGGTGCCAAGAACAAAGAGCTGTCTCGCAGTGAGGACCTGACATTCGGTGTAGAGAGCCGATGTGGGATATCTAAACGGCTTCAAGCTCATAACCTTGAGGACAGCTCTCTGTGCTCGTTCCAGAGGCAGTAGGGTTGTCTTAGGGGCCCCACCCCACACTGTGATGCAGTAGTTTATTATACTTTGACACAGGGCATAATAAACAGTTTTAATGGTACGGGAGTCCGCGGAGTGCCTTAGTTTTTTGAAAATAAATATACACTTGCGGACTCGCGATGTGAGATTGCTAAGGTGAGGTTTCCAGCTCAAAGAACTATCCACACAGACTCCGAGGTACTTGACTGACTTACACCTTGTGAGTTGTGGACAGCCGCATTGTGAAGAGGATAGACCGAGTGAGCAGGTATGAGCTCTAAGCGCCATTGTATCCGGTGATGGGAGGTTAGTGGATAGTAAGGAGAAAGGTAAGTAAACTGTTTTCTTAAGATTTAAGGTAAGGATGTTATTTGATAGCCATTTCATCACTGAATTTAGAGCAAGTTCCGCGTATTTTACTGTTTCAGGCCAGTCGTTACCGTGAAGAAGCAAGGCCGTATCATCTGCGTAAGTATAAATTGAACAGTTCGTTAGAGACATTTTGCATAAATTATTAATATAAATAAGAAAGAGGGTGGGACCCAAAATTGAGCCCTGAGGAACGCCGTAACTCAATGATTTAGCGTCACTAGTAACGTTATTTATTTTGACGCATTGGCTTCTATCACACAGGTAATCCTGGAAAATTTTTAAGGTATGCCCGCGAATGCCCGTAGCTTCCAGCTTAGATAAAAGGTGGGGAACAGACACAGTGTCAAATGCCTTGGAAAGATCGAGGAAAATAGCCAAGCATTTCATTTTACTATCTAGTTTAGATACCACCTGATCTACCAAGGCAGCAACAGCATTTTCAGTTGACCTGCCACCTCTAAACCCATACTGGTTGTCACTTAATAATTTGTATGACTCAAGATAGTCAACCAAACGTTTATTAAGTACCTTTTCTAATATTTTAGAGATGGCAGGCAAGACTGAGATCGGTCTATAATTATCTACACCGCGTCTGTCCCCACTCTTGAAGATTGGATGAACGACAGCCCTTTTAAAAACCCTGGGAAAGCAACCCGTGGAAATAGAGCGATTGCAGATATGAGTGATGGCAGGGACAATCACGGGCAGGCAGGATTTTAACAGTCTCGATGAGATTCCATCCCAACCTACCGCAGCATCAGTTCGTAACCCAATAATGAGATTTGAGACCTCTACTTCATCTGTGGGTAGAAGTACCAGTGAGTTGGAAGGCGGCGCATCGAGAGAATACTCCGAGGTATACGAGGTGGATGAGAATTTGTCAGCCAAGGTCTTTCCAACATTGGCAAAAAACTCGTTAACATTGTTGACTGAAGACTTTTCATCCGAAGACATCCCCAGTAGCTCGTTGGGGGATTTCGCATTAAGGTTAGTTCCAGTGATATTTTTAATTATCTTCCAAGTAGCTTTAGGGTTGTTCTTCGCCGTTTGAAACTCATTCCGTTCGTAGGCATGTTTTAAATTTTTGAGAAGCTTGTTACAAAAATTACGATATCGCTTATAAGTGACCATGAGAATGTAATTTTTAGGATCTGCCTCTAGGGTCCGAGCCATGCCATCTCTATTGCGGATACAGCGTAGCAGACCATTGGTAATCCAAGGTTTCAGGATTCTGCGTTTCGATGACATGTAAACCGATTTGGAGTGATTAGCGATGACAGAGCTAATTATGGAAACCAGAGACTCGGCAGCATTGTTTGCGTCTTGAATAGTCAATATTCCACTAAAGTCCATTGATAAAATGTCGGTAGTTACAGCTGTATAATTAACAACTATGCGATTAGCTTTATAGGTGGGGAGTGGCTTTACATGTTGGATGCTTATAAACGTAGGCCTATGATCAGTAATGTAAGTATCGAAAACTAAAGTCGTATTTTTAAGATCAGATCTCAACATTACGTGATCAATACAAGAGTTAATACGGGTTGGGAATAGACTCTTCCGACTCAAAAGGTTGCCAACCCTTGGGCTAGGCAGATGATGATGACCTTTAGTAGGTACCTGTAATGATGATTGGGATGTAGCAGAGGGAAACACGTTATAAATTAATTATTATATTTATTCTGAGCGTATGTGTTTACATTCACGCGCCTATGTCATCATTGGTTTTTACAATCAAAAACCTAATTCAAATAATTTGAAAGCACATTCTAAATTCGCTTGACTGTTCGAATATAACTAGAGTTACGAGCGGAGGTCAAAAAGATCGCGGAATGAAAAGGAAGGGAGGTGAAATTAAACATGAAATAATTGTTCCTTTTCAATATATTGTCCATTAACCCTAATACACTTCTCAGACCTCAGGATCGCGAATTGTTCGAAAGAGTTACCGTGGCCTTGGCGCACAGGCAACTCAAGGAACACGGGTGGGTTTTAGTCAGACCTTTCAAATAATTTGTTTATACCTTCGAAAAAAAAATTATTTGACAATGCCCTCAAAATAGGCAGAAATAGCCGATTTCGTCATCGGTGAATTTCTTTCCACGAAGCTCTTTTTTAATTTTTGGGAACGACTAATAATCACAAGGGGCCAAATCTGGACAGTAGGGTGGGTGGTTCAGTTTCCAAGCCGCAGTTGTGTAAGCCACCCATCGCAACATGACTCTTCTGAACGGGTGAGTTGGCGTGCAAAAGGAGCACACCTCGAGACCACGTTCCCCTTCTTTTTTCTATAATTACATTTTTTTTTTCTGGTTGCGTAGCTTAGTATTGTCCAGTGATATTGACACCTTTATCTTTATAATCGATCAACAAAATCCATTCTGAATCCCAAAAAACTAGCCCTAATCTTTCCGGCCGATTGTGACACCTTGAACTTCTTAGGCGATGCTACGCCTTTTTTGTGCCACTGCATTGACTCTTGTTTTAACTCAGGTTCATAGTGATGAACCCAAGTTTCATCCCCAGTCACAATTCGGTTCATAAACTCACCCCTGTTCTCACTACCCAGATCCAAAAACTCGCGAGAACACTCAACGCGCTGCTGTTTTTGAAGCGGTGTGAGCATTCTCGGCACCCATCTTGCACTGACCTTAGACATGTCCAGATGGTCATAGAGAATGCTCAAAATAGTCGTAGACGATACTCCGGTCATCTCTGCGTTCTGTTTTTTCTTCAGACGAACATCTTCGAGGACAAGTTTTTCAACAATTTCTGAAGATGTTGCCTCAGTCGGCCGACCAGAGCGCTGATCGTCTTCAATCCAGTCTCTGTATTGCTTGAAAAAACTAGACCACTTGTAAATCATCGATTTTCCAGGGCAAGAGTCCCCATAAACAGATGACAGATCTTTCATAATTATCTGAAGCATTTTTCCTTGCTTAGTAAGGAACTTTATCACGGCACGAATCTCAATTTTCTCCATAGTCAGTGTTCTCTTCCCGATTTACTTGTTTATCCAGAGAAAAATCTCAAAGGTTAATGAACCGATCGGGCTGAAACAGAATTTATAGTTGTATTGGGTCACCAAGTAGTGACAGGTAAAAAATGTACTCCCTTCCCCACTCTAACCCCTCCATTCCGCGAACCCCTCGTATTTTACTGCCAGCCTGCACAAATTAAGATCGTCTTTAGCAGAAAACCTTTACGGTACCTTATCTATGATTAAAAACTAAGATATTCTAGTTAGTTGTCACTACCTGTCAATATGTCAATCAGTCTTTTTCAGTGACTGATTGACATATTGACAGATAGTTAACTGATAATATCAGTGTTCTTCAAGTATAAAGAGTTGTACAAAAATTACAAAACTGTAAATTGGGTACCTTAGTGTCCTAAGGCCATTTATTAAGTAGATAGGCTGTATTTATAAATGATGAAGGTAACTAACTCCTGAATAATTAGGATACCTACCTTCACACATTCGTTCATAAATTCATAATCATCATAATTTCAGCCAAAAGACGTCCACTGCTGGACATAAGCCTCCCGCAATCTCCGCCACTTCGACCGGTTCTGTGCTTCCCGTATCCAGTGGTTTGCTACGCCCTTCGCAAACTCATCGTTCGTTAAAAAATTACCACTTCTTAATTTCATATCAGGTGTGTATTATCACTTTGTCATAATAAATTAGTAACAACGATCATTTTTTACTTTAAATAACAACTTTTTCAACAGTACTTAACGACCACAATAATTGTTATTGCTCGTCTAGAAATATGGCTCCAGGGAATGCGCTTAACCTAACTATTATTATTTAACAAGAGCAGTCTGTCTGTCCGTCATGATAATATTTATTGTTTGCAACAATATAATATTAAAAGGTTTGCGTTTATGTTCAGTTAATACCTTTAAGATTATACGTTGCGAGCGCCTGATCGTGGCTTTTACAATAAATAAATTCAGTTTGACGGTAAAATTGTAATATACGTTTTAATAAATACCGATATATAATGACAGGGCTTTGAACGTGCAGATTGCGAGGCAATGCTTTAGAAAAATTATATTTCGACTCTTTGGCGAACGGCGAATTAAACGAGGGATGTAGGAGAAAATAGGCTTGTTCTTTGTTGCACAAGTTTCAATTAAAAGTTCACTAAAATTAAACTATTGTACTTTTGACAGTTTAATATCATCTACCTTGCAGTCGCATCCAAACGAGAAAATCCCTGTCACTTGTATCATCAGATCAATAAACATGAAAATTCATTCACAAATCTAATTCCCGATCCCAATAACATAATTCTAAGGGTGATTGAGCACCCACCACGCCTTGAAACCGACATTTTATATGATTTGCAAGTGCGGAACCCCGCTGAGCGTATTGCATTGAGCAGTTGTGTTTGGAATAGGCCCTCGGGGTACCACAGGGCGTGCTCTGCGGGCTTCTAATAGGTTGTTTAAATATTTTCAATTTTTAACTATCTTGCGTCCCGTAGAGTTGTAATGAAATCTAAGTAGTGCAATATTTTGAGGGTGCGCTCCATGTGTATCGATGCATTTTGTGCGATGCATGCGTTTTTGGTTACTGGTTGACTCGGTGTTCATTATGATGTTGATTTGAAGTATCTACACTGCTGGATATGGGCCGCGAGGAAAGTTACTATAATACAATGATAATCTTCTCGGTCGGCCAAATAAAAAAATGATTGATAGAAAATATACCACCGGGGCCTTCTATAGTAGTTAATAAAGCTTTAAGATTTCATTGATCGAAATAGTGTCTAAATGTGGTAATTAAATCTTAATTAACCCTCATGTGAGGAATGATATGAAAGCGTGATGGTTGACACGGGAGAATGGAAGATGAAAACGTATTGCTTCAACCCGAAGTAACATGGGGCAAGGGCAGGAAGATCATGCGTGTATACAAATAAGTAAACATAAGAAAGAATCCCCATACATACCCATTTAATTGAGTGAGTGTACTTAAAAATTAAACTGCTCTCACAAAAGTCAGCTACAAGAAACATAGGTATTGTTCAGCACCATTTCTGCCCACCCTCTAACCGAGCATGTATGTCTGGCTATCGACCGCGTCCGTACCGTGTAATTCTATCTCATAAATATTAGCGCAAATAATACATATTCGAGTTCAAATCGCTCCTTGATTGATGTCAAAGCATTCGCTACAAGCCGTGGTAACTCTGTGGAGTAAACGTTCCCTGCGTCGCTTACTTTAATATCTGTGAGAATATTTGGAACTGAATTTTATAATAATGGGCTTTTAGAACATTTTAAAAGTAGGATTTTGGAGAATTATTGTGTTATAGAAGTACCTATGGCAGAAGAAAATGGAGGCGTAGAAACCCAGCAGTGTGTGATTCCGGGCTCAAATGATGGTGAAGATGAAGATTGTGTTAGAGATAAAATGGTTAGGAGAACGGATCTATGGATGACCGGCGACATCTTATAGATGTGTGTTAGAAATATGTACTACGCCGAGTTAATTGGGATGAGGACCGGATGATATTGATGATTTTGAAGAATAATATTATTGTTTTTGCTGATCTAGATTATTGAAGATTATTTCGAACGATAGTTGCCTTTCTAGATTATTGCATGGAGCTGATTTAATTGGCTTTTTTGTTTGAAAATGTATTATATCCGTAGTAGACATACACATAATCAAGACTTACGAATATATTACTTTCCCATATCAATCTAAAGTTGAACATCGTGTGAATTGCCCCTCACTGGTAGTTTACCAAATCTGGATATTCACGCCTTCGGCTGATTCCATTAAATCTAATGTCAACGTACTTTTGACAATGCAATAGGCACTGTTCAAATGTTTCCCATGAGAAAATCCTAGTTTTAGATTATCGTTTGCCAAATATTAAAGTATCTGGCCGTTTTGCGTGGATGTGTCGCATATTTTACCCCAACTTGTTCTTCTTTTTGTGTTTTTTCTTTGCGTCATGTTTTACCGCAAATAAACGTATTTTCTGTCTTTATTTTTTGATAACTTTGAGAAATAATATAGAATGCTTTTTTAAAAGACAGTCTTGAGTCAGCTCTGGCCGCACCCTTATCCATTGTTCGTCGATAAAAACAACTTTCTTTAATCGACATTGTAAATGATGCTTCATTTGGGCAGATTTTTCAATCGTCAATTCGTCAGTATACCTTTATCTCAGGAATAAATATGCTTTTCAGTTACAGCTTTTCTAGAGAAAATATATCAAACTGCCACTCATTCTTCGATAAAAGTTATCTGACCATTGAAAAATCAGCCCATAAGTAGGTACCTAACAGCTTTCACAAATGTCGGATCTGAATTTTGTGGCAGTTGTGAAATCATTAAAAATATTACTACCTTTTATTACGATAACAGTCTGATTAGATTAAAATATCTAGCAAGCTGTTTTATATTTTTAAATACCCCTCAACTTAGACCAAAAATACGCATTAAAAAAAAACATGAGATTGCTTAACCCGTCAATCTCTATAATATATTTTTTGTAATATGTGTCTTTTTTGTGTAGAATAAACAATTTTTCTTTTTTTTTTTCAATCATCATGGACGTTACAAACCATAGTCCAAGCAGAGCGGCACTTAATCGAGTCTAGGTCACCGGCAGTCTCCTATAATATTATGTGTCTATGGTAATTGCACGTGGTTTCACTTGGGTAGCCTGTTTCTGTAAGAGTGGGGGGAGTAGCGACAATAGGCTTCTAGGAAAACTTTAACCAATTGCCTGAGTTCTGGTCAAAATAGTATTTGTAATTTCTGGTACCTGTTTATTTATTACGGCACTCCAACGACTAGTTCACAAAAACATTAACGGAGAGCATATTATCCTTTTATAATTGATATACCTACTACAGCGAACTTGTCACTTAAAGGTGTGCACAGCTCTTACACTGTTTGCCTATTTGTTATTAAAGTGATAAAAATAATAATAAAATCAATAAGTTAATAATCATAAAATCAAATAAATTAGTAACTGCCGTATCCTTACGTTGACGTCGTGGTGGGGCTTGCGTGCTCCGAACTCTAGGTCTGTGACGGTAGAGTTTACTTTGCCGGAGTGGGCCTAGCGTGAGGAGCCAGATCAAGAGCGATATATCAACCCGCAGGGCAGCACGTAGCGAGCTGTTGGGCAGTAGCGATCCCACGGACCCTATCTCCCGGGAGAAGTTTTGTCCCTCATATCTGGCTTGCCATTATTGACAGGCTGGAGTCAATATTGACGAGGAGCAGGGATTTTTCTTGCCTTTATTGGCCAGCTTGAGTGGAGCTTCGCAAGAGCTTACGTGCTCGGAGGAAGGAACTATTCCAATAAGTGCTGGTAGGGATCTTGACCATCTTCCGGGCTCTGGGATTGTCCTGATAGCCGTGGAATAACTCTCCACTCCTCATAAGCACGTCAGGATGTGTTGCCCCTTTGTCGCTACGCCACTAAGTGCTAGCGACAGTTTCCGGGGCCCACCCTCACAACGATTGTCGCAACCCCGCGAGTCATTACTTCAGCCGCCGCCTGGTGCGACCTTCCCTGCGTCAGGACCAGCGTGTCGTCAGCGTAGCACACTACGCTGACGCCGCTGCGCTGGGGAAGTCGACGCGTAGCACCCGATGTCCCACAGATGCGGCCCCAGAACCAATCCCTGTGGGACACCGCACGTCAACTCTCGCCGGTTCCACTCTCCCTAGTGACCGGGGTAGATGACGGCCCTGTCCATCAGATAGGCCTCGACCACACGACACAGGTTAGCTGGCATCTGGTGATGCCGGATGCATCAGTTACCTAGGTGCAGTATTTGGTATGTTTTATTTTTTTCTATAGAAAGAACTAAGTGTTGTTTGTGCCCCTGTGTCTTAGCAACCATCATAATACTTGTATAATAATAATAATAATTTATTTATTTATTCAGACAACATTGATCCATCTGATTAGTAAAAATAAAACTATCTGTTTAACCTTAGATGAGGCTGACACAGGAACGTGGAGATTGGCACAAGCAAAGAGAGACCTACAAGTACCCAGCAGTGGGTGAAGTCGGGCTATCGATGATGTTGATGATAGTCAGTATAGTTTCCAGTATGATTTAAGTCTCTTCAGATAGAGCCGATAAGCTCACCTCAATAAGTTAAATTTTCTACACATAGGTACTAATATTAGCAACATTGACCATATAAAGATCAATTTTACGTCGATTGGGGTCTGCGTACGCGCCGCAAGCAAGCGCACTCCCTTATTAGGAATTATAAAAATATAATATGCCCCTGCACTTCTTGCTTTTTGTTTCGGTAGCCGATACTCGCCACAAATTATTATGTATTAAAATAGGCGAGGTGCGACTGTTAGCGGAGTTTGGAGAGTCAGTAAAAACAACATAAAATCATGCCTGTTTTCGTCGCAGAGGTTTGTACTATCCATGTAAGTAGGTACCTAATAGGGGGCGAGTAGGGAATGCAATCTCTATTCGAGATTAGCTACTCGAGATCTCGCGTGCTAAGTCTGGTGTCGAGGTTGGCAACTGAGAAATTCCTGATGGAAAAACTTAATAACACTTTGCCTGACCTGGGAAGTCACTGCCATAGTGTAGCCACAAAACATGTTACACATTGGGTACTCAATTGTACTACTTCTTCATTTACATTTTCTTGATATTTCTCGGGACCCTGGGGTCTCGGATCTTTGGAAGGCGTACGAGGGGCCGAAGCCAACTCTCAAAGGCCCGTCAGACGATTTGAATTAAATGACGCACCAACCGACGATTATCCTTGTTCACATTATGCAATTGCACCCAAAGATAACCCCCGGTTGTTATAAGATTATTACAGGATATGGAAACAAAGATATTGGATTATGAGTTTGGGTGGCTAAAGTGAACTGGTTATCTAGAACTATGGAAAGACCCTGCCTGACCAAAGTTTTATATAAATTACACAGATAAAATGGCAGGGGGTGACTTGCACACTCAATAATCGGCCGCCGAAAACGCTTGCTTATGAGGAGTGGAGAGGTATTCCACGGCTATCAGGACAATCCCGGAAGTACGGTCAAGTTACCTACCAGCATCTTACTGGAATACTACCTTCCTCCGAGTACGTTTGCTCTTGCGAACCTCCACTCAAGCTGGTCAATAACCGCAAGCCAGCGGTGAGGAACAAGACTACTCTCAAGAGATAGGGTCCGTGGGTTCGCTACTGCTCAACAGCTCGCCACATGCTACCCTGCGGGTTCTGTAACTCTCTTTGAAAGAAAAGAAAGAAAGAAAAATGCGTTTATTGGCATTGCAGCAACAAAAATACACCTTAAAACTAAAAAATACGGAACAATGATCCGACTCCTTACCCTAGACATGTTTCGGCAAAGTAAACCCTACCGGTACAGACCTGGAGTCCAAGAGCGCGCAAGCCTCACTACGACGACAACATAAATATACGGCGCTGGAGTATTTATATACACATATCAAAAGTGTCTAGGAATAAAGGGATTTAAAAAAGAAATTGCCCTCTTGAAATTCATTAAAAATATCTGTTTAGATTGATTAAATAAAATGTTTTTGTATGTGTAGATTGACGAAGTACTCTCTCCTTTTGCATTAATAAAATTTATTAATCCTGGCATTAAAATGTGATAAAAAGATAAAAATTCAAGATTTTTATTGCGTAAAATAAACAATATTAGTAGTCTGTGTTTCCGCCGTAAACGCGTATACTCGTAGCACAATCGCAGCAATTCGGCATACTCAACATGAGTTCATCCAAATCACGTAGCGGAATGGCTGCCCACGTCCGTTGTAACAGACGAAAAAAAAATTCTGGTGTGTACGGTATCCATATTTGCTCATGCTCAATGGGATTCAAGTCTGGCGATTGAGCAGGTCATGGTAGGACGTTGATATTAGCTGCGGCAAGTGTGTATGTAATGAATCTGGCAGTGTGTGGACGTGCATTATCATGCATAAGCAGAAATTAAGCACCAAAGTGGGTCCGCAAAGGCATGACAACATCTGATACAATAATTTCAGCGTAAATCTGTGCATTGAGATTGCCTCTGATCCAAATCAGTTCGGTTTTTCCGTCAATCCAAATACCCGCCCATATCATGATTGTTCCACCACTGTATGCATGGACTTCCTGGCATGATTTGAAACGTTCTTAGCGTCCAGTGGTCCTCCAATACGGTGTACGTCTAGTATCTGGCCTCATACCAAAGCGAGATTCGTCAGAAAAACACAAAATGCCACTTTCTTCGGCCCAATTTCTGTGTTCACGAGCCCATTGTAAACGGGCTCTGCGATTGCGGGGTTCAATAGGTTGTACATGTAATGACCTTCGGGAACGGAGATTGACTTCATGCAAGCGATTTCTTTTAGTTTGATGGCTTATTAACATCCCTGAAGAGCTATGCAGCTTTATAACCAACATCATCGCGGTCATTTTACGATTTCGTCGAGCAGTAATTTGTATGTAAGGATTTTGTCTGCGAGTGGTGATGGGAGCACCATGGATGGGTCCTCCATGTCGCTTTGCCACGGTGCCAGTGATGCGGTAACGTGTTCAAAGTTGACTCTGCATCTGCATAGTGCCCAGAGCGATTGCCACAGCACATTGCTGCGAACCAGCTTCCAACATTCCCACGGCTCTGATAATTTCTTCTCGACTCAAATGACGTCTTCTCTCCATAATAACGTTATTTTGTAATGATTTCACTCAGAAGAGTGGCAGAAATTTTACTGATTCGGCCTCAAACCCTTTGCAGGATTATATAGGAATACGACTTGACAGAAGATTTTCAACTTTTGCCCGAAATTCAAAAACTATTCCATTTTTAAATGACGAAATTTACTAAAAAGTATCCATAGGAGTTCCATAAAATAGAATGAAAAATCCTGATTTCTAGTAACTAGCAAAAACGTTATTGATCCCTAGACACTTTTGATTTGTCTATTTATTACTAGCTTTTGCCCGCGGCTTCGCCCGCGTGGAGGTCGGAAATTATCCCACGGGAACTTTCTACCTAGATAAAAAGTATCTTACGTGTTAATCCAGGTTATAAACTATCTGTGTTCCAAATTCCAACCAAATCCGTTCAGTTGTTTTTGCGTGAAAGAGTAACAAACATCCATCCATCCATCCATCTATCCATCCATCTATCCATCCATCTATCCATCCATCTATACTCACAAACTTTCACATTTTTAATATTAGTGGGATTTATAATATTAGTAGGATAGAATAATAAGGTAGGATTAGTAAAGAAAAAGTAACATTGTATCCTATAGAGAGTTGAGTTTTGATGTGAATCACAGGTGTGAATCCTCTTCGCTTTCAATGTGACTTCGGATAGAATACAGAAGCGTGAGTATCATTACTTTGTTTTACTGTAATTACTTTTTTGAATTATGAATCCAATATTTAAAAAACTTTTCAAAAGCGTTTTTGGCGCGCTGGGTTTCGCATCTTGTAGTGCGTCTCTCGGCTAGGTAAGCCATTATCTAACCGTGGTCATTTAGTAATTTAATAGCACAGCAGATATCTATAGTAGGTAGGTTCGTTTTCTTTTCTTTTTTCATAGATATTTTGTGAAAACGTTCAGTTTTGTTAACATTCTCATTTTAGTATCGAAAGCCAATCTTATATTTTTCGGAATTAGTACAAAGATTTTCCTACTCAAAAATAAAGCTTTTCTTACTTTTCATTCCCAAAATGATTGCAGAAATGCAAATCTATTCCTAAGCAAATAGCACTTAAAAAACTACGCATTGAGTAATCAGGACCTAAAGTCTACGTAAAAACTCAAAACTGCCACTTTGTTTCTGATACTAGGCAGTTATCTAATGGCTAACCGTCTATCATCTGTGTCCGTGAAAACATATGGGTACCTACGCATGATGAAGAATTTAAAAGAAAAATTGCTAATATTAGGCTCTTACATTTTCTATACAAAACTAGCCAAACGTGACAGGTGAAATGACGGGTTGTCCATCGGAGCGAAATTTTAATAAAAACATGTTGCATTGTACAGCAATTGTCCCTGACGGTGTGTAATGCAATATTGTGTATGAATAGCCTGTAATGGAGCGCCTGGCGACTTGTAATCATATCAAATTAGCGATCATAGGAATGAAACTAATTGTTGATCGCGTGATCGTTGAGCAAACCCATATTTGCTCATCATTTGGTAGGGCTTTGTGAAGTGATTTTCTTCTCTTGAATTTTCAACCGCCAAATAACGTTCCTCGCGAAACATCGCCTTGTTTTTCCGCTTAGATTTGTCTCTAGCCCAAAGCGTCATTTGCTTGTGCGCTTTAAAACTCCTTATCGTAATTACTCCAAAACGCTGCTACAGTATTAAGTGCTACAATTACGGAGTGCAGTGGATACAATAATTTAATTTTAACGTTTCTTTGTTACTCAGTAACTGGAGGTGAATTTGATCGCTCGCCACAGTCGCTACCGACACCGTATCCGCTGTTTAAACAGTAGTTTTTGCTTTATTATAATTATCTTGTCGTGCACCGTTAATCGTTACTTCTTTAACTGTATCGATTGCTGTCTTCCTCACTGTATCGATTTTAGCATTTCGCAAGTCTTAGATAGGTGAATACTATACCTACTTATAATCCAAAAATAGGTTTAATGTTAGTAGTTCATTAATTTATTTGTCTGTTCGTCATCCAATCATTAGATTGACATTTTTTGAGTTGCAGGACGCATGTCCCCACCATACAATTTAAATCATTCAAATTATACTAAGTACTGCTAAATGAAGTCTTCAAAATATAATTCTGAAATCGGTTTTTGCTTTCGCCACGGGTAATCGGCAAAATTACTGTCTTACTGGTTAATATATAATTATATTTGCGGCAAAGAGACTTGATTTGCAGACAGTTGCAGGATATTCTTATTTTGTTTATTAATGTAACATAAGCCGTATGCGCAAGGTGTACAATCATAAGTTTATAATAATCATTTTTTAAATTAATATATTGTAAAGAGGTCGCTTAGCATCGTAATTAGGTAAGCGTTTGCTATGCTAAAAACATGCTTGTTGATTCTTCAATTTCTTCCTTTTACCTATATCCATATTTTGTTGTAACAATAATGCCGTCGCCGCTATCAATAAAAGTCTAGCAACGAAACAACTTTACCAGCATATAACCTATAGCTAGATGAAGCCACGACGCGAAAGCACTAAAAATCAGCTCACTATTCTGACCTAAAAGGCAAAAAACTTAACAAAACCCTCGTCTATCCACGGATCGTGAGAAAGTCATAATAAACATATCAATTTTAAGATCGATCCGCTTTCTCGTGATGCCTAACTGTTTATTAGTAGTCTATATAAAGGTTCACTAAGTATAGCGAGGTTCTGCAGTAGCGATATTTATTGAAATTACTTACAATTTGATTGTGGAGTGTAATAATGGACTGCAAGTCGGTAGCTCCGATCGCCTTAATATTAGGGCGCATTTTGTTAGTAACCACTCGAATTAGATGGTATATATGTTAACGATTTGGTCAGGCTCGGGGCGGTTAGGTCGTGGCCTCGTGCAGGTATTCTTATGTTGTTCTTCTTTCCCCTGGTTCACCTAGAGTGGTTACTGGTTAACTTTGTGCAATTAAAAACTGGAATTTTATTAAATATTTTTTTTGTAGGATGTAGGTGTGTATTTGACGCTTTTACCTGACACTTTAGTGAAGTCATTTGAGTTAGCTTAGACATTTCAGTTAGTCATTCATCATCATTCTCTTGCCCTTATGCCAATTAATTTGGAGTCTGCGCAATGTCTGTTTCTTCCATGCTTCTCTATTAGTCATTCATTATTTTTTATATTATAAGTAACTGCTGTCAGCACTGAGAGTCACTGTTAATTTCAAACATTCATCGTTTTCTGTATTTGTTTATGAAACTCCTCTAATGAGGGCTATCGCGCTTGAGTTCGCCGCTAGAGGCGCTAGTGTAGAGTGAGGTCTCTAAATGTCAAAATATGTACTGAACGTTCACTGTTTGCGGGATTTTTTATCACGGATTTTATCGAATGATTCATAATAGATGTAATGGTTGTGCCATTCTTGATTAATTATGGCTTAAGATTTTAAGTAAAAAGTTAGGATCTAATTTGGTAGCACTTGAAGGAAGAATAAGATTTGTCTGCTTCATGCTTGCCAATTTTAGGAACATTATAATCTAAATATTCATTTGAAGTTTTAAAATGTAATAAAATAAACATAATATGAATATAAGGGTTCTTAAACATATCCAAAATATCAAATAAAAGTACTGCAACAGGACTGTACTCGACAGTGGCGCCAGCTGGTGAGCACAAAAACGATAACCTCCATTGCAGAGCAATTTTTTATTCCCACCTAACTCAGGAATTCTGTCTCCGTTCCTAACGAAATCTGAAACATCATTTTCATAGAGTTGTACTTCTAAGTATTTGTTGGCGTCATTTTCATCACCATCGTCCTCCTTCTCGCCCACGTCCTTTGTTCGGGGTCAAAGCAGCATATCTTCTTGTATCAAACATCTCTATCAGCCGTCGTCACTCTCAGTACCTAGTCTACTTAGTTAGCGTTTTTTCTTCTTCTATTATTATTAATTACTAGACAGATGATGCTATGTTCCGGACATTTCTCTCGTTCTCATCATGCTCTATACATTATTGAACTCAATAACTTCAAGTAACTAATCAATAATCCAATGCCGCTTTGTAAAATAAACCGTGTAACTAACTAACGACACAAAGTAGCCAGTTATTCAAAGTTCGCCCGCTATTCAAGCTAATACTTATTCTTATTTGTCTAGCTCGTTGAAAGCCTGGCATACCGGCAGGAGCCCGACAATTAATCATTTAGATAACCCACCAATGAAGGAAGGAAGTATGCAACATTTATATTTTGTATGACAAAATACCTAGCGGTTTGATCCGGACACAAAAACTCAAACAGTCCGGGGTGTAGGGTTGTTCAGGTCTGATGTCGTATCGAGGATTTCTTCATTATTGCGATGTGCTAGTTCAATATTCGGTTGATCGGTTTCTAGTATTATTCAAATTTAAGTTCTTCAACCGAAGTATTGGTGCTTTTTAATCATATTATAAGTATGTCGACTCTCAATGCCACAATCAATTACTTATCTATCGTTATCGCTGCTTGCGTTGACGACTCTTTGTTCATAAAGATGTCATCTAGCTTTGGTGTTTTGGATTTAATTAAAATAACAGAACATGCTGACATCTTTTTTTTTAATGCAAAACGGCTGAATCTGTAGAGTATAATCTAAAACACGCTATTGTATGAGCCCTTCTTTTGTGGTTACAAGCTCCCCTAAAGCACTGAAACTAAACTGCAGTGCGCAAAATCTAAATCTTGGAAATAAGGAGTCAACTTTATCGCATCCGATTCAATCTGCCTTTCTCTCGCAAAAATCCCTCCCTCACAAACTCGCTCATCGACACTATCGATATCGATGTACCGTCGCAGGTAACATCACTACCGTTTCACATTTGAGCCTTTCGCGTAGTCGCTTATCGGGCACGTTTTACATTTTTATTGCAAGCGGATACGGGCCGCGCTGTGTCGGCGTTATTATTTCTCCCTACAATTATTGCTTAGAAGCCCGGCCGGCGGCGGGTGAAGTGCGGGCGACGTGCGGGCGACGTGCGGGCGTCGTGCGATTGTCGTGCGAATGTTTCTGCGCTAGTTTTTGCATGATACACGCGACTGGGATATGCGGTTGTTTGTCCATTAGACGGAGGTCGCGACTTTGGTTACGATACGTTCACAAGGTTTATGCGCGAGACTTTTCTTGAAGTTTTCAGGTATTTTTTTGACCCCTATACCTCTAACATATAGAGGTTATTGCTCAATTACCTTTGCAATTTTCTGTTATAGATTAATTAAAATGTACTTTTAAGCATTAAACTAAGATTTACTCATTTTAAAACATAATAATTTATTTATGCCTATTAAAAAATGCACCAGAATTACACGTCGATAAAATAATTATAGGTACCTATTCTACCTATATTTTCTTTGATTCTGTAACGTTTTAACAAATAAAAGTTTATTTTTTTTACGAGCTGTTTAATGCAGTGTCTCCTATTTCTAATAATTCCTTACATTGTTTACACAACAAGTCTTTAAAGGAAAATCGATACTCGCTACACAAGTGGTTAATACTTGATCGGCATCACATGCTAATTTTAATTTCCCCATCTTGGACTATAATGTTTTCCTTTAATAAGTCCGTGAGTGAGGTGTGGAATGTGGTGTAACAGGGTGCAATTCCTCCGATAGTCCACTTGTACTAGCATGCTTATATATGGCCCCATTTAATCGAAACTCTGCACATTATTAAAAATATTTCTTTACTTCTTTACGTGGTCATCAGATGCACATAAATTTGGTATTGTATGCCTAAGAAATATTTCATTAATTGCCCAAAAAAAGTCTTAAATACTCGTAAGTACAGAGTGCATAATTTTGGAATGAGTAATAAATAAATTGAGACACAAAACGAGGTAGGTAATTCTAATTTGGCTACCCAAATGTCCATTTTTAACCTTTGATTAGGATAGTTTGGTCAAGCTTGTAAAGGTTTCGTAGATATTCCGTATTTTGCTAAAGGTACCTTGAGAGCTACGTTTAGTAAAATACGGTATATTCAACCCTGTTCATAATTTTGTTCTTAGCTTATATTTTACTTTAGCAACGTAATTATATTTTATTGCAATAGTTACTTATTAATAGGGTTATGTTTTTATTCCAGAACAGCTCAATTATTTACAGAATCACTGACTGGAATACCCCTGAGTTTACATACCTTACCTAAAAATTAATTAATAATGCATTTTACTGCTAAGTCTTGTGTAACCCAAACATTTTAAAGATTCCACATTAGCTTATCATTACAGCCCCTAGACGTAGTGATGGAAGTTAGCAGATTAGATTTCCGCTTGATTGGCGAACGTGCAATGCGGTGCTCAACGAACACCACCTGCCAAACATTGCACAATCGATAGCTTGGTACTAATTAAACATTGTTCAGTTCAAATTGGAAGCCTGCTTGCAAGTGCACCTGTGTGCGTACGGCCTAGCTTGATTTACAACTATCGTTTGTATTTCATAAATGTATGCTCTTTGCAGGGATGGAACGGATATCTTTTTTAAGGTTCTTCTGTCGCGTACTCAGCACCCGTGCGAAGCAGGGGCGGGTCGCTAGTAGAATACATATGGTTCAAATATAAAACAGCCACTGAAACTAGGACAATATGAAAACTAAATAGTAGGATAGTACAACTCAATTTAAAGCATTTATTTCTAATAAACCAATTTCAGGCACTTTTGAATTGTCAAGGGGTCGGTCGGTCAGAAAGACGAAGCTAGTTGCCCATTTCAAAGCGTAGTAGGTATCTATGGAGAAGAACGGGCAAGAAACTCCACGGACACTCTTTTAAATCAAAATATTGGTTTCATAATTCATGTCGAAATTATGCATGTGAGACCGATGCAGAAAGTTAAAAGCGTCCGTAATAAAAAGACAAAAACAAATCAAATATTAAATTAAATTAAAATAAGCCCTGGCAGCTAAGAGATGACCAGTCCCTACTGACGGCGCCCGTTCACGAACATGACGTATGGATTAGCACCATTCAGTTAAACCATTTTGAAGGGAACTTAATGATTCAACACACACGCCACCACCAGCGAGACATTTGAGAGAGCATGACATACTCTCTGCCGCCAGGGCACATTCAAGTCAATGAAAGACGAAGTTAGTAAATGGTGGTTTTATAGTAGGTACATAGTGCTCACACATGTGCTATGTAATTATACAGTACTAAGAGATTGAATTTATTCAATCCAAAGATAGTTTTTACAATCTTCAACAGCTCCAACAGTATTTTCTAATGCTAATCAATTAGTTTATGCGCCCTTGTGGAGCAGAACTAGCGTTGAGCCAAGCATTTTTATCAGCAATATAATCCCCCAACTTATAATGTGCTTGGCTGCATAGTGTGCAGTTTATACAAGATTTAAATTTCGTTTCATTCAGTTGAATTATGTGGGGAGGTATTTTATTGTAACATTTTAAACAGTACCCCATGAAAGATGAGTCTACTTTAGCAAGCCTAAAACCTGGTTGAACTAATTGGTCCCTATTTCTTGTGATATAATTGTGTCTTTCACCTCTTTTAATAAAAAGATGTAGATTTTTCCTTACGTACATAAAAGTAGTTCCAAACCGTCACTGAAATAAAATTTACTCAGTTAAATCACCACTAATGGATCTATTAATGTCATATCTTGATTGATCCCCATGGTCTATCCCCATTAGCATTATTCCTTTCCATAAGGACAAAACGTTTTTAAATACTTATCCACATCGTCTAAAACAGATCATTTATCAGCTAAAGAAAGTTACGTCAGTACCAACCCTAGGACCCAGTAATTATGGGGAGAGGAGCTGGATATTTCATCTGATTGATTGCACACTTCCAACATTTTGTTTGATAGGTACAGGTAAAAATGTTCCATTGTAGGTATCTTCTTAGGAGGGCAGCTAAAATGTAAAATTATCAGAGTGTTATGCATAGGATTCCAAGACATTGTTGACATCTTTACATTACCATTTCAGGAGTTGTCAATATAGGGGAGATCTTAAAATTAGAGCGATTTATGCCCGTTTTCACTAACACTACGCGACACTTAAATGTATTGCATAGTAAAAGCACGCTGTTGGATTTTTAACACGTTTTTATTACCTTCACTTGTAATTAACAAACAAACAATGTAATAAATCTTGGAAGTCAATTTTAACCTACTTCTAATTGTCGTATCGAAATTATCTTGACAATAATATAATTTGGTATTCTTGGAGCTGATCTTATGATGGAACCAAGAGGTGGATAGTGGAACGTACGACAAATGACCTAGTTCGCAATGCCAAGAAAACCAAATGTATTAAGTTTGCCTTACCGAATGTAAGAAATCTAGGACCCAACATGGTTTTAGATAATGAGGTGCTTGAAACGGTAGACATTCTGGGCAGTTTTTCTGGGCATAACAATAGATGCCAAATTTTAGTAGGGTCCACATATATCAAGCCTAGCGGGAAGGGTCAGTTTGGCCACTAAGCCGTCAGGAAAGTAAGACAATACACTGACGTTGATACAGCTCGGTTAGTCTATTTTAGTTATTTTTATAGCGTTATGTCCTACGGTATTCTGCTGTGGGGCAAAGCCGCTGATATAAAAATAAATACTAAAGGTCATCATAAATAGGTGTCCGAGCAATTTACCAGCTAGGTGCCAGAGTTTCACTGAGTTTTTTTTAAAGATATTGGTATGATCACGGTGGCATCACAAATCATCTTTGCTAACATCTCATACGTTAGGCAAAATATACACTAAAAACAGTGATGTGTACAATAATAACACCAGAAATAAGGACAAACTTCGTGCTCCCTTTCACCGGCTTCATAAGGTTCATAACTCATTTGTTGGGCTTGATATAACCTTTTATAACCAGTTGCTCTTCTTTTCTGGATTTGCCTTTTATTCTTTTTTTTTGCATTATATTTGCATATCGCATACTATTCTATCGTCGACTCCTTAGATGATAAGAATAGTTGGTCGCTGTGATTAACTTAAGACAATGTTTATGTTCTTTCTCTAGAATTACCTTACCTACTAACAGGTTTTATGAGTTCATATAATAGTTTATTTTATTGAGTGCATAAGTCATTTTTTTATTTTTATTATTGACGTGATTGAGTGAGATTGAGAGAGAGAGTGATTAAGAGTTAACGAACCTGCCTCACTACTTTTGTCTCCATGGCAACCGCCTGCAGCAACTTCCTCAGGTAATTATATAATTTCCAATTTACACTTTGATGAACATAAGATCCTAAAAGAACGTAAGTTTCTGGATCCTTTCAAAGGTCCAGGGCCTGACGGCATACCTGCATATTTTCTACAGTACCATGCTGCTCACATCTGCAAAAAGTTAACTATAATTTATAATAAGTGCGTTACTGAGGGAGTGTTTCCAAAAGAGTGGAAACGTGCAAAATCACACCTGTACATAAGGGTGGCACGAAGGGTGACGTGGAGAACTATCGTCCAAACTCTACTCTCTCCACCTTGTCTAAGGTTTTTGAAAGACCCGTCCTTAATTAAATATATCCATCGTTACACAATTCCATTATACAGCAAAAACACGGCTTCGTTAAATTGCGATCTACTACCACAGAACCTTCTGTCCTTTTCCAACATTTTGTTTGATGTTTGATAGCCTTGATAATCGTCTGTAAGTACAGATTTTTGCAAGGCCTTTGACAAGGTGGACCATGAACTGTTGCGGGATATAATTGCCTTCAACGGAATTCTAGGTAACTTGTTGCGGTTGTTTGCATTATATATTTCAAACCGCTGCCAAAGGATGGTAATTAACGGATACAGATCAAACACTATCGAAGTTACATCCGGTGTCCCACAAGGTTCTATCCTTGAGGCGTTATTATTTAACATATTTTTTGATGATGAGGTTATTGTTTTCACAACAGAAAGTTTCTATTGTATGCAGACGATCTGAAGGTCTACAAATCTATCAAAACTGTTAACGATTGCATTCTATTACAGCAAGACCTGGACAGACTAAAAGACTACTGTCATTGGAACAAACTAAAAAGAAGTATACCTAAATGCAATTTTCTTACTTTCACGAAAAACAAGCACATTGTTAACTTTGTGTACATCCTTTGTCACGTACCTCTAACTAAATTAAACTCACTTCGCGATTCCGGCGTTATACTGGATTCCAAGTTATGCCTAGATTTACACATTAACAAAATTGTAAGTAAAACTTACCAATTGTATAACTTTATCATGCGATCTACCCTTGACTTCTAGAGAACTGCGCCATATCTATGTTTGTATAAAGCCCTAGTTCGCTCACAATTAGAGTATGTAGTGTCGGTATGGAACCCCTTCTACAAAAAATATGCTGAAATGGTTGAAAATGTTCAGTACAATTGTTTACGTTTCATCTACGATGCCATTAATCCTACCAACCTTACTCTCAGTTACTCAGCAAGTACAAGCTCCTGCCCCTTAGCTCTCGAAGAAAATACCTTGAAGCCATTATTTTAGATAAAATTTTCAGTAATAAATTCAATTGTGTAAATCTAAATAATATAATTTATTACGCTGTACCTAGAACCTTTCAGGCGACAGTTACGCACGACTACATATCAAGCTATACATTTCCAGTATAAGCTGACTTCTCATTGTACGAAAAGTCTATACAATGCGAGGTCAGCTAAAACTGGAAATGCATAGCTTGATATGTAGCCGTGTGTACGCCCAGGTACTCTTTTTGCAGTGAACTCTTGCTGAACTAATTCTGGCCAGGGTTCACCTGACCGCCGTATGGTTGACTCATATAATAGTACTTTTGAAACTATTGACATCTTTAATCGTCTAATGAGTATATTTAAAACCCTCATCCGCTCCTCTTTAATAAATAAAACCCATGTGTGTACCCCTTCTGAAAATCGTCAAATTTACTAAGGTCATATTTTATATTATGTACTCTTTATCTGAATTTTAACTTTATTAATGCTCATAATACAACTATGTCAAAACGGTGAAGGAAAACATCGTAAGAAAACCGGCATGTCCTAGAACCAAACATTGGAAGATATGTGACATTACCAACCCGCACTGGGCCCGCGTGGTAGATTACAGCTCATTCCCTCGCAAAGAGAGGAGGCCTGTGTCCCAGCAGTGGGAACATTATAGGCTGATAATGCATACAACTATGTTATACGTACTGCTACTAAAACTCCTAGCGATTACACTTTTTTTTCTAAATTTTTGGTGTATATGTGGACAGAGTTGTGGGTTATATTATTACTAAAATTGTTTTTGTTAAATTAGTTGTAAGTTCTTTTTTTAATTTGTTTTTATGAGTTTGTTTAGTTTAGTTTGTGATAATCCTGTGCGAGTCCCAATAAATACTTTTTCTTTCTTATAATGTAACTGTTTGCTGTTCCTTTCAATAAATAATAAAATAAAATGATCTACTCATTACGTTTTTTGGTTGTATTACAGGTAGACATATGTGGTTAGCAAGCGACCTCGACAATTGATCGTATTATTTTTGTCTGACCAATAGGCAGTAAGATCGTCACTGTCCCTTAGGTTTCACTGCTTGCGGTAGCGCCGAGGGTCGTGTTGCCTCCTTTTCTCAAATATGGCGAGGGGGATGGTGGCTGATCTTTTCGTTTTGCTCGTGAATGTGTGCTGGTGGTGACTGGTTGTCTTGCTGACCATGGTTTTGGTATAATTACTAGTAATCAACTGTTTATTTATTTTACTTCGATGGTCCTTCTTTATCATTTGTGACTTCGAGATACAGCTACATGTAATTTACAGCCACATGTAAGCGGGCACACCCTTTATGCCTTAAGGCTTTTATTCTTTCATTTCTGCTTGAGTTAGTTTTCAGTCAGTATTACAAAAGAGATTAATTAGTCTTATGTTGTAGTGGGTGAAAAAGCTGTTATTTGTGAAGAACCTTAATCTTCGAATAGTCTAAAGCAATATGTTGAAGTTAACTTTGAGAAAAGTGTCGCACAGCATGCATAATGTACTCGTAGATAATCAAAATTAAAATCACATCCTTGACAGTGCCGCTATCCGTAAATCATTCGTTTCCGTTCACTTCCGCTTCACCTAACACTTTTGGCGTACCTACATTATAAAATGTACCTACCTACTTATCTTGGGCAGATCCTAATCCAAGTAGTCTTCTAGGCAAACCGCATCTTCGGTTTGTCGTTGAAATAGTGGTAGCATCAACATCTTAGCCAAAAGGCGACCTCTGGCCAGTGTTAGTACGGTAAGTATTCTCCAGTACTTGTCTCTTTTTACAAAGAAGAAGAGGGGTCGGGTTATGCAGGTCACTGACTGTACTTACCAGCCAATCCACAAAAACGAAAAATATACCCAACAGTCAGTATTATGTTTAGCAGACCCCAGGCTTCAAATTATGTTCCGATTCCTAACCGACCTAATTTAATATACACCTTGCACGGAAGCTGTGCCCTTGGAGGTAAAAATTCTCCATCTCAAAGACAGTTAGGCTTTAAATCCAAATAGGTATTATTAGGGGCGTACTTGTACCTTCAGTTTAAGTTATGCGGTGTTGAAAGGGCGCAACCGCCTTGCAATATCCGAGCGGAAGGATGTCAGGCCTCCCTAGTTACTTCGTATTAACGTTCTGCGTACCTATTGAGTCTAGGTTTATATAACCAGAAGGGAACATATTTTTGGTCGTCACCGTGCTTTGCACTTAATAGAAATTAACGGTCGGTATTCTTCAGTTTTGGCCGTCGCGTCGATAGAAACGATGTGATGAAGAAGGGAATGTCTGGAATAGTTTGAGTTAGCAGGATTCAGAAAAATTACCTTCGTTCTGCCTACTAAAATAGCAAAAAAGGACTTATTTCAAAGATAAAAACGTAACTAACTATAAAACGTCATGCCGGCCGAAGAACTACAGAGAACAGGGTTTCTTATGTGTTTGCAATTTATATACACAGATATCTACTACATACTGATCTTAATTATTTCCCTAAACAAATCTAGTATACGCCGACACGCCACGCCATCCAATATCTGTTTATTAATGTATAGGAGGTCGGAGAAAATTAAATAATCTTCCCCACGGAAATAAATTGCAATAAGGCGAGAGCCGGCGTCGTCAAGTGACAATATTTTAAATTACATCAGTTTATCAACGACCAATAGAAACACGGTAAGCGTAGGAGCTCGTGTCGCCCTACCAATAGGATAGGAGAATTTGAATTTGGAATTTTACGCTATAAAGCGCGGGTTCTGTCAGTAATTGTTGATATCGAGTGGCCTTGGGGTGAATCAAATTGCTGGGAACTTTGCGAGCTCCTGTTGATTTATTTACATGAAGTTTTTCAACCACGCTGTAGGCACGAGTATATTCCCGGGATTACTTGCTCATGGCATGGAAAGATATTTTTTTCACCAGTCGTGTTTACTTTTGATGGAGATAATCCTACGGAGCAGCGCAGACGTGTGAAAGTTCAGGTTTTTTCAGCACTAATAAATTGCAAAGTATTTCATGCGTTAATAACAAAAATTTAGTGAACTTTTACCATTAACTCGATAGTCAATCGAGGTTGTAGTATATTATATACAGCGAGCGAAGTCGGAGCACAACACAGCGGTGCTGGATTGGATGTTATTATGTATCTAACTTTATATTTGTTGTTGCAGGATTTTGGGAACGTTCATCTGGCAGGGAGCAGTAGATACTTCGACAGAGCTTTAGTAAGTGTAGTACTTTTTTAATTAATAACAATAATAAAGTTAACTGTATCTTAATGTCTTCATTGAGTTTTCTGTAGTCACTTGTCAAAGTTTCTGTAGTCACTTGTCAAAGTTTCTGTAGTCACTTGTCAAAGGTTCTGTAGTCACTTGTCAAAGTTTCTGTAGTCACTTGACAAAGTTTCTGTAGTCACTTGTCAAAGTTTCTGTGGTCACTTTTCAAAGTTTCTGTAGTCACTTGTCTGAGTTTCTGTAGTCACTTGACAAAGTTTCTGTAGTCACTTGTCAAAGTTTCTGTAGCCACGTGTGAAAGTGCCTGTAGTCCCTTGTCAAAGTTTCTGTAGTCACTTGTCAGAGTTTCTGTAGTCAGTTTTCAAAGTTTGCCGCCTCGTTGGGCTAGTGGTCGCAAGCGGTACTCCAGAGCATAGGCTCTAGGTTCGATTCTCAGGTTGGGCAAAGTGTTATTGGGGTTTTCCATCAAGCATTTTTCAGTAGCAGCCCGGAGTCTGGTTTTCTGCCAGGTTGATGGCGATATGCTTGATCGATTCCTATGACATTGGTCTTAATATAACAAGCGCAATTTGGGTTTATACTTTTATGGGTGGGTCTACAAATAGCTAGCGAAATTTCGCAGACGTGATAGGTATTGATATCTAAACACGATAAAATAAAAATAAAAAGCGTAGATGTTTTTTTTTAGGGGTCAAAGACGGCTGGTGTTGTTGTTTCATGCAGTATGATTTGAAAAAATATATTTTATCTTGTTAAGATATCGATACCAGTCACGTCTATGAAGTTCACACCAAAAAAAACCTTTTTTCAAACTGATATTTCAAGTGAATACACTAACTGCGGTAGATGACCCCACAAAAAAGAAATCACCAACTTTTTTGTTTTATCATGTTTAAATACCGATACTCATCACGTCTACGGAGTTTCGCTAGCTAATTTAATTTGACCCTGTATAAGCTCTAAAGGTCTCGTTACTTCTTTTCTGTTTCCAAAGCGTGCAAAAATCCCATTATTCCATTTATTTGCTTGCAGATGAGAGCAACAACTTGGGGTTGCTGCAGAACATCTTGGAGTTGCTGTACAACATCTTGGGATTGCTGTACATCTTGAGGTTGCTGTACAACATCGTGGGGTTGCTGTACATCTTGGGGTTGCTGTACAACGGATAACGGGAGAAGCTATCTTCGAACATAAGTTCGGTAAGTTGATCTAAATTTTGCATAAACTTCAAGAGACGCGAATATAACAACTTTAATGGGAGTTATACAGGGTGGATATTTTGACATAGGGTAGCAAGGGCAGCTACCTTAATCGTTGTAGCTACAGGACAGGTCTTATGAGAGTTTCCTTAATCTTTTGAGAAATTTTGATTTGTAATCACAGATTTTGAAAAAAAAGTCCAGTCAGCAGGTAAATTGGCAATTTTGTATGTTCGAGCCGTTTGGGGTTAATACTCTGGGGCCATAGGTTCTAAGTGCTCACCTAGCTTTTCGGGACATCGCTAAACTTAACCCATTCACAGCGATGCGGACTTGCTTGATGCCCCTGAGCTTTTCCCCCGTTTTATGTAGGTACTTATTTTTCGCTGTAGATACAAAAATAAACAAAAAAAATATTGTGTAGCGGTATCTACATCGCCACATGCGAGCTACACGTCACACTGACGTCACCCAAAATCCTGCATCGCGCAAGCAGCATTTACCGCGCAACTAGCATATATACAACGTCCCAACATCAATCGTGGGGCAGTTGCCTACCAGACACAACACCCGTCTGGTCGGAGGATCCTCCCTTTTCCATTGAGTATAAGTGAACTTTACACCCTGTTCCTCATACCTCTATAATTGGTACTGGTACTTACATTCACGTGTAAAAGGAAAAAAGGAAAACTAAATGTTTGTCCATGTGGCAGTTAGAAAGTTTTAACCCTACTGAAGTTTCAATTAACGGGGAAGCGCCAAGTTGCCCACGAAATCCAAAATTTTCTTACGGTTTATGCAATTTGCAGGACAGTTTCAGGTTGTATGTTGAAACGACATATGATCCGCGACCATAACAAGTATATATTTACAGAATTATATTCATTAAAATCATCAATAAAACCCTCTAAGTTCATATAATCCCATTGATTTATATTTTCATTGTCATTTAATAGGATTATATGAAATTAGAGGATTGTAATGATATTTTCTTTCTTTTCTTTCTATATTAATTATTATAATTTTGTAAATATCACATCATTAATTTTGCATAACATTTTTACAGTCGCGAATCATATTTCTTTCAACATACAACCTGACATTGACCTGCAAATTGCAAAAAAACGTAAGGAAATTTGAAATTCGCGGGCAACCTGGCGCTTCCCCTTTAATAGGGAATTGTTGTCAAAGTGATAAAGCATTTACAAGGACGACAATACCTACCTGTAATGTCATTAAATGGAATAAGTCAAAGTCATTAATTAGTTCTAGCCAGGATTCAAACCTGCATTCGCGCACTTTACCTTCAAGCCAAAACAGTGAGTAAATAAAATAGTCATTAAAATGTCCATTCGTTTGCCTTCCGATCGTTCATCCCTCCTTCCCCTAAAGGGCAGGGCGGGTACCTCGGCCCTCGACATACAAACAACGCGAGCTATAGAACCAAGAAGACTTTTCGATTTCCGTTGACGTAGGTTCCTTTATAATATTGAGTTGCCTGAATTACTTCCCTCATCTCCTCGCTTCCTTTATATTCCTATCTCTAATTTCCTTAGTGTGTAAGAATGAGATAGCTGCATTTCGCCCGTTGCGCCTCACTTTGCGCCTGAGCCTAGCGGTATATAAATCAAATTATTTATTACCATATGTATAACAGATTGAGGGAAAAATAGTTTTTGGATTTATTTTCCGGTCAATTTAATGTTTCCCTACGTGGTGCGATGAGCGAGGAATATTGAAATTTGACGATATTGAATACTTACTTGGGCAGTAAGATTACAGGTTATTTTCTTCGCTTATTCAATAACTTTTTAGTTATCTCTGCCAACAACTATAAGGGCAAAAAGGCTGAAGAAATATTATATTCAAAAGTGCTAGGTACTGACTTTAATAGTAGTGTTTTCAGGTTTCATTTTTATAGTGACAAGCCATAATATGCCCGATGGGATTTCCCATTAGCAAAATGACGAACTTCCATACAAACTATCATCCCCTATTTAACCCCTTCAGGGGATGAATTTCCAATCCTTCCTCAGTGCTCACATTCGTTACATAAGCAACTCTCGCGCAAAATTTCATACTTCTTACCCAGCGATTTAATGAAATATCTTACATTAATTCCAACGTAAGTTTTTAATAAGTAAATTTTTCATACATTCTTACTGTATCTATAAAATTACTTTAAAATGTTTTTATTTGTCATTTTGTTATGTTCCCTAAATGAAAAAAAAAACAGTCAGTATTTTTTTTTTCTATTTTAATAAAATAATATAGATTCCCCCCAATGTCGATCATAACATTCGTGGCACCCACATTCATAAATATAGAAAGTAAAACAATTAAGCTGCCGGTGTCGCTAGTTGAAGCCGTAAAGTGTGCGACAAGCAAATGTTTAGCAATCCCAATGATAGCAGGGCGGTGGTACAATAAATTAATACTTTATTGGCTGTACTCAGCCTTACATGCGTCATTGGCACACCCTACTGTTACCTGTTTTTTCTTTCTGCTCATTTTATTAAAAAACTAGCTGACCTCACAGACGTTGTCCTGTCAAAATGTTAGGAAACGGACGTTAAGCTTTTTCCGAATTTGAAAATTTATCAGAGCAACTTTTAGACGTTGTCCTGTCAAAATGTTAGGGAACGGACGTTAAGTTTTTTCCGAATTTGAAAATTTTTCAGAGCAATTTTTCCAATTTTGCTTTCCATACAAACCTAATTCAGATTATTACGAACGAATTCAAACCAGCCGTTCTGAAGTGATGCGCTTACCGACGAACATTTAATTTTTATTATATATACATGTAGAAGACCTAGTTTCCGATTGCTAATTCATTTCGGTTTATCTATACTAATCTATGTATATTTTAATAACTAACTTTGCCCGCGACTACGTCCGCGTGAAATTTCTTGCTCCCCCGACTCACCCCGTCGCATCGCATCGCCTGCCCGCCCTATTACTTCTTTTTCGCTTACTGTTTTTTTAATACTATTTTTCTTTTTGCTCGGCTCTTGAGAGTCATAGCATGACGTTATATAGCCTATAACCTTCCTCTATAATTATGCTATCAAATGCAATAAGATTTTTTTAAACAAACGAACAAATGCATCAGCTTTTATATTAGTATAGATAGATAAACCTGAACAGTTTGTTTGTTTGTTTGAACGCGTTAATCTCTGGAACTCCCTGTCAGATAAAAAAAAAACTTTTATCATTTGACAGTCAATCCTTGAGGAAGGCTATTTAACATCATGCTAGGACCGTTAGCAGCCGAGTAAAAAGAAAAAAAAACAGAAATAATGTTAAACGAAAACGAAGTAATAGCGCGGGCAGGCGATGCGATGCGACGGGGTGGATCGGGGGAGCATAAAAACTCATGCAGACGAAGTAGCGGGCAGAAGCTAGTTAGATTTACCGGGTTATAATAAGAAATAACTACTTACGAGGAAATCTAAAAGTGGCACCGGTCAGAAACAGAATGCTTTATTTGTAAACATAGGTCAAATTACACCAGTGTGCGAGATGTTACAGATTGGTAGATCTTCTGTTTTGCCCAGAGGCGTACAAAATATATTTAACAAAGACATTAAGTTATTACTTGTATCTATCTTAAATCTCTTTGATATTTAATTAACACTAGCTTTTGCCCGCGGCTTCTCGTTCATTTAGAATTTGACAATCAATTCGGTTTGTTCGGGGAATTATACTTAGGAGGATGAAAGACCGGGCTATCGACACTCTAGACTCACAAAATGTAATAGGTACTTAAATAAAAAATAAAAAAAACTCTTAACACACTACTAAAGTTTCCATAATAATATAATTAAATCATGATTCGAAAGACACGTGGCGCCATCCATTATCATAAGAACGTTATTGTCTTTTTCCCGGGAAACAGTACTTTTTTCGGAAAGAAAGGTACCCTATGTCCGTTTCTGTATCTGATGATCGATTCAGTGGTTTAGGCGTGAAAAGGTAACAAACAAACAAACAAACTTACTTTCGCATTTATAATATTAGTTAGGATTAGGAAGTTATTGTCGAATTTTTTACGGGGTCGGTGACTGAAAACTTATGTGGAAATTGGTTGTTGTATACATGTGATGGCGAAGAATGAGAAAAATGTCGTAAGGAAAGCTTTGAGTGAGAATATGGATGGCTATAAGAGTAGGGGAAGACCTAAGAAATGATGGATGGACTGGGTGAAAGATGATGTGGTTAAATGGAGTTATTTGAGAAGTATGGTAGAAGAAGACATATTGCGCTGAGCCCAAATAAATTGGGATAAGGATAAGAAATGATGAATTCATTGCGGCTTTTTAATGGTGTTTAGAACACTCATGTAGTACCTAAACGCCATTTTGTTCCTATAGTTTTTGAATCGTTTCATTATCTTTATAGAAGGAGAATATTTTATTTGGGACACGCACAGAAAATACAAAGAGTAAATATAAAATAAAAAGTAGCATTTAAAACTAACAAAATGAACAATAAAAACAACAATAAACGAGTAAAAAATAAAAGAGGTCTGTGCGAGGCCAAAGAGGCTCCTATCTCAGCAAAATGCAGCGATATTTAAAAAAAAGATATGCACCGCAGCGCTGGTATTCTGATAAGGCCCGCTGTGATGCCACGGATACACCTACGGGCATCTGTTAATAAATAATAAAAATTATAAGAAAATAAAGCAATAAAAATGGTTTAGAATACAAAAATAAATAAATAAAAACCATGATTATGTATGACAATGAATAAAGATCCAATCGAATTATTATCGGTTCTTGTATGAAAAGCCGCCATTTGGGCGGATTTTGACGTGTAGTGTAGGTTAAACCGCCTTTCAGACGGATTTTGTCAAAGCGTAGAGTAAGGCTATTTGGAAAGTATAGACATCTAGATGTCTAGGCTGAAGTTAAAAGTTAGTAACAATAATTCGTATATCATTTGAAAAGACTAGTCCGCAGTGGCAGTGGACGGACATGTGTGGGAAAGGTAAAGGGTCGTCTTTGCCCAGCAGTGGCACATTACGGGCTAAAAAGATAGAGATATATATATATAGTTCGATGCTGTTAAACGCGCCATGGTCTTATCAGTGCTTGGTCAGTGAGACATCCCATATCTACCTATTTTGGCCTACCTAAATACCATTGCTTGAAACTATGTTTCATCCATCTACATATTTAATTTCAACTTCCAACCCGCCTCACTGACATCGATAGTAACAATCACATGCAGTCGGTTGATTTGCGTCCAGCTCCATGATCCAGTGGTTGTACGCTGAGCCGAGTGCTGTGCAATATTAAGTCTGCAGCCCCGTGAGAGAGTAATCTTTAACGCAGGAATTTGCTCCGGACGACGATAAATATGTTTGCTACCGGAACCTAATTGCATTGTAAAGGTACGCTGCGATGCGTGTTCTGTTGTCCTATAGGGTTTAAATAGGAACTATACAGGGTCAAATTAAATTAGCTAGCAAAACTCCGCAGATGTGATGAGTATCGATATCTAATTACAATAACATAAAAAAATAAAAATTTATGACTTTTTGAAGTGAAACTTCTTTGGTCCCGTTGTGTTTTGAAACTCCATGAAACGAAAAAGCGACATATACAGTGTTGAATATCACATTTTTTTTTAATTTTTCACGTTTATCGCGTGTGAACTGCACACGTATTTTTTTTGAGGTCGACGACCCGTGGTGGTCTTATTTGAAGTATGAGTTGAGAAAATCTGTTTTTTTTTTCTTTTTTGTCTTGTTTAGATATCGATACCTATAACGTCCGTGAAGTTTACACAAAGACAACTGATTTTTGATATTGATATTTCAAGTGACTACGCTACGTGCGATTGATGACTCGAATAAACTTTTTTTTAAATCTTCTTTTTATATCGATACCTGTCACGTTTGCGGAGTTTTGCTAGCTAATTCAATTTGACCTTATCCTACCTACCTATTATGCAAAACAGTACAAAACTGCCGTCCTGTCCTAACTCCTAAGGGCCAGACAAGTGGCAATCGCTTTCAAAGCGTTTCGTAATTCTTCAATTGACATATGCTTTTCGGTAGCTTATGTAAATACAATACATGTTTGACTTTTCCATCATCGTTATCGCTGACAGAATGTCACTTTGTCAAAATTCTCAGGATGAAAAGTACCCTTTAAATTTTTCCAGGTTCCAGGATACCTATCCGTTATACCTAGTCGTTGAGGCGTGATAAGGTATAAAGTATGAATTATACAATCTCAGGAATGAATTTTATAGTTATTACTTTAAAATTCATTCCTGAGATTTTAGGTTTTGGCGATTTAGCCATTTTACCGTTCCACTGTCGATATGTCCTAGGTCCTTTTGCAGGTCCAGGTAACTTAAGTCCTTAAAGATAGGGACAGTGGCTAAGACATGAAAAGGCAACAGACAGAGTTACCTATGTCCTAACCTTGGTCATGACCTACCTGTGTCCCTCATCGGAATCCGTTCGCCGTTAATGCGTAAAAAGGAAACAGACAAACAGACAGACAGAGTTATTTGCGTATTTATAATATTAGTATGGATTTGAAAAGCATCGACACAAATTACCTGAGGTTTCAAATCGGTACAGTAGGCCGCACGTCGGTGGCAACACTTAGACCTTAAGCTGGTCTAGCGCAGTCCGGAGTGTCAATAGAATGAGAGGCCGGCTTATAATGGTTTTGATACCATTGCCGTACGGCCTGCCGTACATCCACCAACAGACACCCGGCGCCGCCAATCCGGCAGCCGGAAAGTGTGAAAAGGGGTTTTGTTGCTTAAACACCAAATCGAAATTTAGCCGTGCCGAGGTGTGGATGCGCGATGATATTACCTTTAAAATAAATGATTCCACAGAGGGGGCTTTTTCAGTATTTATACAAGCGTTTGCATTCTAATGTAAGTCTCAATCTGTCAAAAATATCTCCACATTGATTGTCGCTGAGACGAGATTTTGAACGTCTTTAAATACGACAATTGGCCTTAAAGTACGCTTTTGAATAGTATGCGGTCATTTGATTGCGGTTCCAAGTTAACTTTATACAATCCAAATACTGAAACCAAAATACAGTCCCATGCCATTTTAGGCAGCAATCAGTGACGATGCCTGAACTAATCTTACCGTCTTTGCTACCTCAAATGCATTGTACTATTGTCGTCCTTATGTCGCGCGTGCCTCTGCGACCAGAACCACCAGCTTAACTATACATTCAGAACAAAGAAATGTCAACTAAACCTGTCTAAACATAAGGGTGGTAAAACGTGTAAGGGTATCGTGGTAATATTGACAAGACAGGTAGTAGGGCCCGCACACGTTTGCCTCTCACGAGTCGTGGAGCAAGTCACGACGGTCCGTGTAACGAATAGCAATGTGGTGACCATACCCGCACGAATTGATTCGGTACTTCGATTGTCTAGGTTTTCACGTATTTGTCATTATTTTAATGTGACATGTGTGGTGGAGGTGTGACCCGATTGTGGTGACACAGTTCGGGGGCCAGTGGGCCGGTGTTCAGGTTAATTATTGGCGCAGTGGTAGTCCAGTGGTAACGGCCGCAACTTGCCGTGGGTTCGATCCCAAGCAGACACTTTACTTTGTGTAAATTATTTCATCAACACTTTTTTTTTGGTTGGGAAATCATCAAATAACTTCTCACGCTCTGGGCGGAGCGGGAGGGTGGGTCAGACTCATACTGACTAACACCCACCCGTGTTCCTTCAGTTGCCTGTGGGCCAGGGCCACGGTAACCCTTTCGGACAAACCGCGACCATGGCAGGCATCGGCCCTAGCGGACCCCGCCAGTGAGTGCTGACATCTCTTTGAGGCGCGCGTCGAACACAACGCGCTGTCGACTCAGGCCTGGTCCTTACCGGACGGCGAGCTACCCATTGCTCACCGTCGGCAAGCCCGCGCCTACGGTGGCGCGGAATTGACTATCGACTCCCGACGCCCAGGGCGTCTCCTTCTGCGGTGACTAGCAAACTCCTTCGCGAGCATGACTGCTTCGTAGAAGGAGGTGACGGCTTCCCATGCCCTCTCTCCGTACTATGGCCTGGATCAGGGCCGGCCGCGAGAGATCGCCGCCGCCGAATTTCATCACCACTGCTCTCAAAACGGTGAAGAAACACACCGTGAGGAAAGCTAGAACTATTAATTCGAAAACATGTGACATCCGCCAACCCACACTGCGCCCCCGTGGTGGATTACGCCCCATTCCCTCTCACCGAGAGGAGGCCTATGGGAACATTATAGTCTAATTACCTTATGTTATTAGACAGCATACTTTTTACGGCTTTAGCATTTTTATTATGACAAGAGGTATAAAGTATACGTTCCAAATTCAAAAAGAGAGAGCGAAGACAGCGCGTCGCACAAACTCCTGAAAATTCGCGCTCGTGTGTACACGCCCTGAGTCCATTACCTAATCCGATAGACCATCGAAATAATACAACTTCGCTATACATTGCTTCGCTACATTTTGGTATAGTACTAACATTTCAAAAGACAACCATTCAGAATTTCATTGTATGAAACGGATTGCAAAGAAAAAGGCGTTGCGTGGTGTGCCAGCCCCCGTGGGCTGACGCGTGAGTTGACGCATGTAAGTAAAAAGTATAAAAGTAACGTAAAAGTAAGTAAAGTAAAAAGTAATTCACGAAAATCTTTAAAAAATAACTTACCTACTTGGCTTAATTTCAGTATAGGCATCTGCACCCTAATTGGGTAAGTAACACACTATCAATCACAATTTGAATAATTTGAAGAATATTGCTAATCCCTAGCAACATATGTTTGAAAAATTTGTCTGGTCAACAACGTAAATAACGCAATGAATGTTGTGGGACTGTCAAAATGAAAGCCGTTCCTATTGTTAGTTACGTAATATCCCGCTGCTCGTATTTCAGTTATCCTACTTTTGCCCTGCTTGTGTTATTCCGAATCTGTAATGAGAGATAGTAATTAATTAAGTACCTATTACTAATAGGCATCATCACTGGCCCGTGGGCCTTTGCAATCGTACTGTCCGACGTGTAAATCGATCGTCGGCCACTCTCAACCAGTTACTAAATAAACAATGATCTCGGAAAGTATCGATTTAAACAAGCCTTGTGATAAGCTTGTAATGCATGAGCTAACTCGTCAAATACCTAGCAGGAACCGGAAATATTTTTCAGAGGATAAAGGCTGCATCTTACAATAACAAAAGAAAGTCTTTGTATGGTTCTCGTATTTCCTTTACGACTTTTGACAAAAACTCCGAGTAAATTGAAACATCATTAACTTGAATAGTCCCACTGGTCTTTAAGCAAAAATAGACCTTGATGTTTTATGACCTGCACCCTAATTACGTAACACACTATCTATCACAATCTGAATCATTTTGAAGCCTATTGCTAATCCATTGCTTCTTAAGTTCGAAAAATTTGTCTGCTCAACAATGTAAATAACGCAATGAATGTTGTTGAACTGTCAAAATGAAACCCATTCTTACTGTTAGTGTGTTACGTAATTACCCCGCAGTTTTATGATGTGCATGTAACATCCATCCTGAGGGTGGGGAATCAATTACAAGGTCGGGTAAGTATACGTCAAAATAAATGTTTTCTATCGTAACAGCAATGTTTTCAACGAATAATAAAAATCGATACAATATTATGTAGCGGATAGTGTTGTACAATCGAGAGGAAACCACCTTAGGGCGAATTTCACCAATGAAACTGAATGCGATGTACATCTACAAGGGAGTACCCAGTTTCTGGCCCAGGGAGGGGGCAAATCGGAAATTTCTTAAGCCGGGTCCCCCGTGCCGGTTTTACCCTGGCTTACACACTACACGAAGACAGTTACACGAAACATTAAGTGTATGTAGTGTGTAGGGGAATCACCCGCAGGAGATCCTGCTTTATAGGTAGTCAAATAAATAAACATAATAATATGCATTTATTTTATTTAAATTGTTTAATTAGACATCTGTTTTATAATGTAATGTAATTGATTAATAATTTTTAATTTAGTTTAATTATATGATCCAAAGTTGATTGACATAAATAAATAAATAAAAATTTAAAAAAGATAAGCAATTTTCGAGGATCTTCAACAAAACGGTGTCTGACGTCTCCTGTGAAAGAATCGCCCATCTGTTTCAAGTTTTTTATGTACACTGAGCATACAAAGCCCATTTAACCTGTAGTACGTAGGTGTACAAGATCCAGGGGGAGGGGCAAATGCCATCCCCTTCCCCCCTGGGTACACCCATGTACATCTAAACCACGTTAAAAAGCTATCATCATTGTTAAGGAATATTGACACTGACAGCTCTTGAACGCAGTTTATCTGTGCTAATAGCATTCAGTTTCATTGGTGAAATCAGCTATTAATCGTTTGAGTAGACTCGTCAACGAACGTTCATGAACGAAGACCAGCAGGGTAATTGCTTAACACACTAACAGTAGGAATGGCTTTCATTTTGACAGTTCAACAACATTCATTGCGTTATTTAGAACCCCCCTAGCGTAGAAAATTATCGAAGGTTATCGAAAAAAAATCTGCTGTTTCTTAGAAAAGTGCAAAAGGTACGTGGTCAAGATGTACGGAACAGTAATTTTTTTTTCTTAACCGACCAAAAATTTCAACGCAAGGTTTCAGAATCATGTACGGAATTTATAGTAACAGGTTGCGCATCGATATCCCTGCCACCATGTGCAGAAAGTATTTAATAAAACCTTGTGATAATAATGCACAGTCAATCAGAGCTAGCACGTTTCTTTCCGCTAACCACATCCAGGCAATATTATAGATATAACCAATGGACTAGTAGTTATGTATCCACAGAAATCATGCACTAATTGCAAGTAGCTGTTCAAACTTAGTGTTAGGAGTTATTGAAATGTTCCTAGATACTTTTTTAAGTTTTTTGTTGGGTTTATGCCTTTGCATGGTGCGTTAAAACCAAATGTTTCAAATGTTTGAGAAACAAAATAAAGTCAGGCAAATTGATTACCAACTTAAATGGTCCGTAAATTCAAATCAAAACTATAATTCTTTGCCAATTATACCTAATTGAAATGGCTATAACACGGCAAATTAACGTAGGGTGTGAATTTGCTTAACAATTAATTTCCCTGACTGTTCCAAAAAGTGATTTTGTTTAGGTAACCGAAGGCATCACAGTAAAATTGGTAGTCGCATAAGATTTTCACTTTTCTTCTTTCGTTTTCCTTATAATTTGAAGTATGTAGTAACAAAGTCAACAACGGTGTTTTTTATAACCCCCTACGCGAAAAGATGGTTGTTATATGTTTGACCGCTATTTGTGTGTGTCTGTCTGTGGTACCGTAGCTCTTAAACCGGTGAACCGATTTGGATGCGGTTTTTTTTATTTGAAAGCTGGTTTTCTAGCGGTGGTTCTTAGACATGTTTTTATCAAAATCGGTTCACCCGTTTCAAGGTCATCTTTATGTCGGGGGGTTTTTAATTATACCTATTATCTCGTCGGGATTCATACTTGCACTTCCTGGTTTGTTATGATTGAAAGACTTGTGATAAATGAGGAGCTATTCTTCGTAGGTTTCATTTTTTATTATATCTCGATTTATATTTTATTATAAATCTTGATAAAAGTAATAAAATATCAATCGTACAAAATCACCAAATTACTTTCTCCAATTGTAAAAAGCTGTAGCAGCAGCATTGACGTTAAAATCATCATTCTCCTACCCACATCCCAATTTTTTTGTGGTCGCTACAGCATATCTTCTCCTTCTTCCATTCTTCTCTATTTGTCGTAATGTCAGTAGTCACCTTCTGTCTAGGCTTATCATTATTCACACAATCCATCCATTTTTTCTTTGTTCTTCCCCTACTCTTATAGCCATGCACATTCAAGACTTTCCTCACGACATTTCTTCATTCCTCCGCATCACGCTCATATCATGGCAACCGATTTCCACACAAATTTCCAATCTATCCGGTGGCATAAGAAATTATTAATTTCTTGTTCTAGCCATTAGAGTAACACCACACATCCCTCTTCGCATGATGTATTTCAACGCATCCCTCTTGTGGCTCAAGATTCTAATAACAATAAATATGACTTTAAACTTTAAAGCATAATCTAGTAAGTTTCCAATCCGTCAGATTGCGTACTTTGCCCGCCCCCACAATGATATTGTGCTGGAGGGGTACGGTCGGTAGGCTCTCAAGTGAAGCTTCCGTTAGATTACTATGGACCCTATATAGGCCACTAGTTGTGGGCAAATATGATATAGATAACGTTAGCCACCTATATGGGTTGGTAGGGTTGCAATATGAAATGTTAGAAAGGTAGGAAACTTCAATCTTTTCTGGTTAGTCTTTTATTATGGATTGCTTAGATTTGAGCATTCGGTGATTCCTTTTTTGGCATTTTATCACTAATTTTTTCGCTCACTCTCGATTACCTACATGGGAAGACGGAATGTGGTTTGTGTACTATAAACCCTGCCTACGTATTGGGGACTAGGTACAGGCGTGAAGTTATAGGTATTCCTTTTTTCTGTCTAAATGATTTGAAAAATACAGCTGTGATTTGAAAAATACTACTATCTCAATAACTTGTACTCAGTGTCATATAAATAGCGCGAGATCTAACTCATACGTTACGTAACTGCAAATTCCACTTGATTCCACTCAACACGTGCGCAAGGTTGGTGCAGCTTAGAACTTAAGGCTCCCACAGATAGGCGCGACGCAACTCTTGTAGAACAATTTCAATGGAGTTTTATAGGAATTGTACTACTAGAGTTGCGTCGCGCCTGTTTGCGGGAGCCTTTACTCTGTGCTTAGAACCCAGGTCCTGCAGTCTCGACACAGATAGCGACAAAAATCGGTCGTTAAGTCTAATCGATGTCAAATTTCTTTAATAGATTTCCAACCTTATACTTTGGAAATAAAGTTGAAAATCTATGAAAGGAATTTGACAACGATACGACTTAGCGACCGATTTTTGTCGTTGTCTAATGTCGAGACTGCAGGGGCTGGTTTGTATTGGTATATGGTTATTTTAACGGTATTCGGTAGCAGACTGTGGGAGAAAAAATACACTGTTACGTTCTATTAACAAAACCGGCCAAATGCGAGTCGGACTCACGCACGAAGGGTGCCGTACCATTATCTATAAAAACGGCAAAAAAATCATGTCTGTTGTATGAGAGCCGCCTTAAATATTTGTTTTATTCTGTTTTTTAGTATTTGTTGTTACAGCGGCAACAGAAATACATCATCTGTGAAAATTTCAACCGTCTAACTATCACGGTTCATGAGATACAGCCTGGTGACAGACGGACAGACAGACGGACGGACAGCGGAGTCTTAGTAAAAGGGTCCCGTTTTACGCTTTGGGTACGGAACCCTAAAAACAACATGTTGCCCTTATCTCAAAAATAACATGTATTTTTTTAATATTTGGATTTATATTTTCAAAATATATGTAACCTTTGAACACAATTTGGCCACATCCAGCATCTAAAGTTACCTACAGCGTTTTATATAATAAAAACCACACCAACACCGATAAGTAACCGGCCCACTGGACATTGCAGCACCATTTTTAATCGGATTACAGAGTGATCATCCGGATTGACAGGCCACTACTAGTCATGGGGGCTCCTACCCCACCGGCCGTCTTGACCGTCCGACACGGGAATTCGATTAGGTTGCGTTGGGAACGTAATTGGGGTACCCACCACATCCACATCCTGCTTCCCAATTGAACGTCCCACCGTACTAAGGACTATCCTATCTATAGGAAAGCCTTAAATGCTTGTATTGGTATGTATCGATCATCGTCTTTTCCCTTAAGAGCGGAGATTGTTGCAATTTGTGCGAATTAATTTGTCTACGAACGACGAACGTCAACTTGTGGAGTGTGGACTAGTTATTTCCTAGAGGGAATTACTAAACCATAGATCGAATGAGTCGGATAATTCGAAGCAATATAACATTGCTCAGCACAATGAATAATCCATACTATAATAATTAATAATCTCCGTTATAAATGCGAAAGTAACTTTGTCTGCCTGTCGGTTATTGTTGGCGAAATTTGGCACACGGATAGACCCTGGTTAGGACATAGGATACTTTTTATCCCGGTAGTACGTCCCCGTGGTTTAGTGTCCGACCTCCACGCGGTCGAAGACGCAGGCAAAAGCTAGTCTTAATAATTCGTGGGTATCTTTACAGACCCAAACACTTAGACCCGCGGGGTAATTGCGTAACACACTAACAGTAGGAATGGCTATTATTCAGTTAATGAATATCTAAACGATAATACAAATTTTTAGGATAAATATGTGCATTAAGAGTTAGAGATAGTTAAATGCTGATTATGTTATATTTGTCACCCTCTAAATATATAATTAAATGTTCAATATGATGTTATTCTAATAATTTAATTTTATACAAATTTTGTATGCGTAATTGTTAACTTGGTTTTAGCATAAGTTTTATGTCATTTAATTTTAACGAAATTTAATTCTGTTACATACCCACCTAAGTTTAGATACCTACTTTATTGATTTTTGTACGCCGTCAACGGCAAAACATAGTGTACGTATACATATTTTATTTACAACACCTGTTTTTACACCCACCTATGTTTTACAAATAAAAACTTTGACTTTGACTTTGACTTTGGCTTTCATCAAAATCAATACTTTCCGAGATCATCGTTTACTTAATAACTGTTCGAGAGTGGCCGACGATCGATTTACATGTCGGGCAGTAGGGCTGCTGGGGCCCACGGGCCGCAGTGATGATAACTATTAGTTATACTTAATTAATTACTATCTCTCATTACAGATTCGGAGTAACACAAGCAGGGCAAAAGTAGGATAACTGAAATACGAGCAGCGGGGTAATTACGTAACTAACAGTAGGAACGGCTTTCATTTTGACAGTTCAACAACATTCATTGCGTTATTTACGTTGTTGACCAGACAAATTTTTCGAACTTATGAAGCAATGGATTAGCAATATTTTTCGAAATGATTCAGATTGTGATTGATAGTGTGTTACGCAATTAGGGTGCTGGAAGAAACTAGCTTTAGACCCAGGCCATATAATTTTTGGAACGAATGTCTTTAAAGCGGCTAGAGGCAGGAGTAAATTGGTAGAAATAGTTACGGAACGGCAAAGCCTTATGACCCCTAACATGCAACTTTCTCTCTCTCTCTCTGTCTTTTTCTATTTTATATAACAGAAAGAGACAGAGAGAGATAGTTTTCGTGGTTTTCGTGGGTGCTAAAGCCAATAGTGAGTTCAAAATGAAAATCCAAGTGGGCGGATGTGAAAATTAATAAAAATAAACGTGGGTGTCGTTATTCATGGTTTTCGAGGGTGCTAAACTCGATAATGAGGTCAAAATGAAAATCCAAGATGACAACTGCGAATATTTTCAAATTTTTCATTATCACATTGCCAATGTAACACTAGTAGGTATATAAAAATCTGTGGTTGTAGTAGATGACAGTTAACATAGAACATTAAGACCACTTTAAAAAATATTTAACATACTTACCTTTTTTACAGGTAAATCGACGGGGTGCGTGGTGGCAATACTGAGCGAAGGTTAGGTGATCACTGTGGAACACGTAGTCTTCGAGGGAGCTGATTCGACGGACGGCTCGACGGGCAGTTCGGCGAACGGATCGACGGGCAGTTCGGCGAGCAGTAGCAGCGACAGCGTCCCTGCAACCACCGAGCTGGCGTGCAACGTGTTACACCGTCATCAGAACACCCCCACGCACTACATGCAGGAAAATTAAAAACAAATGATTTTGGTGAGTGTTTGATCCGAATATTGGCTTGGGTTTTCTGTAAGTTTAATATCTTCATTCCTGTTCGTGTTAACATAATTTAATTTGGGAATTAAAGTACAGTTCCAAAGGCGATGGCCACAGACTGCAGCAGAAGTGCCGCCCAACCTCAGTGACAGACCCTCACATGACTACCTACTGGTTTCCATGTATTTCTATGTAAAATCTTCCGTAGATGGCGACAGTGTCGCCAGCTGCTGTGGTCGAGCAGCTACTACAGATGGCATACCAATAGTGTTGCCAGTGGCCGACACTAACGGAGCGACAAGTCGTATTTTTTAGTTTCATGTGTTTCACGAAACTGAAAAAAGAGAAATGCCGCAGCCCTCGTAGATGTTACGTCGCGTTCGCAATATAAACGGCAGCGGCATTGCCGCCTGCGTTTTTTGTCAACCGAAACGCTTTTGATGTCTGCGGTCTGTCGTCGCCTTTGGAATTTTACCTATGGATTTGCCTTAATTTAGATAATACTGTAAGGGGTGTTTATTGAAGCACGCTGTAGAAAGAGGATAGCGTATGCGTTTCATGCACGACATTTGCTATTATTTTTAAAGTATTACCTTCGATAAACTCTATCATAAAAACTAAACATTTTGGGTGTTCTTCTTCTTTATTTTTCTTTTTCTCAATAAAAACGTTGCCCCACACTAGGATTTTCTCCTGTATTGTGGGTGCGTTTACAAACATTCAAACTCACATACACAAACAGCCAGACCCGGAACAACTACTTGTACGTCATACAAATATTTGCTTCATACGGGAACCCGCGTCACGCGGCGCAGCAGCCATTCGCTTAACCACTGCGCCAACCGTGCCGTCACCGTGCTCTGGGCCTCTTTGTCTTGTTAATTTTATTATTAGGAGCAAAATTACATTGCCCTATACTAGGAATAATCGTATAATTCGTGGGTGTCTTGGTACACTCAAACGTAACTTTAAAAAAACGCTTAGACCCGGGAATAACTATCTGTAGACCCATAAAATATAATTTTTCGTTTCATGCGAGAATAAAACCCTCGCCATTTAATGTAAAAGCCAAACGCTCAGTCACTGCGGCAAATGTGCAGTAACCTTTGTAGCCAAAAATTACAGGTTGCCCTTTCACATTGTGTGAAATATCTGGAGCTTCCCAACTGTGATTTCACAGTATAAACCCTCTATGTGTGGCTCTATGACACATCACCGTGTTTGCCGACAGCTACGCCCGAGAGTACACAAGTATATAAGTCTGCGGCTGCCATGATGCTTTCATTATGAGCCCACATAAATTGTGTATAGTCACACGAAAGGGTACGTTTTTGGGTTACGTGCGAGGTATATCTGAAGTCCACTTTATAGAAAACTAGTGACCCGCCCTTGCTTCGGGTGCAATATACTAATATGGCGACATGTCAAAACATCGCGATTTCTGTGTTATGTCTATGTTAAATATTAATATTAGGTCGGGGCAAAGATCTTCTTATTTTCTATACAAATTCAAGACTAAGAGCTCGTGGCACCCAAATATCGAGCTTTGTTTGTATACTCAGACTTTTCCAAATGGGTCAAAACTGTTTTCAGCTATGTCGTAACTACTAATATCGGCATTTTTCTACACTTTTTCAAAAATGGCGTCGACTTTTTCCGTAACAGGGCGACCAGAGCGAGCTGCATTTTTGACATCAAAATTCCCGGACTGAAAACGCTTGAACCAACTTTGTGCTACTCTTACTGACACTGCGTTAAGTCCATAAATATCACATATTTTTTTCGCGGTTTGTGTCGCATTTGTCCTTTATTGTAACAAAATTTCTTCGTTAGATTCATTCATTTTGGCGGACAGAAAAACAATTGAAAAATGGCGGAAAATCGTACTTACTTTTTAATTTTTTTAAATGTCTTCTATTTAATGGTATCAAAACCAGCCAGATATAATTATTACAGCCAAAGAGATTTTACTAAAACTTTATAACTATGAAATACGAAAAAAAATATCGCCACCACATTAAAATGCCAAAACATAAGTCTTCTGGAATAAATTCTCTAAATGATGGTGAAAAGCACATCAAAACCCATTGTGCGGCTTAGAAGAATTAAGCGGTCACACAGGCAGACTCGAAAAGCGACTTATAGCGACTATTCGTTTAGTTTATCAAAAAATTGGTACTTATAGTATTACATGAGTTTAATACATACATAAACTCCTGGTCTTTTTTCCATAGTGGTAGGCAGAAACTACATAACTCCGCCTTCTTCGATCCATATATACTCATTTTGCTTCGTTTGCGTTCATACATCTGGTCATACACGCACGCCAGTTGCGAGTACTTACGCACCTAACTTTTCTGAAGAACTGCACCACTAAGGTATAATATGGCCTCCCAGCGTTTCTACTCACATCTGCCTTATAGGTAAGTCACCTTTCATTCGTCCTCTCAACATTATGAAACCATCTAAGCAATACTCTTTTAAATTGTTCTTACTACATCTTGTTTTAAACCGCAACGCCCTCTTACCACATCATACGTCAATCTATCATTCATAGTTGCCTACTCCACACATTGCAAGGAATGCATTTCCAAAGCATTCATTCTATTGTCATGCTTCTTTTGCCACACCCAACATTCACTTCCATACATAATCGTAGGCACCAGCACACCGTCGAGCCTTTTTAATACATCGACTACATTCTGCATACTACATAATTATGCATACTGCATTCATTCTCCTCTCCACATCTTCATCAATATTTTCATGTAAACAGACTTCCCAACCAATTATACAAACTCATTCAACTTACAATATACAAAATCATCCATTGGGTGCATTTAATGTGACATAAAAATCGTACAATAACGAGAGATGCTTCTTTGATTACAATACATTTGCGGCTTTCGACCAACACAGTTACTACAGTCAGTCCTTTCATAGGTATTTTATCTCTGATTTTGCGTTATAATTATCTTTTGTTGCTGTACTTAAGGTTGGTAATCATAATTCTTTGCGTTGCAAAGATTGTAATCGTTAGATGTGCCCTGACCGTTCTAAGTCGCTCAAAAAAGTGACCATACTGAGAAGATTCAGTTCACATAATAATGTTGGCGCTTCCATTACAATCAAGTCAAGTGTCTGCGACGTTGTATATGTCAGAGGTGTCAAAACGAAACAGCGACCATCTTTTGACGAGGTAGGGCGAATCTTACGATTTAAAACTTTGCAGGGCGCTAAAAGATAAAATTCGTGATTTAAATATTTGATGGGTTGCTGTCAGAATAAAATAATTATAAAAGGACTGGAAACAAAATTGTATCATTGTGTCTGTCTATTATAGGTAAATAAGTGGTAAATATACAGTGCTACAAGGGTCTTTTGGCTCTTGAATGACACTGACAAGTGCTAATGGTAAACATTTGTGCAATTGTTTTGTGAATAGTATTAAAAAATCAAGATGGCAGCGTTGGTTCCGATTTTGGCCACGCGCCAAAAGAGCCGTGTAGGTACAGCTTTAAAATAATTGTGAAAGGACTGTTAACAACCTTTTCCCTTCTGTCAGCCTGTTGTAGGTACAGTACAATTATTTTCTTAATGTCCCCCGGGAATCATCGCATTTCCGAATACAAACGAATCGAATTTATCGTCTAATTATAATAATTTGAATTCAGAACTTAGTTTATAGCTCTATATAGTTCACACGAAAATCAAAATAAAACAACAATAAAGTACTTAGTTCTGAATTCAAATTATTATACACGATAAATCTAATACTTGATGGACATGGAAATTAGCATTCGTTTGTATTCGGAAATGCGATGATTCCCGAGGGACATTAAGAAAATAATTGTACTGTACATGAGTGGTCAATATAGTCATGTTCTCAATTATAGTGATGTGGTCAATATAGTGATGTTGTCAAAGTGATTCTTCACCAGCATCTGAGTGGCGTCCGCTCGATGCACGCGTTAATTCGTGACGAACAGCAGCCGGTGGACAGTGCATTGTGCTAATATTACACGAATACCAGAACTAGGAACCGATTGATCTGTCCACGCGACATCCGATTTCAATATATTTATAGGAAAGGTAGATTTTTCGTTAGCTTCTTGGGACGGATTTTCCATTAGTTGGTATTGCTCAAAATTGTGTTGCTCATGTTTCGTTTGGCCGGTTTTGTAGTGTTGCGGTCATCTCTCAGTACTGTTAGCCCTAGAGTGGGCGCGCTTTTCCGTAAAACGTCAGAGGGCGCGTGGGGAGCGTTTTGCCGTTCATATTTATAAATTAAATTATTTTTGAGGGTTTAAGTACAAGATAAACAATTCATAAGAAAACAACATATTTCTTCAAATTTGTCAAAGGAAAGTGTCCTCTACATTTTATTTTTGATAAACTATTTTTTTTATGGACTTGCTTGCTTAACTTGTTCTACATAATATTAGGAAAAAGTGGAAAAATATAACAAAACTAACTATTTTCTACATCTGCAGGATATGCTTTAGCAAAACAGACTTCAAAAAAGTATATGCAATGCTCGTTTCACAGTAATTTTAAGCATCTATGTGACTCTCTTTTGGTGCGCCAATTTTTATTTGTTTAGCACACTTGCCCTACTTCTTCGAAAGGTACAAAGCGCAAACCTTAAAATGAAAAAATATTTTCTTAATCAATATTGAAATCAATTTATGATGATGTCAGAGAGCCCATTTTATTAGAAAATAGAGTAGGTACTTTCTATCTGCCTAGATTAAATTTTAAACACATAAACAATTTGTTTAAAACACAAAAGCAAAAAAGGAAAAGGTGTTTCGGTTGGACAATATCAATGAAATACTTATTTATTTAAAAATCCAACACAAAAGACCATATTTCATCATTGCAAAATAAAAATAAAGATAACAGAATTTGCAGTTACGTGAGAAGGCGCGCGATGAGCAAAGTGCCGCCACGCGAAACCTGATGGTGAAAACCTTCTTCTTTTGCAGCCCCCCGTGCACTGATCGTCTTCAATCTTTCGGCACGGTTCGACGATGAAAGTGAAGGCAGCTATTAAAAATTCTAAACTCAACGCGAAAATATCTAAAAAAAAAATGCCTTTTTTGCCGAGGGCGGCAAAATGCTCATAGCACGCCCACTCTAGGGTTAGCAAATAAAACGAGTTGTTCTGATCTCATGATGAACTTTTTAGATACATGGTTGGTCGTATTTGGAAAATGAGATTGTTCTTATTATGTTAATTTTTTCCGGATATATGAAAAACCGGTTTTGCAGTGCTGCGGTCAACTTTTAATATTGTTAGCAAATAAAGCATGTAGTTATGATCTGTTGCTGAACTATTGAGATACAGAATGTTTTTTTTTACGAATTATAGACAATCATTCGCGCTATCTACAATCGTGTCTCTGGTTAGGGTCATCTTGGAAAAATGTGTAATTTAATATAACTCTTGTTTCAATGTGGTTTGGACTTCTTAAGTGCGATGAGTAGGTACTAATAACATGATTGTGATATACGAGTTTTTAATATAAATAGGTAGAAATGAGTCGCAAAGCTTACTACAATTTATTTCTCCCAACTAATTTATCCATTTATAAACCTAACCGGCTTTATGTATGTATTAACTTCAACATACGCTTTCTCTATCTTTTACAAACAAACGTATAAACAGACTTTCGCATCTATAATATTGGTATTCTGCATTATTATAGCATTGAGCTATCTTGTTATTCGAACGTGGTCCTGTAGGACATGTTCAAGCAGCTTTTTTATTATTTTAATATCGGATACAATGTTTGTAATCGTACAATCTTTATCGACAAGACTTGTTTTCCTACAAAGTTATTTTAAGTATAATTACTTGTTTTAAAGTTATTCACACACGAACATGAATATTACTTTGTTGAGATGAAAAGTTCATTTTTATAGATCGCCTTATTAAAGAATTCATGTTTTTTGTTTTTAAATACAACTGATAGCTGGCTATCAGGCTTTTATGACACATGTCCTGTTCGTAAAGATTCATTATGAATTTAATCGAGTGCTTACATTAACTTACTCTGCACTCCTTTTAAAATTACTTTATTTAATACTTAACAATATCAATATACCAAAAAAATATTAATTCAAAACAAAGTAGTTAGGTAATTTTTAATTGAAATTTTCTTGCATAATTTTTTAAAAAGTTGAAATGGCCTTTTAATCACTTCAAAAGTCACAGTTTAAAACTTTTCAGTTTCTAGGGACACCATCTTGAAGTTCTTTAACACAACCAACCTTACTAACACTTCATTGAAGTCAATTTCCTCACATCTTCCAATATCAGTGGCATGTCCACTCATTCTTAAGTCCGCACGGCCGAGCCGTGCACGTTCATTATTAATTCTAACTGTGCAACCGAACGTTCTCGCATATGAATCAGAGATTTCAGATCGTCCGTCAATCGTGCCCACTCTTAATTGATGATATTAATTGCGGCATTTGTACTGTATTACCTATTTATGTGATGCATACGTAATCAGTTTGTTTCGGGATTTGCGATTAAGGCCCTTAATGTCCGGGATTTGAACTAGGGGTGAGGAGAATCGGCTGATGTTTTTTATTTATGTTGAAGTTTGGGTTTGGAAATCTGGGATTTATGTGGTCAATTGGCAGTACTTAGGTTGTAAGCTTGGTTTCTTAATAGCATTAGGTACTATTAGAGATTTGTCTCACATGGCAGCTCGATAAGTTACTCTTGAGGTGATGGTTTGACTAGTACCTAAAACATTTATCTTGTATGGTTTTATACCACATTTGGGGACAATTTGGAAGCAATTCTTTACGATACATCACCATCACCAACAGCCCTACTTCACCCACAGCTGGGCATAAACCTCCATTTGCTTGTTCAAATCCCCTTAATAATACCAATTCCTTACGATTACTCTTTTAAGAAAATGTTATCTTAGGGCAACGCCATCTTTTCTTTTTTCCTTCATTTTCTCCCTTCAACTATTCCATTTTTCTGAAACTAAGTGATTCTAACAAGTTCCTAGAAATCTGCTCGTACAGAAGCGCTTCAAAGATACCTAGAAATATAAATATAAATGCAAAGATTGCTGGCAGCTCTGAATAATGTAAGCAGTTTTAAAAATTCATTGATAAACAATGAAAATTGAACATTACAGCACTGAAAGAATCCGTGTGTTTGAAAAGAGAGTAACAAACATTGTGCACTTTCGTTGTGGAACTAAAAGCGTTTAAAGCGTTCTGTAAGAATGTTACTACATTATCCTAACATCTCTTTAAAGCAGGGTTTACATTATGAAACTAGTGTCGTGAAACAGTAGTTTAAGTGAAACGCGCCAAGGTGGCCCGCGGAATGCAAATTTTCTTACGGTTTTTTGCAATTTGCAGGTCAGTATCAGGTTGTATGTTGATCTAAATATGATTCGCGGCCGTATCAAATATGGCTTTACAGAATTATAATCATTAGAATCAGCAATACAACTCCATAAATTAGAATTGGCCTCAAATGTCATGATTTCATGAAATAGTCATTCAATAAGGTAATATGAACATAGAGAGATGTATTGATGAATTTTTTGATTATAATTCTATAAATAAATATTTGATATGGCCGTGAACCATATTTAGGTCAACATACAACCTAATGCTGCCCTGCAAATTGCAAAAAATACCTATAAGACAATTTGAATTTCGCGGGCTACCTTAGCGCATCCTGATACCGGATTTTTGAAAAGCTAATAAATTCAACTAATACTCTGTCATACATCATGTTAATTGTTAGATATTATTACTCTATAAGACAGCGTGTTAGTTTAATTTATCAGCTTTTCGAAAACCGGGTGTTAGCTGTAGCCCGAAACAGAACAGGCAAGCTAGAACAAGTCAAGTTACTACACTAGTTTCATAAAGTAAACCACGCTTAAGAGTTTTAAAGTCATACAACTAACTTGCTTTATAAGGATATACATCATTTTTAGATCAATAATTATTTATTTTATTTTAAGATAACACTATAATTTACATTAAGACATTAAGAAACAAAAAAATAAACTAACTTTTCTCGGTTTTAAACACGGTTGTTTTCTTTTCAGAATCATAATCAGAATCAGAATTTTATTTGCTATGAATGTAGGTACGGGTATAAGATGTTGTACATACATTTATGAGGTCGGCTACAGTCTACCATACGGCATGCAGATTATTACATAAAAAAAATGAATATAAACAAAACAATGTCAATAAAACAAAACAGGAATTAAAGTGAAGTCAATTCATTATATTATAGTCAATTACATATGTCTTACATGGTCAAATTTGTAATTAATTATAACAATCATAATCTTGATAAATTCTTAATAATAATAATTATTATTTTTATTTATTTGCATATAAATTAGGTACAGAAAAAATGCAGCTGTTTTATAATTAGGGATCCTTAGACATTCTACCTTAAATTAGGCATGCAAACATTTAATACCAGTGATTAATAGTCTAAAATACTGTCATTATGAAAATTCTTACAATATGGTCAGTTAAATAAAATAAAGAATTAAAGATGTCAGGATTAATTAGGTAACTATAAAGTTTTATCATTTAGGAATTCACAAACGGAGTAATAACATTTATCAATTAATAAGACTGACAATTTCTTTTTAAACAGTGGAATGGACTCGTTTTTTATTCCGTCGGGTATTTTTTTAAAGATAATCAGGCACATACATATAACACTTTTCCTTAATAATGCAGTGTTATGACCACTAACACGTAGCATGTTTGTATACTGTGTTCTAATTGTTCGTGTTCTATTGTCAGATAATTTATTAATAGAAAGATACATATTTGATTTTACAAAAACAGCTATTTCAAAAATGTAAAGTGATGGTAATGTTACGAGTAGCAAATTTAGGGACTTGAATATAGGTACGCAACTATCTGTGACTTTCATGTTACACATTGCCCTTATGCATCGTTTTTGAGCCTTGAATACCTGTTCTCTCAGACTACATTTCCCCAAAATATTGTCCCGAATCTCAGAATTGAGGCCACTAAACCATGGTAAGCAACTAGTCTGGTGGGCATATTCACTTTCCTGGATAGATTAAAAAGCACATACCCTGCTGAACTTATTTTTTTGCATACTTCTTCTGCGTGTGGCTTCCAGGTTAGTTGGCTATCTATCATTATACCTAAAAATGTTGTAACTTTCCCTTGGTCTATTTTTTGTCCATTGTAATTTAAGTTTAAGGTTTGCGGACGTATCCGTTGATAGAAATGCATGATCTTAGTCTTAGGTATATTAATCGTTAAATTATTTTGATCAAGCCAGTGTATAACGTCCGTTAAAGTATTATTTATGTCATGTTCATACGTTTTTAGGTCTGTACATTTAAAAAGGTTTATTGGTGTTTATTGCGATATGTAATTAGTCGATCCCTACATCTCGTTAATATTTCTCAAAAGAGGCTAGTTGACAGTAAGAAAAATACCCTATGATTTTTTTTTTTTTTTAAGACTTCATTTGTCTTTCCACTCACTGAATGGGTCCCTTCGGGTCTGCAAGAGTTGTTGCTGGATCGCAACTCCCGTCTGATGTCGATTTCTTAACATCGTTACCACAATGAATCTATCTTCTCGGGCTGTTGTGCACTTTTACTTGCCATTGCTTTGTCTTCTTATTTATTTAGTTACGGATAACAAATAATTGTACATTATATATTACTTCTAATATTCAAAAATAATTTCAATTCAATTCAAATTATTCATTAACAATTTACATTGAATAAAAGGTAACATATATAAAAATAAAAGGTAGGTGGTAGGTACATAAGGTGAGGTGCGTAGTACTCGCAACCGGCGTGCGTGTATGACCAGATGTATGAGCGTAAACGGGGCAAAGGAGTATGTAAGGATCGGAGCAGGTGGCGTTCTGTAGTTTCTGCCTACCCCCCTGGGAAGAAGGCGTGAGTATTTATGTATAAAAATAAAAATAAAACACACATAAAACACTTAACATATTGGCAATTTAAAAATTAACAACATAATTCACATTATAAACAATATAAAGTATGTATTATTCAATGTCAACTCACTAAAATTAAGAATAGAAAATCATTTAAAAATTAAATCCAAATAAAATAGTTCAATGTCAACTCAAATAAATAAAAGGAATAATAATACATTTGTCATTTAAAAATAATGTCCATAATATACATTAAACAATAGCTTCAATCGATTTTAAAAACAAACCTAAGTACTTAGTTGACAGGAGAAAATAGCATGATTATAATATTACATGTCGTCAATGGAGTAGAGACAGCACAATAGTCTATAATGTTCCCTCTGCTGGGACACAGGCCTCCTCTCAGTGAGAGGGAGTGGGCCGTAATGCACCACGCGGGCCCAGTGCGGGTTGGTAGACGTCTCATATCTTCGAATTTTTGTTTCTAGGACATGCCTGTTTTCTCTCGATGTTTTCTTTCAACATTTTGAGAGCAGTGGTGATGAAATAATTTACACAAATTAAAGCGCCTGTCAGGCTTCGAACATACGACCTGCATTTTTTTTTTTTTTTTTTTAACTTTGCCGCAGTCTAGGAATTTCTCCTGTATTGTGGGTGCGTTTACAAACATTCAAACTCACATACACAAACAGCCAGACCCGAAATAACTACTTTTAGGTCATACAAATATTTGTTCCGTGCGGGGATTGAACCCGCGACACGCAGCGCAGCAGTCAATCGCTTAACCACTGCGCCAACCGTGCCGACATGTATTTCGTGGCCGTTACCACTAGGCCACCACTGCTCTCACCTCCGCTGCTGAGACACTTATCTAGTAGGAAATGTGGGAATGCTTGAAGCTTTGTTTTAAATGTATATTGTAACTTGTTAAATATTTGCACTGCTTGATATTGTGAACTGTGCGTCACAGATTTCAAAGGAGGACTTATCTTTTATTTTTCAAATCCGTGTGCTCTTCCTAGCCAGTCTTTCCTCATCGGTTTCATATTCATGTAAGTACTTCTTAAGATAAGACAGAGGGACTAGAATATAGAGACTGGGTACTGTAAGGATGTTTAAATCTAAGAAATTTAGGCAAGAGCTCTCTTTTTGTGAAATACGGATAATAGTACGTAAATCTCTTTTCTGAAGGTTAAAAGCTCTTTGGCAAATAATTACGTCTGTTCCCCCAACATCGTATTTTATATCTTAATTTAGACTTTATTAGCGCGTTGTATACTATTTTTAATTATTTAATGTCAATTTCGTCTCGAAGGGTTCTTAACCCCATAACACGCAAATGATATCGATGCATCTATGGTGGCTAGTTTCTTTTTAGGGTTCCTTACCCAAAGGGTGAAAACGGTACCCTATTACTAAGACTTCGCTGTCTGTCCGTCCGTCTGTCTGTCACCAGGCTGTATCTCAAGAACCGCGATAGCTAGACAGTTGAAATTTTCACAAATTATGTATTTCTGTTGCCGCTATAACAACAAATACTAAAAACAAAAGAAAATAAATATTTAAGGGGGGCTCCCATACAACAAACGCAATTTTTTGCCAATTTTTGCTCGATATCAATAAATGGTAACAGGTAGGCACCTAATTTGTGTACCTACTGTTGTTTACCCAGTCAATGGTACGGAACCCTTCGTGAGTGAGTCCGACTCGCACTTGGCCGGTTTTTTCCAGTTTAATAAGTATGTGTACTCCCAAGAATTTAGCTTCTCTTACGAGTTCAATGTTGTCATCATTTAGTCTTATTTTCATGGTGTCTTTATTACGAGCAGTTGTTTTGAATAACATTATTTTGGTCTTTGTACTATTAATTTTTAGCTTATTCACAGTAAACCATGAATAGAGGTAACTTAGAGCTGCATCAACTTTTTCCGTGAGTTGGTAAGTGGGTAAATGGACAATCCAAGATGTTTCCACAGATTACCTAAGTTAAGGAGACAGTGAAGACACAATAATAAAGTTACAGAAACACAAAGAAGACAGGAAGAGAAAAGAGGATGTCTTCTCTTAAGGGGGAAGCGCCACGGTTGCCCGCGAAATTCAAATTTTCTTACGTTTTTTTGCAATTTGCAGGTTTGTATCAGGTTGTATGTTGATCTAAATATGATTCGCGGCCGTAACAAATATGTATTTATAGAATTATAATCCCAAAAATCATCAATACTGCTCTATACGTTCATATTACCCCATTGAACGACTATTTCATGAAATCGTAACATTTGAGGCCAATACTAATATAAGGAGTTGTATTGCTGATTCTAATGATTATAATTATGTAAAGCCATATTTGTTACGGTCGCGAATCACATTTTAATCAACATACAACCTGACACTGACCTGCAAATTGCGAAAAACGTAAGTAAATTTGAATTTCGCGGGCTACCTTAGCGCATCCCCCTTAAACTAAAACAAATAGTACTTGATATAAGTAATATTACGAAAACAAACAAAAAGAAAAGTCACTACACATCACGCAAATGCAGACTATTTAATAAATATTTCCAATAATTTTGGCGATTTGAACCGAATATTATCTAAATTTACAAAATTATTGTTATAAATTTTGGCTAGTCTATGGAGTGGCGCCCGTTCACCCACATTTGTACGACAAGGTGTCGTGGCAAAAAGCGAGTAAAAGCGTGCCTCTCGTCTGGGTACTACATTCTGATCAGTTAATCTTGTTGTGCAACAGATCATGAAGCATCATGGCTTGAAGCAACAGACGCCTTGATTCCAAGGTTCGAAGGTTATACTTTTGTAGGGACATAGTGTACGAAATACATTCCATATGTGACATCTAAACTGCATTATTCTGAAGAATTTGCGTTGAAATTTTTCTATAGCAAGATTATATTTCGTATGGATCCCATGTCATGCAGGCGTATTCACTTTGTAATCGAATTAAAGAGATGCAGTTGCTAGTCGCTTAAAATCTACGGATGATCTCATTACGAGGTGATACATTTGAAACGCCTAAGCTGGTTAAATTCAGTCTCCCTAAACCTCCGAAGCATTTGTTGGACAGTAGAATGTCTCACACCCATTGTTCTGGCCGTTTGTCTCTGGGATCTCCCCAATTGCACCATAGTGATGATCCTGCTAAATTCCTTGGGTATTTGAGGTACCTTTATTTACAAGTTAACGTCGGCCGTAAGCAGTTTTAGTTAAAAAATAGATACGCAAAGGTAAAAAAAATAATTAAATCAACGTGAGAATAAAAATAACCAAATTTAATCCAAAATGACGAAACGTGACAATTTGTTTTTACTTTTTTCTAATCTATGACTTCAAACAGGCCGGGTTTAATGGGCAATACGAGTATAATAAATTTTTCAAGATTTTGCTACGTCATGAAACTAACTTGTGTGGTTTAGGAGATATATAGATTTCTTTAGGCACTTTGCAAGTGGCTTTTTTATATTGCTCGTCACTGAAAAAAAAGTATAAAGACTGTGTTATAAAGAGGTAACTTTGTGAGTTTGTATGTAGGGGTAATCTTCGGAACTACAGATCCGATTCCGAAAATTCTTTCACAAATGGGAAGCTACAGTATTACCGAGTGTCATCGGAGATTTTACGTTAAAACGAGAAATTTCACGCGAACGAAGTCGCGGGCAGAAGCTGTAAGTTAGTCATATATTAACGTCCGGATACTGTACCAATAATAATGCCATGATCACACCTCCTGCCGTCACAAATGGCCATTAACACCGTCAAATCATCAAGTGCATCTTACTTAGCATAAAGCAGAGAAATACAGAGTTACGACACACGTAGCAACACTAAACATGCTGCCTATGATCTAAAGAGAAATTATAATCCGTCCGTCACATAACTACGGGTTAAGTTTAATTAGTCGCCACTAGTATTAATAACAGGCCGCCGATGTACAGGTGGAGACAGAAGGGTTTGTATCGAAAGTGTTAGAAGAATGCCGAAGCTAACATTGAATTTTTAGAAAAATGAAAACTTAAAACTATGAAATAATGTTGCGCAACACAAGCTACAGATATTCTGCTATTACATCGACATCGACACCGGTTTCTCCCATAAGATTTTTATCAACCAATTATCGATCAACGCGCTGGAACAAGATTTCACATAAAAAAAAAAAAAAATATGGTTTGTGCATATCCGGACACATTTACACAATTAATGCAGCTAGACAGCTGCAGACTCACACGACCATAAATGTCCCTCTTTCTAATACCATCAATGCACCGCGGCACTGGAAAAGAAAAGTTTAAATTTTAATGATTCTACCTCTCAAAAAGCCATATTCGACAGCCCTGAGTTAATCCTAAGTGATAATAAAAAGGCGACAAAAGAAGAATCTCTTTTTTCTATTAAGCTCATGAAAATCAAAACTCAGGTTGGTCGGTTGAAAAAAAAAATTGTTGGTCAGTCGTGACATTTCATTCCCCTTTCTATAACTGCTCACAGTCATACCAAAGTGACTTTTGTTAACAAAGCCACTGGTCAGATTTTCTCGATTTTTGTCCGACACATGTAACATATCTGGCATTCGTTCGAGTGAGAGGAAATTTGAGCAAAAAATTGTAAATACTAACTGACGAACTTTTTGACTAACTTTGTCATGGCCTGAACTTTAGTGTGTTGTTACGTTGTGTTACATTGGCCATCGACAAAATAGAGGTGGTAATCTACAGGTACCTTTATCCGGAGGGGACTGGGGGACTCGTAGGCGAGAGATTTTGTTTGTCTGTGGAAGCGGGGGGATTTGAACTCGGGTAAAAGCTCCGATGCACTCATTTATAGGAAAGGGAATTGTGGGAGTGCTCGTCGCCTTAGCCAGTTGTTTACTTACCGCTGGTGCTTTTTATTTGGTTTACGTGGGACTGTCTGTTTCATAAAATAATACGATTTTGCTTTTAAACGGTATAGTGTTTGCATGTTTAGGTAACAGTTTTAAAGTCAAAGTCAAATCATTTATTTCAAATAGGCACATAAAAGGCACTTTTGAACGTCAAAATTTACAAGAAAACTGAATTGATTCTAGTCGCCCCTTCCAAAAGGTAGTTTCGTATGGAGAAGAATGGGCAAGAAACTCCACCGTTACTCTTTTAAAATGTTTTACAATGTTATGTATACATTAGTTATATAATTATATGTGAAGACGATGCACCTGCAATAAAATTACTATATCACAATAGGCAAAAAGAATTAAATATAAAGCAATGACAGATAAATTCATTATCTGATAGATACATGGTGCTCACATATTTACAAATATTGAAAAGTAGATGATTTTTCTTAAATTTTAACACGTAATAATTTAGTGTGTGATGTAGTTACAGAACGTAGAATCAATGGCATAAATAATATAAATTATACAGTTAAATTAGCAACCAGTTTGATTTTATCTAGACTCTAGATTGTCCTACGGAGCAGGACCAGCATGTTTCCAAGCATTCTTATCAAGGATATAATCCTCTAATTTGTAATATGCTTGTTTACAAAGTGTACTTTTAATATAAGTTTTAAATTTTCTTTCATTGATTGCAATATATCACAAGGTATTTTGTTGTTACATTTAACACAGTACCCCATAAAAGATGTATATACTTTAGACAATCTGAAGGATGGTTGATCTATTTTATCTTTATTTCTAGTATTAAAATTTTGTCTATCACTTATTTTATTCAATGATGTAGACTTTTTTTTCTTATTTGAATTACTGCTTGCAGACACTTGCAGTTACGCAATGAGGAAATACTTTTGCATGAAGTACGGGGATTGGGGGATCTCGATAATACTTGTGTATTCTGTTCTTACAGTATGCTTAAAACTAGGTATTTCTTAAATACGAAAATAACTATAGGCTAGATTCTAGTTAGTGGAGCTTTCAACAAAAATAAATTAACAATAGATATCATAAAATACAAAAAATAATTAAACACTTCCGTTATCGATTGTACCCATATTATTGCCGTGTTAGCCTTTAATTGTTATGTATATTTACAGATATACTTATATAGTATAAAATTATAGACAATTGTACTATGACTTCTTTTCCGTCACTGTGTAATTGCGTATGCGCAAGTACCTATGTCCGGTCGGTGATGACTGTTCTTTAATCAGCCCCGTGCAATATACTTTGGTACTATTGTTTTGATTATATATCCACACTTGTTATTAAAAATGAATTCTTCAGGTCTCACGCTTGCGTGATTAGAAAATGTAATTGAATTACGAGAAAAACCACACAATTATTTATTATTTAGTACGTGTTTTTTTTCTTTACTTGTGAAAAGGTAAAATCTTTGTCTAGTCTTGAATTCATTCATTCATTGACTTACAGAGAACGTACAGCCTAAACCTCTTGGTCTAGAAGCATGGAATTTTGCGCAAGAGTTGTTTATGTAACGAGCATGAAAGAAGGATTTTGGAAAATTCATCCCCTATAGTGGTTAAATAGGGGATGGAAGAAATAAAGGTAATTTTATAAATACACATTTTTTACGGTCGCGAATCATATTTCCATCAACATACAACCTGATACTGACCTGCGATTTGCAAAAATCGTAAAAAAAATTTGAATTTCGCGGGCTACCCTGGCGCTTTTGCCTTAATAGCAATAGGCTCGTGCCCTATTGCAAGGGACTTATGACATAGCGGGTGAATTATGGGTGTAGGTACTTAACATATACAATCTCTGCATACCTCTTCGGCCAATACAGGTTTGATGGTATGGAACCAAAAGCCACATGGACTACCATTTAGCATTGTTACAGTAAATTTAAAAAAAGAGCAGATTTCCTGAAAATTTGTGTGGGTATTACAGGCTGTACTTTTCATTAAGAAAACTTAGGTGTTGAAAGTTTCCTAAAATTCTTCAACACGCATATTTATCTTTTCGTCATAAAAGCTAGCAACATAAGCAATTAAAAAGGCCTTTAGAAGACACAACGACCCACCACCAACCAACCAATCAACTAACCCCAACCAACTACCACTAACCAACTTCTGCGTGTAAAATATGTAGAAAAGTCGGCAATGCTTAAGAAATTCTAACTTGCTATAAAACGGAGCCAAAACTTCAAGGCTTTCAAAAAACGATGTTTATCAACATCTAAGTAACGGCAAATAGTTATGCCTTTTTTTTGTTTTTTGCTGGGAAGTCATCAAATAACTTCAGTCATTGGCCCTAGCGGACCCCGTCAGTGAGTGCTGTCATCTCTTTGAGGCGCGTGGGGAATACAACGCGCCGTGGACCCGGGCCTGGTCCTTACCGGACGGCGAGCTACCGATTGCTCGCCGTTCGCAAGCCCACGCCTGCGGTGGCTGGGAATCGGCTATTGACTCCCGCCGCCCAGGGCGTCACCTCCTGCAGCGACTTGGGGCGTGAGGGCGCAGAGATTGCTTCTCCCTCACGGAACTAGTCATGCTAATGATTTGGTTTTCAAAGAAAGCGGTGAACGGTAACACACTAAATCTACGGTTTCTTAGAGGAGCGGTGACCGCCATATGCGTCCGTAATGTCCAAATACAGAGTGTTTTTTGACACCTCAATGTCAAAAACTGGTGAAAATTACAAATTTTCATGACATCCGTTATAAATACGGCGGAAACGCTTTTCAAGGGAATCGTAGCTTAATAGAGTTCAAATATAGAGCGTTTTTTGACATCGTTAACACTTTCACAAAGACAGATGAAGTTGACATTCTGAAAATGACACAAAAAAATCATATAAAATAATACCACGCCTGTAGCCGAAACTGCCGCAAAAAAACGAGTGAAGGTACCTGTAATATGACACTAGAAAAATTTAAGTGAGTGCAGCACGAAACTGGATCACAGGGCTTTTTAGTAATGTACGCAAATTTACACGGCTATACGCGGTTTGTCTGTTTAGACTTGGTGAAATTAACCGCCTGTGGGCGTAGCGTCATATCAAACACGAAAAAATCGCCTATGGGCGTAGCGTCATATCAAACACGAAAAAATCGCCCGTGGGCGTAGCGTCATATCAAACACGAAAATATCGCCTGGGGACGTAGCGTCATATCAAACACGAAAAAAAATACGGTTCTAGCCGTGACGTTGGTAAAAGTGTTAATGTCAAATACTGGTGAAAATGACAGAAAATGGGTGAAATATGAATGATATGGCTAGAAAGTGGTGATTACCAAGATGACTAGTAATAGAGAACTATGGACGAAAATACATGTTACGCCGATCTCAACCAAATTGGTATAAAGACAGGAGAGTGATGATTGGTGAAAATGTCAGATTTTCATGACGAAAAAAGTACGAAGATACGTACGAGTATTTCTTACTTTTCTGTATAATTAACGCACGCATTAAACTATCTGTTAACCATTATTTCGCGGACATTGGTGTGGGTCACACGTTTACTTAGTTTATTACTTATTCAGACAAACTTAAATTTTAATGTTTCACTGTTTTATGTTCAAAAAAGTTTAAAAAAATAAAAACCGCTTTCCTAGGAACCCAAGCTTTACGAATGTGCCGATAACGTCGATATTTCGCGCATCACAGAGTACCAATTACTTACTAATATTAACATCAAGGGAGGGTAGTCTCGTACGCAGTAAGCTTAATTTACTTAATCAACTTAATGGCTAATTAAAAATTACTCTAATTAGGAAACTGTCGATCGGTTTGAAGAATATTTAACATTTTAAAAACGTGATTTATTCGTCTGGAAAGTGTAGACAGGTTTTTATTTCGGAAGATTTATTTTTACTGTAACTAAATGTTTTGAACTTCCTTAGGATGTGTCAGTCCATCCGACCTCGAAAATACCGATACTTCCTAGTTTGGGGGGTCAGCAGATCGTTGTTAGTGTACCTACCGCAAATATAGAGAATCAATCGTTCTGCCCAGCCTTGATAAATGATAAATGATTTTATTTCTGTAAGTAGGTTTGAACAAACGCTTTTACACGTCAAACATATTTTAAAAACTAGACGAGGTCGGCGTTTCCTATTTGACTATGAGAAGAAAGGCCGAAACAAACTCAGAGGTCACAGTCTCTTTTAAAGACCAGACATAATTTTTGGTCAGATCATGTGAAGACCATGTAGATTTGTGTCTGAAATGGTCTTTTGAGAAAAAAACACAGATTGATTGGACCTGTCCAGTCAGTGCACGCATTTGTCAGTAATCGTGCAGCTCAACTTAGAACTTAAGGAGCTCAATGATTTGACATGAAAGAAAAGACATTAGGGTAGGCCGCAAAAATTACTCAAACTGCCTGACCATGATTAAAATTAACTGAGAAGAAAAAAATAAAAAAGCAACAATGACCCACATAGTCTTCACATTCACAATATTAAAATAATAATCATATATTCAATGTAGCCTGCATGCTACTCACATTCACAGACAGTTTTCTCTTTAAAAGTCATCAAAAATACCATAAGTTACGAGTATGTCATGTAAATCAATAAAAATGACATTATTAATTCTCAAACACTCATTCACAGTATAAAATGGATTGTTGCTTGGGGGTGGGGTACATTGAAGTAGCTTAGTTAATCCCAAGCCTTTGCCTAACTATGTTGGGGTCAGCTTCCAGTCTTACCCGATGCAGCTAAATACCAGTATTTTACATGGAGCGACTGATGATATTTTATCTGACCTCCACAAGCAAGTTTACTGGGTAACACGATACCTTTTGGTAAGACTGGTTGTTAGACTTTTGGACTTCTGACTACCCGTAACGACTGTCAAAGACCTGAGGCCTGAGACTGTCAATGACAGCCGGGACCAACGGCTTAACGTGCTTTCTGAGGCACGGAGGGTTCTCGGTATGTAATGGATGGTCAACCATCCACGAACCGGCCGCGGCAATCGCGTTGTTATTTACCCACGAGCTCCTAGAAAATGGAGTACGAATGAATTTTATTTTTATTTTGTCAGCGAATTGTAATTATATAATTATTCTATACTACCTTCTACCTGCGACTACGTCCGCATGCAATTTCTTGTTTTAAGAAACGATAGCGTTCTTTCTGAGTTTTTTCTTTCGTCGTGGCGTGGTGTTAAATAGACCTTAATTCTTTATAATAATACCTTCCTCAAGAATTGGGCTATCAAATGCAAATATACAATTTTTCAAAGACGACTGCCAGTTCCAAAGATTTGCGCGTTCAAACAAGCAACCTCTTCAGCTTTATTATATTATTATATGTATCTCACAGTATGATTGTGAACACCTTTAATTTCTATTCTATCTCGCGAGATTGAATACTCTCGATAAATTGTAAACTGTACCATACTGCTTACAATATAACGTATTAATTTTCGATAGTTCTATCCATGTCAAACCGTCAAATTGTGAAAGAACCTGCACTTACCGACAGGGTTCAAAATCTGTCAAATTTTATCACCCGTATATTTGTAAACTGTCCTTGATTGGTCGCGGTAACTAAACCAGGGCACCTCGACCAAATGGATTAGGTTCCGTTAGAACTGTGAAAAAAGTGCGCGAGCCGAGCGAGCGGTGCGAGCGGTACCGCGGAAGCGGCTGGCGTGCGCTACTTCCAAGTTGGTCGCACTTACTTGGCTATTTAATATTAGCGCAAGCCGCGTTCCGACGCTTGAAAGTTTGATAGCTTATAAACTATCTAACAAAAACTTTTTTACAAAAATACCACCGACTTCCAATAAAAAACACTAAAAAACGTAAAAAATTACTTTAATTTCGGAAGTCGGTGTCTTCGGTTGTGTATTTTCGTTTTTGGGCACCAACTTCCGAAATTAAAGTTATTTTTCACTTTTTTTAGTGATTTTTATTGGAAGTCGGTTGTTTTTTTTTTGTAAAAAAGTTTTTATTTTTCACATTTTTGTTGTATTACCTACCCCCACACACATTCGTATACCACTACTTGATATGTAAATAACCGTGACAGGAAATTATTATAACATCATCAATATAAACTAACTGGCAAAAATTCGCATTATTAAGGATAACTCAAAAACTACTGGTCAGTACTTGATCAAATTTAAATGGGATCACATGTGAAGCACCAGCTTTCATATAAAAAAGAATCATCCAAATCGGTTCACCCAGAAAAAAGTTCTGAGCTAAAACACATTAAAAAAAATACAGTCGAATTGAGAACCTCCTCCTTTTTTTGAAGTCGGTTAAAAATAATGCATTAAATTGTAAATGGTTTGTAGCAGTTCACAATTGTTCGATAGTTTATTATCACGCCAGATAGATTATAAGCTTACCATCCACCACCACTAACCAATCATACAGTAACATACTTTATAAGTATACATTCAGATGTAGTTCAATAATGTATTGTACCAAGAATAAATCGTCAAAAATACAGCAGACAATTTCGACATTCCTATGTAATACATGCCAGTGAAAATTTTGTCCCTATTTTAGTTCCTCATCTGTTTCTAGATGGCGTTAGGATCGATTTAGAAGTCGCTATGGTTTCGTTACCGTGGCTGGTATAATACCGACAAGCGTTTTATGCCAAGACAGAGCGCTATTGGAGTCGTAAATATTTTTGAGAAGAGCGATTCACATTTCAAGTGTGATAGCTTTTATTTAAACCTTGTGTTGGTAAAATCAAGCCTAACTTGAGGCAGATTGTAAAATGTGGTACCTATATATATTATTATGATGAAGGTCTGTACCTGTGTTGGTTGTTTATATTAGCCAGTGTCTTATAAGTACTTAGTAGTCTTTTACACTAGTTTTGAGCTCAAAGCGAGTTTTTTTTATAAAGCTATGGGATGTGGACTCAGCGATCACTGTGCCGATAGTCGTGACAGCCAATGGTTTAATAAACAAAGAGTTTCGACCAACTTTTTAGGAGGTTCCTCTCTCTGGAGCCCTGACCGCCGGTAGCTTGGATCCTGTTCCCGATACCGGTGGGCTACTATTTTTTATATTTTAATTGTTTTTATGTTTTCTTATATTCTAATATTTAAAAATGTAATTTGTATGTACATTGACTCTTTATTACCTGTTTTTAAACAACGTAAAAATAGTTCAGCCACCTTATTTGATTCCCAATTAATTTTATTATGATCACAAGGTAACAGAAGTTCCACCATAGCTTATGTTTTTTCATACCGCGAGTGGCGTCCATACCTCCCTAGCTACAGTAAATTATTAAATAGGTACTCGAAAAAATGTTATTTCATTGAAATAAATAATGTGCATTTTGTCATTTCGTTCAACACGCTAGGTAAATAGGTATATTAACCCACACACGTAACATCATGCATGTAATCCCCGAAGGGTTGTGCAGATATTTCGCCAGTTATGATTAAGTCCCATGTAATACGGTTCGAGCCTATTATCATCAACCGGGCACAAATCCAGACTCCGGGCTGCCACTGAGAAATTCCTGATGGAAAAGCTCTAAAACACTTTAACAACGATATTAAATATGCAATTTCTGACAAAATTGCAAACATGAATGATGTAGGTAAGTAGGTATGCAAAAAACGTCAACCGCAAGAAAATTGCATCTTTAAAAAAAATCTACAAAGTTGGGACACACCAAGTCACCCGTCAGTTAACTTTTGATCTTTGATTCGATGCATATTCTGAAAAAGAAAAACTAAGTAAGATTATAAAAATGCGGCCAAGTGCGAGTCGGACTCGCACACAAAGGGTACCACCGTACAATATTTAATACTACATTTTTTTAAATAGTTTAATAATTAAAACACATTTCTTGTACCACTCTCTTTAATTTTTTGCTGTTATAGCGGCCATATACGTATTGCAGCGTAGAGCTGACTGCTAACACGCCGGGGACTCGAACCCCGGCGTGAGGTAGCTAAAAAATCAAACTCACGCAGCGAATACACGTAAAATTTATTATTATAATAAAAATCATCCGAAATAAAGAAGAAGAATAAATAGACAAAAAAAAAATCAGTCGTTGGAATTTTAAAAGGCTAATTAATAGCTACCAAAAAAAAAAATAACAATAAGATTTTCGGAGAAAAAACTTATGATGTTACCAAATATTTAGGATCTTAAGTATTCTGACGTATTTAAATTCGATTGCAATCGTACGAAATTCGTGCCGCTCCATAAATTGTTTAACACAAATAAGCATAAAATTAAGGTTTTTCTTTACATAATTCGTTAAGATAGAGTATAAGATCTGATATTGAGAATTTAGGAAAGCACCTTAAAAATAAAATGTCACACGTCGGTGTAGCACAGAACAGTTCGATTATATTGATGGTTGGGCGTTATTGCGCCACACAAATGACTTATTTAGCACCTGATGTCCAAGCTACTGGACCTGTGTCGTCGACCTTGCTTGGCAACGATCCTGCGTTTCTCTCCGCAAGCTCGCTCGGACTTCGGCAGCCGGCAGACGATGGAAGATGACAGGCGAACAATAAATGGCAGGGTAAGGCCAAAAGATGTGGCCTTTCAAACAATCAAAAGAAAAAGCGATGATAAATTTCAGGGAACGTACAGTCGATTGTATCCGCTGAATACTCACATATCGTGGTTAAAAATTAACAATTTCAAATTCACATTCGAAGAAAGATTAAATATTATTGAAAAAATATCACAATTCTCTTGGAATTCTAACGACAGAATGCCTTCAATTTTTTTCTTCTTGACATTGTTCAGAACAATTGTCATTTTTTGAATATTCAAAAAAAAAAACACGAAAAAGTAAAAAGCTGACCGAATGACTCGTAAAAAGAATTTAATCGACATGACTACAAAAAGTATGTAATTGCAGGAATTATACTGCAGTATGTACACACTCTGTGTAAATTTCAAACGTCTAAGTACCTCTTACGGTTCAAAATATACAGCTCTGTGACAGACAGACGACCGGACAGCGGAGCTTTATTATTAGGGTAGGGTCTGGTTGGCACCCTTTGCGTACGGAACCCTAAAACTGACTAGATATAAAATATTTAGCTAACTTCGAGTTTGCAAACGATACATCTACTTTTGTTGTATTTATTTAATATACATTAATGTTATATATTATTCCACATACTGTTTATTATAGGTACATACTAAATAGATTACAATATACAATTTAACACTAAAATATGTGTACTATGTACAAGTATATAATAAAAAAATAAAAGGGAACTGCTCATAGGGTTTCAAAAAATTTGTCCGCATCGCTGTAAATGAGATAGGTGCCCAAAAGGCTGGCAACATTAGATCTACTTTTATGTTTGAAAGGAGAAAGGGTTAGCTTGCCCGGCAGTGGGACCAATAAATCTCCGAGAACAGCTGTACAGTGTGCTAAGTGAATTCAGGTTCATAACAATTCGTTCAGGGTGGACATTTTGGAGTGGTCCTAGACGGAGCGAGGCGTCGGGCCTTCGGAATTTTATTAATGGTGACGGTAAATGAAGAGGAAGCTTGGTGATATGTGTAAGTGTACCTAATGAAGGCCTGTGATTGGTAACCACAACTGTACCAGAAGCGAAGGGACCTATAAGGTAGGCACAGTGAGACCTCCTTACTGCTGCTACTGCTTGCTTACTCTTCAAGCAGTCGGTGGTATTGGTTTTGTATCCTCGACAAAAAGAAAGAAAGAAAAGAATCCCAGCACAGCAACAATTTTTGAACTTATCAGACTTCTATTCTCTATTGTTACTTTCAGGAGAAATTTGAAAAATTGACAGTTAATAGAAATACAAACAAGCTTAAATAAAAATATTTGTTATTATATTTGAAAATCTTACAGAATCATCAAAAAAGAGATTTTAAAATTAAACACAAAAAGTGAACAGCTGTTGGGGATCGAACCCACGAACCGTGGCATACAGGGCGAACGTGATTACTTCGTTGGCAATGGGGTTGGCAAGTGAAAGCTGATCTCAGATGGCGCCACCGCTATACAAACCCTTGTTATTAAGTGAGATAAACATTTACACGCTTCGGATTTCTTAATTGCGTTGATTTCATGTCAATTTTCCGATTTAGAACATGTACCTAATACAATTGGAAAATATGTGAGTTAAAAGAAGAGTTAATAAAAAGAGGCGCTTCTTTACGTGGAAGGAAAGCAGATCTAATGGGGTCTATCGTTTTTGTGCTCACCAGTTGGCGCCACTATATTCATATTATGTTTATTTTATTACATTTGAAAAATTCAAATGAAAATTTAGATTATAATATTCTTAAAATTGGCAAGCATGAAGCAGAAAAATCTTATTCTTCCTTCAAGTGCTACCAAACTAGATTCTAACTTTTTACTTAAAGTCTTAAGCCATAATTAATCAAGAATGGCACAACCATTATAGCTATTATGAATCATTCGATAAAATAAGTGATAAAAAATCCCGCAAACAGTGAACGTTCAGTACATATTTTGACATCTAGAGACCTTACTCTACACACCATTGACGGGTTCGCAGTCTTTTTCAAAATTTTGCGCTGGTTTATGATTCCCGAAAGAGTGATATACCTTTAGCAAACAAATAATTTACGTATTATATCAAGGAATAATACAAGATGGATCAATTACTATCTAGTGAAGGTCTCTAAACCTCCAATGGGGTCAAAAGGCCTCGACCAGTTCTTGTGGAGAACATGGGCGCACAGGGTGCAAATTAATATAATTTTAAGACGGAAATTCACTATTCATTTGTTCGTTTGTTTGTGTATTATGGGCAGTCTGTTTTCTTTTAAGGTTTATTAAATCGCATTATCTTACATTATAGGTTATGTGATGCAGGTAGGTATAGGTTACGTACAAATAAGAGGAAATAGTTTTTGACCATCTAGTCAAACTGAAAGTAATCATTTTTATTATATACCTGAGTATTTACCAATCTTTTCATAGTCACTTTTTTTTAAATTGTTTATGACACACTCTCGCCCGCTTTTAGGCTCAAACTTTACTCGCCTTATCGCTTTGAGCCACAATTTTTTAAGTTTCTCATCTTGAGGAAACTGGTGGCCTCCAGTTTCTTTACAATTTGGTACACAACTTCTAGGTATTTCCTCAATAGTTGTCTCTAATTATAAATTATTTACTAATTCCATACAAAAACTGCTTTGTTATTGGTCTGTGCGCTATTAGCGCCACGTTGACAGTTGTCGGCCCCATTAAAGCAAAATAGCCGTTCAAATTTGTCAAGATTGACAGTAACATTTTTTCTCGTTTAATTAAATCTCGAAGTAAACTGTTGTGGCTTACGGACATAATGCAATATTGCTAATCCCCCATAGCAAATAGCGTGTATATAGCCTATTCGATGACCTGCGCAGTAATCGCGTAACACACTAACAGTAGGAATGGCTTTTATTTTGACGGTTCAACAACATTCGTTGCGTTATTTACGTTGTTGAGCAGACAAATTTTCGAACATATGAAGCAATGGAGTAGCAATAGGCTTCAAAATGATTCAGAATGTGATAGATAGCGTGTTACGTAATTAGGGTACTGGTCTTACTTTTTGTGGGTTCCGATGGGAATGAGATTTATTTTCAGCTTATAATACTAACTTATTATTAGATTATATATTTTAGAAATTGCATTATAATTAAGGAAGTAGTTATTTAACGTGGGCGTAACAATAATTAATGTCTCTTTGTATGTAAAATGATTCAGAGAAAATTAAATGCTGTTCGTTTCTAAATATACAAGGTGGAGATGACAATACGACAGTAAATTAAACTTCGTATACGTATCTGAAGACGTTCCCAGTATGTATACAAAAAATCAACTGAATGTATCCAATAGTTTAGTTACTATAGCTAGTCAAAGATTGGCAAAACCCATAGTCGGTCCATCACTACTTCCTACTTTATTTGAGAAATAAACTTTTCAAAATTTCCATGTTAGGATTGATTTGATAGTTTCACAATAATCCTGTGCCTGTCCCAGTGGTGTGTTGACAGTATTTTCATTTATTGACGTATTTTCGTCTCCACGTTGTATACCTAATTAATTCCGTAACTGTTCCTTTACTAAAGGACTTATGATTTTGACAAAGGACACTGGGCAATGTGGTATGAGCCACGGAGTTAAACCCATTCCCTGTCCCACTTACGGTTCAGGTAGAATATATATAACTATTGTGTCTACTTTTTGGACAGAGAAAGTGTTAAAGTAACTAATACTGAAAGGGTTTCATTTCTTTCAAGATCCCACACAGATCCCTAAAAAGGCGAGACAACTTAATTAAAAGTTCAATTTCACGCGTTTCAGGTAGCAATAACTATAATATTAAGTTTTATAACATTATAAAGCAAGTAGACTGTGCTCTGCAGTATATTGTAGTTAGTGGTTTCAACTTTGAATCATTACTTTATTTGTTATTAGCGACCCGCCCCTGCTTCACACGGTTGTTACGACTTAACAAAAAATCGAGATTTATTTATTATATTTATATTTAATATTAATGTATTGTATATATAAATCTTCTGGAATACATTCTCTAACTGACGTTGAAAACCGCATCATAATCCGTTGCGTAGTTTAGAAGAACTTTTGAATTTTATCAGACATTTTAATACTTACCTTTATTATTTATTTTATTTTACTCTTATTTCAGTTTTGTTGTGCGAATATTTTAATGTGACTTTGTATGGTTGTATTGTTCTGGTGCAACGTGACGTAATGTAATACTTTTTATTTTATTTTATAATCTAAACTTATTTAGTAATTTTATTAGGAACCTATAATTTTAGGGGCCGTTGTTTAATCACCTGTTAACTATCATCTGACGTATCTTAACTATTATCTTCAGGTAAAAGTTATCTAATGATTGAAAAATCGGCCTTTAATGTTATTGCTAATATTTTAATGATTTAAAAATTTATTCGAATAGTTGTTCACCTTTTAATAAGAATGTTGTGCATGCCTTTATGTCATGTATTTACACAGTAGTGAAGACTCGTGATTACCTATTGTTATACAATCCTTGTAAATATGTCGTTGGTGTGCCTTGCTTAATATATGAATAAATAAGAACAACCAGCACCCTAATTACGTAACACACTATCTATCACAATCGGAATCATTTTGAAGCCTATTGCTAATCCATTGCTTCATATGTTCGAAAAATTTGTCTCCTCAACATCGTAAATAACGCAATGAATGTTGTTGAACTGACAAAATTAAACCCATTCCTACAGTTAGTGTGTTACGTAATTACCCCGCCGCGCTAGCCAGACAGAAAGACATGTAAAGCGACTTTTATTTATTAGAATTTAATCATACGAGGGTCATTCAATAAATACTTAGCCTACAAAAAGTAAACGAAAATTTTGGAAAAGTGGCAATTTATTTTTCAACATAGTCTCCTTTTAGTTCGATACACTTAGCCCAGCGATGCTCCAACTTTTTTAACCCGTCCGAAAAATAGTTTTTGTCAAACTCTGCAAAATAGGCCTCCGTGGCGGCGATGACCTCCTCATTCGATCCATATCTATTCCCGGCGAGTGATTTTTTCAGATTAGGAAACAGAAAGAAGTCACAAGGGGCCAAATCTGGAGAATACGGTGGATGGGGCAGCAATTCGTAGCGTAATTCGACCAATTTGGCCATGGCAACGGCAGACGTGTGAACCGGTGCGTTGTCGTGGTGAAACAGCACTTTTTTCTTCGCCAGATGGGGTCGTTTTTTCTTTAATTCGGCGTCGAATCGGCCTAATAAATCGGCATAGTAAAGCCCTGTAATTGTTTTACCCTTCTCGAGGTAATCGATGTAGATCACACCTTGTGAATCCCAGAAAACGGTGGCCATAACTTTTCCGGCCGATTTTACAGTTTTCGCCTTCTTTGGAGCACGTTCCCCGGTCTGGATCCATTGTTTTGATTGCTCCTTGGTCTCTGGTGTGTACCAGTGGATCCAGGTTTCATCGACGGTCACAAAACGACGCAAAAACTCCGCTGGATTCATCTTAAACAGCGCCAAACACGTCTCCGATGTGGTCTCACGGTTGCGCTTGTTTTCTGGTGTGAGTAAACGCGGCACCCATCGCGCCGACAGCTTTCTCATGCCGAGTTCCTCGTGAAGAATATGATGCACTGTTCCTTCTGAAATGCCTACAGTCTCAGCTAGCTCCCGAACCTTCAATCGGCGATCTGCCAATACGAGATCATGGATTTTTTTAATGTTTTCCTCCGTAGCAGCTGTTTTCGGTGCACCTGGACGTGGTTCATCAAAAACCGACGTACGGCCACGTGCAAACTCGTTGAACCAATTCTTGACGGTGGCCATCGATGGAGAAGAGTCACCGTACACAGCATCCAAGCGCTCTTTGATTTCGATGCGCGTTTTCCCTTCCAAAAATAGGAATCGAATCACCGAACGATATTGCTCTTTTTCCATTTTTGTAAAACCGATCGACACGTTCGCTTCCATAAGTTGTCAAATTAAAACAAATGAAGGGATTGGAATGAAAATTTGAAAAAAGAATTAAAAAAGAATGTGCTACACTGTGGTAAAACTCTTTTGAAACTACAGCGCCCTCTGGCGATGAGGCTAGGTACTTATTGAACGCCCCTCGTAGTTACAGATTCGCTATGTTTTCGTCTTGGAGGGCTATAATTAAGTATTAATTACCGACTACAAAACATTATAACTGCTGGTCGGTACTATCAAGTGCCAAATAATCTTCATTCACAAATCTTAATCGATAAAAATAAATTATTGTAACAAACTTTCGAGGCAGTTAGTTCTCGTTCTTTGCGGAAGCCAGCAATGCAATTAGACTACATTAGATACCAAAGTGCAAGAGGGTCAGTGAAATGCACAATCCGTTTGATAGGCTAGCAGATTTGGGGATTTCACTGCCTTTTTTTCGACCGATGTCTATGCCTTCATTAGATCAGACAGTGAATCATATGTTCCCAGAGCCTTCATCAATGAACGCTCATGTGTAACACAGGTTACAAATTTTCCGTACAGTTAAAAGAATCTAGTTTACCTGGCAAATAGAGTAATGACAAGCTCGGACCGGACTGTCGCATCCAGTGGCCTTCTTCGACAATTACGTACATCACGATTTTATGCCTAATTAGTTTTAGCGAATCTGATTGCACCTCATTAACCGTTTAACTGCAAGTCTACAACTTTCTACTTACTGCAGAACAGTGTGGGTGCGCTTTACACCACCGGAAACATCCGTTTCGTGCCACTGAAATGCCATTGGCTTTCGATATAACATTAAAAATTTCGAACTAATCAACAATTGAGGTGCTATTTTGAAATAAAGACTGCGTGTTTCACTCCAGTAATTACTGAGGGGGTGTTGGCGGCCTGCTGGGGGTGAAAGGGGGTGTATTGCGAAGTGAAAGCGAAGCAATAGTGGTAGGTGGCGCCCTCAGCGATTTATTGTTTTTAATAATAACGTGAACCCGTAACAAAGAGAATAAAAGTCGGCGGTGCGCCGCGGCGGTGCCATCGAGCGTCGCGTGCGCCGTAGATGCGGTATTTAACAAACTCATCATTATCATCATTGACAGGCTTGCTTCAACCACTGTTGAGAATAGGCCTCCTCCTTTTTGTGCAATGCTTCCGTGGTCTCTGCGAGTTTCATTCAGGTCTTCCCCGCGCTCTTCAAACAGCAAACTACGAGTTTGTAAAGTCAGGGAGATTAATTTCTAAGGAAATGAACTGCTAACTTAAATTGTCCATATATTCAAATTACAACTGTCATTCTTTATTAGTGGTATGAAATGGATTTAACTCGGGAAGTTGACATAGTGTATTAAGTTTTCTTAAAATTAATTTTCCCTGACTGTTGGGTTTTTTTTTTTAATGTGGGTTGTTTACAAAGCCTTAGTAAAAAAAAGCTGCATCTTGAACTTTAAAAGTAAAGCAACAAGCAAGTTGCTGGTTACTTCGACTCAAAAGTTTGATTTAAGTAGGTACTACTCTTTGATTAGGCCCCGTTGATCTGTTAGTGCTGGAGTTTCGAAAGCCCTTTCTTAGTGAAAACCCCTTTTTTTGTTTGGGAAATCATCAAATGACCTCTCCCGCTCTGGGCGGAGCGGAAGGGCGTGTCAAAATCTTACTTACTAAAACCCACCCGTGTTCCTTCAGTTGCCTGTGCGCCAGGGCCACGGTAACTCTTTCGAACAATCTGTGACCCCGGCAGGCATCGGCCCTGTCGGACCCCGTCAATTATGCTGACATCTCTTTGAGGCGCGCGTGGAACACCACGCGCCGTCGACCCGGGCCTGGTCCTTACCGGACGGCGAGCTGCCCATTGCTCGCCATCCGCAAGCCCGCGCCTACGGTGGCCGGGAGTCGGCAATCGACTTCCGACGCCCAGGGTGTCTCCTCCTGCGGTGACTAGGGGCGTGAGGGCGCAACGATTGCCTCTCCCTCACGCGCTCCGCCTCCTCCTTCGCGAGCATTACTGCTTCGCAAAAGGAGGGGACGGCTTTCCATTCCCTCTTGCTCCGTACCATGGCCTGAACCAGGGCCGGACGCAAGAGGTCGCCGCCGCCGATCGCCGCCACGAGGACACGGCGGTGCTCCGCCCAAACCGGGCAGACCTCCACCGTATGCTCCACCGTGTCCTCCGGTCGATCCACACAATGATAACACCCGGGCATTTCCTCCCGCCTTATCCGAAACAGGAACCTCCCGAAACAGCCATGTCCGGTGAGGACCTGCGTCACAAGGTGAGGACGCCGTGGCGCTTTTCAAGCCACTCCTCAAAGAGGGTACCTACTTACCGCCGCAATTGTGAAATCCCTAAGAAAAGGTTTCCAACTTCAGAGGTTTAAGTCACGAGTTGTCTGTAGCGCACCTATTTCTCCAAAAAGTCTGAGTATCTGTTATTTTTTTGTTTTTAATGGCATCGGTCGTATGAATTATCACTGATAATAAATATATCATGGTTACACTACTAAAATACATTCCGAGTTTGCTCTTCTACCGGCAATTTCTTTCTTTCTCTGACCCTTCCATAACCGATCACGCTACTCAAATAATGTACCGCGTTCTTACTGGAGCGTTTCCTACATGTATGTAGCGGCTCTATTCGCAGTCACACTGGGGCGGGCCGAGGTCGCAATATTAACATTGGTACGTTTTCATCCGACTGCGCTTTTTGTGATTATAACCTAACTTTCAAACGTCCGTCCAACTATTTAAACAGTTCCACTATTGAGGGTAACTTGTCTCTATTAATTTGAATGGTAAATATGTTAGTATAGTAGAATAGATATTACTACCTAACTTCATCACTTGAAGAGTGTTAATACTAATTTCAATGTCTGTGTTGAGTATAAACGTTGATATTTTTGTTGTTATAACCAAAAATCATAGATCAAAAGTTGTTTTGTAACATTTGCCGTGATTGAAAAGTCACCGTTTTTTGTGTGTCAAGAGTATCAACGGATGCTGTTGCAGCGAGCAAATCTTCCAAGTTGTGCACCACTATACCCAATTTTCCGCTTTCCGTATAGTAGGTTTCTCCTGCAGAAGGCAGCTTAAGCGGTGCTCGTTCTCCATTAATTGTTTCCTCTTCAGCTTGACTGGTTTATAGAGAACGGACCGGGAATATTTTCTAAAATAGAAAATTTCAAAACTAGCTCTAAAAGAAGTGAAGGTTATAAAGTTGGGGAAGGTGGTGAAGAGATGAAGGCTATGTCCTGACCTTATTCCGAAAATAGGGAAGTCAGCAACAAAAGTCGATTGACACTTCAATTTTCTAAATCTTAATTATTGACAAAATATTTAAATAAACTCAGAATAAAAAATTTAAGAACATGAAAGCTGTTATATGATATGCTAAAAAGCAGATTATCGAATCATGTGTCAATTCAGATGATGTTTAAAAGCCCTGTTAATCGACTATTGTAACTGACCGTACCCACTTACTTGTACAATTCTTGCGTCACATTTTTCGATTGCCAATCGTATTTGTGTCCTTAGATTATTTCTATCAATGGAGCTTATTCTAACGACTTGTTTTTGATCGCCGTTCTTCTTTCTTACTGACAAGAGTTGTCTGCCACTAAGGTACAAGAGACTAATCCCGTGACCTGAAAATCTCTGGTTATAAATCCGTCATGGTTGCTTACAGTTGGGGTTAATAAATATAGGAAGGTATACGGTTGCTTCGGACACTTACTAACTTAAAAACCATCGGTGATCCTTCTTCTACCTTCACAACCCCGACAGGTTCTGATTTTACCTCTTCGTCTATGACGTTAGCTGTTTCAAAACTGCCAGGAACTTGAAGCTTACCTACTTACTTGGAAACATAACCGGCAAAATGTTGGTTTACTAGGTATACGTCCAGTTGTATACCTCTGCCTTACCTCGGGGAAAACAGTCGTGATATTATGTTATGTGGGTACTTACCTCGCCCATCAGAACGCAATAAACAACCCATAAATCTTCTGTAAACTGATTACTCCACAGAATAATTAGAACCTCAATGAAAATATCGGTTCCGGTCGACAGATTCCTTGTTATTCTCATAATGGAAGGACAAACAAATCCCATCTTCTGAAGCAAAGTCGCCAACACTTAACCCATTTAGCAAATGACTCGTTGAATCTGATTATAGTCTTTTTTCAAGCGTTTTCTTCTCTCAGAGCGACATTGTTTTGTTTTTGAAGGAAAAAAGTCCAGAGAAAAAAGTTCAGTTGATTTGTGGCGTGGCTGTGCCAACCAGTAATTGAATTATATCATCGATTTTCCATTAAAATGGTTTATGGTATGGAATGTAAAAGTGTGGGAGGGGTCTGGAGGTACTTTCTTGTGTTTAAGTGCGGATTACATTAGGCGGTGTGGCAAGCAACTGTTGTGGACTCATGAATGATGAATGGACACGTCTCGCCGGCATTACTGTGATCCCTGAACGGGTAGAGGTGCAGCTGTGCACTCAGTTTATCGATAACTGTTTTATTTCCAAGTAAATATGGGATTAGTGACGATATTTTTTTACACAAAAAAAGTTATCTACCCGCCTTTTAAAAAGGAGCTGGCCTCTCACTCTATTGAAATTCTGTATACTATGGTCAGCTCATGGCCAAAGTGATACCATGACGTGCGGCGTACTGTACCTATTTCCGCGTTCTAAAATAATAAAATTAAAGAGTTTCTGCAGAGGTGACTTTTGTTTGGTCCAGTTTGTGCAACAGAGATATTATAATTCATGTTACGGTTAGCAACGCAAGTTGTTTTACACTGTTACTTTCACACAAATTAACACAACATAGCTTTTCAGTATTTAAATACACTCGAGAGCAATGAATCCGGGTCACTTAAAGAATGTTAAAAATCTCGGAAACTAAAAATGATAGGTTATTGCAATAAATTGTATTTAATAGACAATGTAATACTCCTTAAATGAAAGTAAAAAAAATATGAGTCACCATACATTTTATTTACACAAAATTACATAAAGAAAAAAACTGCTGATCTCTCCTTAAAACAAAAATAGGAAACATGAAATTTTTGAACTTTATTACGATTATCTTGAATTTTAATACTTCGTATTGCCTCCTCGTGCTTCCATTACTGCGTTTACGCGGTTTGGCATGCTGTATACCAAGTTCCTTATACGATTTTGGGGAATATTCTCCCATTCCTCTGTGAGAGCAATTTTGAGCTCACGAAGCGTGATTGGGGGAGGGTTTCGTTGTTTTACGCATCTGCCTAGCTCGTCCCAAGCATGCTCGATCGGGTTGATATCCGGGCTGCGCGCTGGCCACTCCATACGAGTAATGTTCATCTCTTGAAGGTAGTCATTCACAATCCTACCTGTATGAGGTCGGGCATTGTCATGCATAAATATAGCATCCTCACCTAAATTGACCATAAATGGACCAACGTGATCATTGAGGATTTCTTCCACATATCTTACGCTAGTTAAAGAGCCGTTTTCTATGATCACCAGCTCTGTGCGACTTTCAGAAGAAATTCCGGCCCACACAAGTACAGACCCACCACCGTAGGCTACTTTTTCTTCGATGCATGCTTGCTTGAATCTTTTCCCTGGTCTTCGATACACTCTGTGTCTTCCATCGTGCTTGTAGAGCATAAATTTTGATTCGTCGGAGAACATAACTTTTGACCAATCTTCAATACTCCAATTTACGTGGCTCTGGGCATATCTTAGTCTTGAAATACGATGCCTACGCTCCAGTTTAGGGCCGTTTGCAGGTCTAAGGGGTTTTAAGTTAGATTCAGCAAGCCGACGTCTTACTGTCCATGCACTTGGGTTACTTCCTCCGAGGCGTCGAAACTGATTTGTGAGTTCAGTTCCTGTGAGAAAGCGATTTCGAAGCATGGTGTTCACCAAGTATCGGTCTTCTCGTGCTGTGGTACACCTGGTTCTGCCCGTTCCTGGTCTGCGTAGGTTAGAACCAGTTTCTTCGTAACGTCGGAGAACTCTTTGTACTGTTGACAGCGACACACCGACAGTCCTGGCTGTATCGCGCTGACTCCGGCCGGTTCCCAGCATTGTAAGTATTCTGGTGCATTCTTCAGGCGTAAGCGACATAATTTCAGCTTGAATAATGAATATAGAGCACTATCAACATGGTTTATGTACCCACATAAATGACAGATTACAAACAAAAGCAAAACCAAATGCTGTAATTTCGTAGTTCCATCTTCAAAAGTGGCCCTTTTTCAAATTAGATTTTTTTATGATATAACTTTACAATAACTAAGAAGTTTTAATACCTTCATTTAAGGAGTATTACATTGTCTATTAAATACAATTTATTGCATTAACCTAGCATTTTTAGCTTCCGAGATTTTTAGGATTCTTTAAGTGACCCGGATTCATTGCTCTCGAGTGTATTTACCAACAACATCTCAATCAATCTCTCATTTTTTTTTCAATATTATTGTTTTCAGTTGTAATACTTCGTTTAAAAACATTTGCTATGATAGGTACGTCTTAACCGGGACTTGACATTATACCGATCGAAGCTTTAAAAATTGGAAAGTATATACTGATTAAACCTCTTACTGCATTTTTTTATAAAATACTCGAAACATAAATACTCCCTAAAAACTGGGCAGAATCAAGGATAATTCTCCTGTATAAAAAAGGCGACCCAGCAGATAGCAACATCTACAGATCAATCAGTTTACTCCCAAAAGTGTAAAAACTATTCACGATGTGTCTGGAAAAGAGACTATTAGAGCCAAAAATAGAGGAAAATAAAGAAAGAAAGAAATAAAGAAAATACGTTTATTTGCGGTAAACATGACGCAAAGAAAAACACACAAATACAAAAAAGAACGAGTAGACGAGTCGTGTTCAAGTGGGCAAGCGAGTTTCCGACTACTTTAGATAATATCCATACTATGGAACAAATCATAGAGAAATACCAAGAATTTAACAGCCCACTATACTTAGCATATATCATATTATAGACTCGTACGTATATTAATTTAATTAAATATATATAAAGAAAAAGCACGCCGGATGAAACTGGACAGAATAGGACCCATAATAAATATAAGAAGAGGTGTAAAACAGGAAGACCCGCTCTCTCCAAAGTTATTTATAGCGGTGTTCAGGTCAGGAAGAGGACTCTACATAGATGGAAAATACTTATCTAACCTTAGATTTGCAGACGACATAGTGATGTTTTCAAAAACACAATCACAGCTAGATAATGGTACGAACGGTACTTACAAACGGAGGAAATGAACTATGTGGAGCAAGTAGAAATATTGGGCTGCATCTAAACTCTTCAAAAACAAAAGTCACTTCAAACAGACCCCGAATTCCTATATCGGAGAATTATAGTCCGCTGGAATATGTAGATATCTACATACATATATCTGGCAGAACTAATATCTTTAGAGAACTCCAGACACATAGATGAGGTGGAAAGAAGAATAAATACCAGTTGGAATAAATTCTGAAATCACAAGGAAATTTTCAAATGTACCATTAAAGAAAAAAAAAAGAAAAGGTGATGTAGCCCAGCTTAACATACGCCTCACAGACTTGGACATTCAATAATAAAATAAAAAGTAAAATACAAACATGTCAACGGTCAATGGAAAGGAGCATCTTAAATATAAAAATTAGCGACAGACAAGTATGTACGGATATTAGAAAACTAAGATTATAGACGCTCTACAACACTCCCAACACCTGAAGTGGATGTGAGCCGGCTATGTGGCCTGCGCACCAGATGACAGATGGATGAAACTAGTCACTATATGGCCAGGACCGAGCAGTCATAGAAGCAGTGGCGTCTACGTGAGCGGTGGGTCGACGTTGGAAATAACTGGAAAAGGAAAGCAGAGGATAGAAAAGCATGGAGACAACTGGAGGAGGCCCAGAAAGGGCCTTAGCTCGCAACCTATCTTATAACTATTTTTTTTATTTGTAATATTAAGGAAATAAAGGCTTATTATTACTTATTATTATTTTTACGTCTCTTGACATTTCTCGGGACCCTGGGGTTCCAGACCTTTGGAAGCCATACAAGGGGCCGAAGCCAACTCGCAGAGGCCCGTTAGGCATTCTTTAAGAAATGACGCACCATCTGACGATTATCCCTGTTCGCACTATGCAAGAGCACCCAAGGACAACCCCCGGTTGATGTAGGACTGTTGCAGGATATGGAAACAATGATATTGGATTATGGGTTTGGGTGGATAAGTGAACTGGTTATATAGAACTATGGAAAGCCTATGGCCCCTGCATGACCAATGTTTTATATAAAATACACAGATAAAATGGCAGGGGGTGACTTGCACACTCATTAATGGGCCCCCAAAAACGGTCGTTGACATATAGTGTCGTAGCAACAAGGGGCCAACATGTCCTCAGGTCATGTCATGAGGAGTGGAGAGGTATTCCACGGCTATCAGGGCAATCCCAGAGCCCGGGAGATGGTCAAGATCCCTAACAGCGCTTACTGGACTATTCCAGTAAGCGCTGTTAAGGAACTATTTCCTTCCTCCGAGCACGTTAGCTCTCGCGAATGTCCACTCAAGCCAGCCAATAAAGGCAAGCCAGAGGTAAGGAACAAGACTTCTTGCGGGAGATAGGGTCCGTGGGGTCGCTACTGCCCAACAGCTCGCCATATGCTGCCCTGAGGGTTTATGTATCTCTCTTGGTTTGGCTCCTCACTCTAGGCCCGTTTCGGCAAAGCTAAATCTACCGGCACAGACCTAGAGTTCAAGAGCGCGCAAGCCCTACCATCACGTCAACATAGATATACGGCGGTGGGGTTATTATAATTATTATCCTTTATTTCATTTATATTTGTGAATTATATTTTTTTATTTTTATAAACGAAACATTAGAAAACATTAAAAATTAAAATTAATATTGTAGCCCACCGGTATCGGGAACAGAGACCAAGCTACCGGCGGTCAGTGCTCCAGAGAGAGGAACCTCCTTACAATGCTAGCCGTGTCCAGAAGTAGCGCTTTCTGAATCAAGCTCTTGATCCAGCTGCCCAACGAGAGTTTCCTTAGGTGTTGGTCGAGTGTCTTGGCTATTAAGCCATTGGCTGTCACGACTATCGGCGCAATTATCGCTGAGTCCACATCCCACATGTCGACAACCTCGCAAACCAAGTCAAGATACTTGATTTGTTTATCTTTTTCGGCTTTCACGAGGTTCCCATCATGCAGGACCGTTGTCAACAATCATTGCACGCAGAGATCGAATAGAGAGCTATTCGATCCACCACCACTATACCAGGCTTATTGGCAACAATAGTCCTGTCAGTGATGATGGATCGATCCCAGTACCATGTGATATTTCCATTTTCGAGAACTGGCTCGGGCACATACCTGTAGTACGGCATTTCCGAATCCAAAAGGCTGTATTTCAGAGCAATTTGCTGATGGATAATCCTGGCTACAAGGTTGTGTCTGTGCAAGTAGTCTTCGTAAGCTAGACGGGGATACCCAGAGATAATGTGTCTGATTGATTCCCCCGGACGCTGGCATGCCTGACAGATGTCAACCGTGCCGTCTTTCACAATAAATCTCCGGTAATTGTTCGTCATCATAACTTCGTCCATAATTGCACAAACAAAACCTTCGGTTTCCCCAAAGAGGTCACCGAAACGCAGCCAGGCTACGAACGCTATTAGATCTACATCGGATCCATGTAGGGCTTGGAAAAAGCGTCCGTGAAGCTCCTTACTCGCCATACCTCCCTGCGATCATTAATGTCAAGCACTTATGTTGATAATATTGTTATTAACAATTCTCATTGGCAAAAATGACGAACTTCCATACAAAATTTCACTTTCCGTACGATTTTTCAAATATTTTCTTTCATACAAACCTTTTACTGACAATTAAAAATACAACAAAAATTAATTAACTAAATAGGTGCAACCGCTTTGAAGTGATGCGCGGACAAACATTTTGGCATTTGATTTTTATTTCTAATTAGATCTAGATTACATAGCTCAGACCTATATTTTCATCCCAAATGCTTCCCAATTCATACGCTGCCTGCAGCGTTACGGGCAACAGGTAACCACAATGCATTATATTCCTTACAAAGCTTTTGCCCGGTGTGTGCCCGACCTAACTCAAAGACGTTCAGTCGAGCCCTTTGATTAATTGTTCTGAAGCTAGCTATACAGCATTTTCGGGCTGAAGTGGTTTCAGCTACGTATTGTTCAGGCTTGAGATTGGAGACTAAAATGGTTGTTTAGGAGTACAGCTTCTTGTGTAGTAAGGAAGTTTGGGTGATGGTCGAAATTCAGGCTTAAAAGTTGGCAAGCTTTTGGGGGGGTATACATAAGTACTTGTTTTTGGGACATGGTTTAGTAAATTAATTAAGTAGGAACTCTCAGTAATTAATGTCCTTTTAAGCAATGCTTATAGGGTCAATCCTTGCACTTAAATATGCTCCCAATCAATTTCTTCGTTTCTTCAATCTGTGTTCAATCTATTGCTCATGATCATCATCCACAGCCGTACTGTACCCACTGCTGGGCATAGATAGGCCTCTCTTTTCTACAATCCAATCCATTGTTAGCAATAGTAAAATTAATCTGTCGTCAAACTCCAAACTGGTATCATCCTGATCGAAAACCGTTTAGCCCTCCAATTTACACTTCGAGCCCAAAAAAATAGCCGCGATATTCATAGATATGGGCAGTCGTGATTTCAATTAATGTCTTGCAAAAATAGTCGTGAAAACGCAAAAAGTCGCGCACAAAGCTCTTGTTCACACATATCGACATGTCGCGACATCGTGCGACTGCTGTCTGTCCGAAAACCCTTTTCCAATTAACCGCGTGTCACTACTACGATACTCACAAATCGGAAGTACAGATGAATAAAAAATATCCTTACGCCATCCTACTATTTGGCTTTTGTATTAAAGGCTTTTGTATTAATTGCATCTTTCAAATGTTTGATTTAGTTTTCTTTTTTGCAACGTTTTTTTGGAGGTGGCCACTTTTTTGTTGGACTTGTTCTAAGTTGTAAGGTTCTCGTATTGAACTCAAAATTAAACTGTACTTAATATTGTCTTGACGTTGTTTACTGTGAACTGGGTTGGTTAAGGACTTGGATAGTTTATATACCGGCAATGTAGGATCAATTATCATCTTACTGACTGTTGATGCACCAAAAAATTACTCGCATTTCGCCCGGCGAAGCCACTGACATTTACCGGCTACGGTGTTACTTGGTGTTAATGAAATATTTTACCGTGAAATAGCCCAATAGCTCTTTAACGTCTAGGGATCGAACCCAAGACCACGTTCAATAGTCGCGTTGCTTGCGACCACTGAACCAAGGAGACAATCAATAAAAGGTTACTTTGATTGAATCATCACCACTCTGTTAATGACTCAATAAAAAAAAAAAACATCAATTGATTCGTTTTGTTTTTTGGTCTCAGGTTGTCTTAAAAGATCGCTTTTAGCGATAAGATCGCCCATTGTGTCACCTTGTGCAAAATGTCTACATTTATATCTGTAATTTTCATGGTGTACATAATAAAAAGTATTCTACTCTATTCTATTCTCCTGTCCTTATCTCAATCTATTCGTGATCGGCGCAATACTTCTTCCTCCATCCTTATCTATTAGTCGTTGTCTGGGTAGTCACCCCCTTTCTTGCTATATCATCTTTCACATTGACCATCCATTGCTTTTTTGGTCAAAGAGCACTGAATATTTTTATGAAACTACAGTTCAAAAACTGAATAACTTTCTTACTTGTCTATTGCCAGTATTTTGATACGATCAACTCTAGCTTTTCTACGTCAGCCATTAGCCATATAAAAAACTATTTTAATTAAGTACCACAGGTATATCATATCGTGAGTCATTTGTACGCAATAAAACACTATCTGTCATATGTATCTTTTAATTTATTACGTGTACAACTAGTTTTATTGCATTTTACACACGGGCACACGTGTGTTTGAACGAGTTCATTCATGTTTTTGTTGATTTTCGATAACGCAGAGGGACGGACTCGAATGATCAGAGGTCGGCTATTCGGATGCATATTTACCTAAAGTTAATTTTTAGCTATGAAGGTATGGAAGCGGCATCTTAAAATAATATAATTTTTTGTAAAAAAAAAAACAGTATGTCAGGAAAACCGGGAACGCTTAAATAGTCGGGTGTAAATTAAAGAAGCGACTTCTTAAAAAAGAATATTAAAAAAAAAATCCCCGGCATTCGTGGATTGCATAACTATTCAGTTGCATATTTATTTAAAATTAATTTTCAACCCCCGATGCTAATATATGTATGTAGGGTGTAAGAGAAGGGGTGGAGTGTGTTAGTTATAGTTAAGATTTTTTCGACACAAAAGCGCATTCCATATTAGCCAATATCTCAACTTTAGGTGAATATGCATCTGAATATCCGGCTTCGTCCATACTGATCCCTAGTCCCAACTAGCCCGGTTCGTTTATATGGATAGCTGCAAGGCGCGGGCGAGTTGGAACTACGGATCAGTATGGACGAAGCGGAATATCCGATCTCTGCTTATGATGTTAACGGGTGATTATGTGCATTGGCGACTTTCAAATAATTCTATCTCCTCTTTATTTTTAACCAGCGAGCTTCTCATGCTTCGCACAGTTGTTAAGACTTTACAAAACAATGAGATTTCTGTAAGATATATAAGTTTAATATGAAGACCTTATACACACATACCTTCAGGGAGGAATTCTCGAAATGATGATGAAAACAGCATCAAAATCCATTGATATAATTTTGCAGAATTAAGCGGTCACACAGCCAGACACGAAAACCGACTTTGTTTTATACTATTTTTAGTATAGATCAATAGCGTGGAGTTACTGTCATTTGAGTAATTTGATAACTGCGAGTACCTACTTATTGCTTTTAGAAGTAGTTAGCCACTATAGCAACCAAACTTCTTGAGCAAACGACTACAACCACGAGGCCATGAAAAGATCGGGGTGGCCCATTTCCTGAAGAGAAATTAGCAGTATCACACTTGGAAATTTATTAGCAAAATTATTATTGTTGGATAACAAAAGCTGCTACCTCTAGCCGTTTTTATTTTCGTAAATTGCCAAAGCCTTTTTAAAAACGAGCACTTTTATCTCTGTCCTTCTTTTCCTTCATAGTACATAATAATTGAAGTAACAATTTTAATATGACGCTAACTAACAAAAGCGGTGCCCGTTTGAGTTTCATTCTCGGAAAATATTGTAAACGCTATATGAGACATACATGAGTGTAATTAGATGCGCCTTTTTTAAACACTCTGGACAAATATTAGTGTCGCCTCGATCGCCATGTTTTTTGTGAATAAACGCGTTCTACGAACTTTTAAATGAAGTTTTTAGAATCTAAACTCTCGTCGTTACAAAGCCAGTTCATGGAATTTGGTATTTTCTTTATTCTTAAGTACTAATGGAAATTGTATTTGATTTGTTAACTTCGTAATAAGATCGATATACTTATCTATCTTATCTATCTCAATAATGTATTTCTCCCTTGCAGGATCTAAGAGCAATTTTCTATTCGGTTCATCGAAGACATATTTAAATTACATTGCCAATAAGTTTGCTTCCCTAGAAATGTTGAATAAGGTCTCGTACTAAGCTTTCACTGAGTCTTTCAAAGGAAAAAAAACTAAGATAGGAAATTGCACTGATGCACTACTAGAAACCAATTTTCCTGAGATAGGAAAGGACGCAATATATTTTGCAATATCCAATTACTTACACGGTTTCTTGGAAGACCAAGTTAATTGGCTTTTCTTTTGCAACTTCGACATCTGATCAAATAAAAAAAGAATAGTAGATTGTTACACAAGGGGCAAAAATGACACATATTTATGAGGTAGTTGTACCACGAGCTTTAGCGAGGAAGTAAATAGAAACCGAGTTAGAATGGGTTTTTAGGGACGTGTGTTACACTCTAATTTTCAATACGATTGCGAGAAAATAAAATAATCCAATACAGTATAAAAAATAAATTACGGTCACCAATTCAATTTTTAATTAGAGAAAAATTCTAAAGATTTCGCGCCAAGACCTCTTTTAATTTCTTAGGTAGCCGCAACGCAATGCACGCATTCTACCGAAGAGATCGCCGCTTTTAGTTCCATTTTCAAAAATAAAATGATCATCTTTTTATATGAAACAGTAATAAGTCGAGTCTTTATTCATGATTATTCTACTTATGAATAAAGACTTTTTCGTTTTTGTAGGCTCATTGATAACAGAAAAAATGAAAAACAAAAGAATCCATTTCGCCTAGAGAAAATTATGCTATTTTATCCCCGCTCTGGTACGCTACAATGACGGACTTTTTGAGCAAGAGGAGTGAAAACATAATTTCTGAACTTGTAATGTATGAAGCATGAACGTAAACGAGGCAAAAGGAGTGTGAAGGATCGTAGCAGGTGGTGTTCTGTAGTTTCTGCCTACCTCATCGGAAGAAGGCGTGAGTTTATGTATGTATGAGACCTACCTGTTTTTAAAAGTAACCGAACACACTACCAGCCAAATATTTCGAATGAAAGAGGCCAAGTCAAGTTCATGCTGACGTCGACGCAAGCAAGTTCCGAACAATTCCGCTAGATGGCGCTGACTCCCAGTAGCTACCCGCCCCCGACTTTATAGATCCATAAATATGCTAATACAGCCATGACTTTTTTATAACTTAATTAATAACGTGTTTGCCTGACGGCCGTAGTCGAGATTATGATTTAGAACATTTTATGTGGTACAATTTAATTGATGTTCGGCTACCTCGCGTGCCAGGTATTGTCGTCACATACTTTTTACGACTGATGTAAAATAATGAAAAATACCAAGACTCTTTTATACCCTGTTTGATTTAGTACTGAATGTTTATGGATGTTGGTTATAAGTGAAATTGTAATCATAATGGATGGGTAATGAATGTGTGCTGTGGATGCGTGATGACCCTGATTATGATCGTTGAATGCAATAAATTAAATTACGATGATAGTTTTCTGAAATTATTTCGGTTAACCAACCGTGTCTTGTGCGATGTGATGACAGAGCTCGGATTTATTGGTCGTTTATGGAATGAGAATTGACTGAATTTAGGTCAAAACTGAAATGTGTCTATCCTCCAGCTAAATAATGACATGTATCTAAGTACTGCCTACTTATTATGTTACACTTCTCAGTTCGGTCTAAAAATTAAATAAAAGCTTTTCACGTGAACTTCCTAAAAGTACTTAATTTTTCTGCTGAACACACAATACTCCATAACCTAAATAAATTGTATTATAGAAAAAAATTCTTTGTATGTTTTACAAATAATTAAAGTGGATGCTTCTGCGCAGCCCCGACACGCTACCGATACCATCTTGTTCTTTCTCCCTCTAACTGTCATTATAGTATGCGAGACAAAACATGACAGGTAGATACTTTTTACCGCGCTAATGTGACATAATTTCTGACGTTCCATTTTGTTTTTTGGTTGGTTACATTACTTTTCTTAGAAAAATAAATAAGGAAAGCAGATGAGCTGGGTTTTCATGGAATCTATTACATACACACATACACATACATAAACTCACGACTTCTTCCCATGAGGGGAGGCAGAAACTACAGAACGCCACCTGCTACGATCCTTACATACAAACAAAATATCACTTGATTGATACATTTTGAGATAATAATAATTGCAATATAAATACAAAGAAAAGCAATTACTGACCATTTCAGGAACTATGTTTCAGTCTGATATAACAGAATATGAACATGAATGGCAAATTCAAAAATTTGTAGTATACAATTTACGTGGGCATGAATTTCAAAGCCTATTGACTGCTTCGACCAATCTCTTTCACGTAAAAGCAAAATACGATGCATAATACCTATTGGGCTTATAATTATGAAGGTATTACCTAATAATTAGTTGCGCGTGGATTAATTATAGATCGCATACAGCGAGCTGTCAATAATTAAGCTGTCATAACTTCCTCAGAAGCTAGATATTTTGGAGCTGAAGCTAGATATTTTGAAGCTGTTGTTACCCTATAGAGGTATGAGGAACAGGGTGTAAATTTCACTCAAACCTGCATAGAAAAGGGAGGATCGTCCGACCAAACGGGTGTCGTGTCTGGTGGGCAACTGCCCGACGATTAATCTCGGGACGTTGTATATATGCTAGTTGCGCGGTAAACTCTGCTTGCGCGATGCAGAATTTTGCGTGACGTCAGTGTGACGTGTAGCCAGCATGTGGCGAAGTAGATACCGCTACAACCTTAACACAATTCAAACTCAATATCATAAATGCGAAAGTAACTCTGTCTGTTACCCTTTCACGCATTAAGGCTGAATGGATTTCGATGAAATCTGGCACACTTGTAGACCATGACCTGGGTTACGATATAGGATACCTTTAATCCCGGCAGTACGATCCCGTGGGATAAACTCCGACCTCTACGCGAGCGAATCTGTGGGCAAAAGCTAGTTATGAATATGGCAATTTATTTCAGACCATTTCTTTAAGCCCTTACTCAACAGACTCCTGTCGAACACATTCTGAAGTATATATTTTCTGATTTACTTTGTTAGGTTTTGTTTCAGAGGTCAACAAACCGTCACTGGAAATAACTTGATATCGTTTGTTTACAAATGAGATCTTGAAGCCCAGTGCACTATAGAACTGTTGAGTAAAGTTCAATGCCTTAAGAAAGTACAGTCAGCTGAGAAAAAAAAATATTATTACATAATGTCTTGGAAATTTACAAAAGTTTTAAGGCTCCATCAAACAGGCGCGACACGCGACGCGACACAAAGGCATCGCCAGTCGCGCGACGAGAGGTGCCTTTGTGTCGCGTCGCGTGTCGCGCTTGTTTGGAGGAGCCTTTAAGAGAGCTGTTAGGCATGAACTACAATAATAAAATAAATACTAAAAATAATCTAGCATTAACTTTAGTAGTAGCAAAGTATATTTGTCATCTTTTCAAACTGACATTATTATTTTATAATGCTTTCAGTACGTAGGCAGAATAATAATGGATCTATTGCACGGGTCACGTAAAAGGTGACGAAAACGTGCTTGATGTTTTCATAAATATAAATAATACACTTTTTATTAAGAATATATTATATATATTTTTTAAATATTAATAAAAGAACAGATTCACAACAAAAAACAGCATAATCAGCCTATAATGTTCCCACTGCTGGGAAACAGGCCTTCTCTCGGTGAGTGGGAGTCGGCCGTAATCCACCACGCGGACCCAGTGCAAGTTGGTAGATGTCACATGTCTTCGAATTTTTGTTTCTAGGACATGCCGGCTTTCTCACGATGTTTTCCTTTACCGATTTGAAAGCAGTGGTGATGAAATAATTTACACAAAGTAAAGCGCCTGTCTGGGTTCGAACCAGACCTAAGTAAATAAGTCGCGGCCGTTACCTCTAGGCCACCACTGCTCTAATAAAACAGTACCTGTAACAACATATGCGGTCTCATTTTGATGACCGGTCATAGAATGATGACGCTAACTATACAGATTTGTTCGATTCTCTTTTTTTTTCCCTTAACCTTGGAACTCTGATTCAGTCTTCAAAATTGATATTATTAGCTTCTAAGAATTGCTGAAAAGGTTATATTTTCCAATGAAAACCTTAAGTAGCTTACAGGAAGCTTTAGCCTAAGTAGCATCCAGGGAGCTTTAGCTTAAGTAGCCTCCAGGGAGCTTTAGTATGAAGAGTTTAGGATTCTTCGTTTTTTGATACCCTAGGAGCAGTGGTTCTGATCTGTGCTCGTAGATAGATCTATTTTGTTTATTTTTATTTATTAGGTGTTCGAATCAACAATTTTTTTTTGTATGCACTTGTTTCTGTGACCAATTAAACAAAAAATCCTTTTTTTTTGTTTTATTCCTTATTAAAAAAATAATAAGATACAAGTTAAGGTAAAAGTTACTTTGGAAAATTACGCAAACTAAGGAATGCGCAATTTGAATAGTAACTTTTTTGAACGGTTCTGTTATCTATTTAGAATTATTTCAAGGCTTCTTAAGAATTTAAAATATTAGGTTGGGGAAAAGATTTTTCGTATTTTATATACAAATTCAAAACTAAGAGCTCGTTTGGCACCCAAATATCGAGCTTTTTTGTATACCCAGACTTTTTCAATTGTGTCAAAACTGTTTTGTGGTCAAACCCTAACTCTTCAGCTATGTCGTACCTAACTACTAATATGTGGCATCTTGCTCCACTTTAAAAAAAATGGCGTCGTCTTTATCCGTAACAGGGCGACCAGAGCGAGCTGCATCTTTGACATCAAAATTCCCGGACTGAAAACGTTTGAACTAACTGTGTGCTACTCTTACCGACACTGCGTTAAGTCCATAAACGTCACACATTTTTTCGCGGCTTGTGTCCCATTTTTCTCTTATTTGTAATATTTGTAATTTGTAATTTTGTAATAATATTATAAATGCGAAAGTAAGTTTGTTTGTTTGTTACCTTTTCACGCCTAAACCACTGAACTGATCATCCTCAAAATTTGCGTATACGTTGTCAGGTGTACAGAAACGGTCATAGGGTACCTTTCATCCCGAAAAAAAGTACTGTTCCCGAGGAAAACAACAATAACGTTCTTATGATAAATAGATGGCGCCACGGGTCTTTCAAATCATGATTGAATTATATTACTGTAGAAACTTTAGTAGTGTGTTAAGAGTTTATTTTTATTTTTTATTTAAGTACCTACTTACCTAATACATTTTGTGAGTCTAGAGTGTCAATAGACCGGTTTTTCATCCTCCTAACTATAATTGCCTGAACAACCCGAATTGATTGTCAAATTCTAAATTAACGCGAGTGAAGCCGCGGGCAAAATTTAGTTTGTAATAAAACTTCAAAATGTAAGATTCACTCATTTTGCCGGACAGAAAAACAATTGAAAAATGGCGGGAAATCGGTATTACTTTACTGTTTTTTAAATGTCATCTATTTAATGGTATCAAAACCAGCCAGATACAAACAGTACCTACAACCAAAGAGATTTTACTACAACTTTATACCTATAAAATACGAAAAAATAATCCCCTGCCTATTATATCCTATGTATGACACTGCTATAGGTATCTACACAGGTACAGCTTTCTATCAGTTTAAGAATTTTTGTAAGCTCATCAGTACCTACTCCCTTTTACAAACATAGAAACAATTTTACATACATACAAATATAAACTCTCACCTTTTCCCCATGGGGGTAGGCAGAAACTGCTGAAACGCCACCTGCTACGACTCTTACATTCCTTATAACAAATTACAAACAGTTTTACCTCTTCATAATATTAGTTTAGATTTATTATAAAACATTTTAATGTAAAATTCATTCTGACATCTTTCCTCGTTCAAGTGTGAGCGTGTAGGTCGTCGCGCAAACAACCTTCGCTGCCGGTGGTCCGACCATCCCTTCACACAATTCTATTATTAACTATTTGTACAGAGCCAAAACTATTATAATATTTGTACTTTATACTTACACCATGAATTTTTCACCCCGACCATAGATGTAAAAAGGTATGAGAGCAGATATAGGTAATAATTTATTGTGTAATGTAGGTACTTATAATAAAAAGTATTTTTTTTTTGTTTATAATCTACATACATGGCAGAAGGTCTTGATCGTAGCAAAGCCTATCTTTACCTGGGATGAGTGTAGTTAGACATTAATTATGAAATTATTAATAAGATCATAAATTCAATGGCTTTTAGGTTCTGTAAAAAAACTAGAGCACTTCACAAAAAACTGAATAGTAGCGTTGTTTAAAATATTGCTACAGTAACCTGTACCCTTTCACGAAGGAACCTTTCAAAACTGGAGTGCCTTTCTGTTATCCTAGTTGCATGAAAGGCGATGTTCTTAACCCTGTCTAACTCATTCCGGACGTACGACAGACGTTGTACTATTTTCTGTATATTTTACTAAAACGTGCATGCCCTAAATAGGCAAAACAAACGTACACGTTGAACCACCAACTTGTATAACTGGTAACACCTATATTTTCTGCAAATAAATATTTTTTTTTATTCTTAAATCTCTTTGGTTAGAGGCAAAAATTCGGGGCAAAATGGCGCATCTAGAAGGGCCTAAGGCTGCGTCCGCATGCGTACTCCATTTGTTTGCAGTCCACCGAGGGCCCTTGTATATTTTATATTGCCCCTGTACAAACACAGGCGACTGGGTTCCTAGAATGACTTCATGTTAGGTTTGTGTTACTCTTTTGTCTTTGATAGCTTGCATTTTGTTTGTTATCTCTGCCGCGAAAGGGTTATCACGCTTTTGAGTGGAAACTTGCAGTCTCAGATACTCTACTTGGTGGTTGAGTGAGACGGAATTCTGAGGACAGCTAAATTAACTGCTGTGGCTACAGGATAAGTTTATTAGGAAACGCTTTAAAGGCTCCCGCAGACAGGCGCGACGCGACAGCGCGACACAAAGGCGCTGCTCGTCGCGCGACGAGCGGTGCCTTTATGTCGCGCGCGATTCGCTTCGCGTGTTGCGACGAGCGGTGCCTTTGTGTCGCGCGCGATTCGCGTCGCGCGGCGCGCCTGTTCGTAGGAGCCTTTACCGATTTCGAAAGAAGTCTAGGTAGGTAGGTACAGTTCGCACGAAAAGTGTCAAATATCTTTATCATTAGGTACCCATATTTACAAAAACTGTATTTACGTAAACTTAGACTAAGGTGACAGTGCCCTGCACTGACAATTACTAGGTATTATTAGTAATATACCTAAATAGTCTATTCGTGTATTCGTCGTGTAAAAGTGTTTGTACAAACCTACTTACAGAAATAAAATCCCACCAAAAACATTTCATGTAAAATGTTGCCAAGACGACCACATAAGGTTTGCCCTGTGAAAAAGATATCAAATCTCATGTAGAGCCAAGCTTCTGAATCTACTCGGCCTAACTCTACCGACCCTAACTTCACAAATTCTACATATCAGTAAAAATATATGGCAGATCGTTAATAATTTATTGTAGAAGGTCTTATTTTAATAATTTATTTGTCATTAGAAAAAGTCTTGCTATAGAAATTATACTTGTGTAACGTCTGCACAAGATCCCAACTCCACGAGTTTTGGCGCAAAGTTTTATTAAAATTTAACACGTGGGTGATATTTCACCCCAAGAAACGTGGGAACGCTTATAAGATCAGTGAGGTTGTCCTTGCCACGTGACTTTACTCGCCCTCTCGACCAACACGCTCCGTTTGGGAAGTGGGTGGATACACCGTTTACACAAAAATGTTGTTTATATTTTTTTATTCCTTGCTGTCAAGAGGGGGTTTAACTTTAATTGAAATAACTACATGCTATGTACCTACTTAACAGAAATTGAATCATTGACGCGCCAGGCCACACAACCTCTTTGCAATCGCCGATTTAGGGTTTGCTAAAATGTTTTGAATTAGGCCACAATGTCCAAAATGTTCAATTTTAATTCTCTAATCAATGATTTCCTATCATTCTTGCTCTTCTTAACACATTCCATCAACAAATGTTGATGCGTTCGCATTAGGAAAGCAAACTTGGCCGAGCGATAGTGCTCAGAACACAGCCTTAGTGCTCAAACCAAGGGACTACTCTCTAAGCTAGAAATCCGTTGCTTCGGCCGAAGTTACAGGCGTTTCTCTTGCCCGTATCGTCTACGGCCGTAAATTCGGGGCCCGAGCTAAGAATTAACAACAAAGCGATTTGACAGTTGTCCTTACTCCCGATGTGATTTTACCCGTCCGAAAATGTTATTTAATCGCGAGTAGGGTTAATTCCGAAGGCCTTAGGTACTTACGGATGGGCCCGTATCTTCGTTGACGGGCGTAGAGAGTAGGCCCCCAGGGCACGCGACGAGGCTCGACGAAAATATAACGAAAAGGGGACCGAAACGAACCACGGTTGAATAACGCTACTGCGATTTGAATATTATTTTAAGTTGTAGGTAGAGACGAGCATAAATACATAACACTTACGCAACATTATAAAGAGATTTTCTCCAAAAGTATTGTTAAAAGTTATGTAGTTTCGAAAATAGCATTTTCGTAGCCATAGTGACAGACATTAGTCTATTACGAAATAAGTCTATACTCAAAGTAGCAATATTTATTTCACGAAAAAATCGCTTAAAATTTTGCGTAAAACGTAATGTTCGTGACTGTACCTAGTGCTTAGAAAACGGACGATAATTCGATCATGTTTTCGGTAAGCTAATATTTTTTACTTCGCTACAGTCAAATATGCACTAATTGTTATATACGAATTTTATTTGAAAGTAATCTAATTTTTTTTTATAAATCAAGTCGCGTCCCATCTCAACTCAATGTTTACATCGATGACAAAGGAAGACTAAATCGTCCTTGGAATGGATAAATGACACTAATATTAAAATGGTAAACAAGCCTGTAACCAAACACGACCTAAATAAGCTTTCTTAAGAGTACAAAGAAAATACTATGACGCCCCATCATTGTCACTGAAATGGAAGCTTCCATTAGCCTAGAAAAATGAACCTTTCTTTTCATAAGCCGTAGGAAAGGACCAGTCTATTCTATCTCTCTGCGAGAAATGGAGTGGGTTGTAAACCACCTGGCTGGCCCAGTGCGGAATGGCAGATGTCATTTATTTCCTCGAATTTTGATTCTAGGACATGTCGGTTTCTTCGCTATGTTTTCCTTCACCGTTCCTTCAGGCGTAGGTATGATTTTTATAAACATAACATACAGTACATTCTGATAATATAGTTGTCTATTGTAAATTCCAAACACGCCTTATTTCAGTTAAGGTCGATTAATTGTCATTAGGGGTAAAAGATTTTATCTGGCAACATTCCTATCGCTGTCAGTGTCACTTGATGACTCCCGCATTTACATCGCCCTGCTTCAATCAATGTTCAGCGAGGTTTTGTCTATACAGGGTCAAATTAAATTAGCTAGCGAAACTCCGCAGACGTGATGGGTATCGATATCTAAACACGATAAAATAAGAAATAAAAAGATTTGATGTTTTTTTAGGGGTTAACGACCGCTGGTAGCGTTGTTACATGAAGTATGAGTTGAAAAAATATGTTTTATCATGTTTAAATATCGATACCCATCACGTTTTCGGAGTTTCGCTAGCTAATTTAATTTTATAGTCTAAGGTTTCAACATTATCTTCACAATAAGGATCTTTCCATCACGTGTCTATAAGATTTCTAAGCTAACAATGGTTTCATTCTTCGATATTAAAGACATATCTAGGTGAGAGATAAAAGGCTTTATCTCCTTCAGCATCTAGAATAGTAACTTGATACCTACTACATTGTTTTGATGGTAGTGTTACAAGACTCTGTCCTTGTTTATGTGGAGTAAAGAGATTGTATAAGTTCTATGACGTGGTGAAGGCCTCGCGTCTCATGCACGAGGTAGTGGGTCCAAACCCGGGCAAGAACCAAAGTGACTCTTGGACATTTCTGACATGGGTGTAGTCAAACATCGTGAGGAAACCCTATAAATAATATAGGTACTTACGTTTGAAATCGCCAATTCCCCTTGAGAAAGCGTGGTTATCAATGCCCGTGCCGTGCTCTGTATAAGGAGAGGTCTTTGTCTTGGACGATAATAGGCTGGTATTATTATTATTTTAAAAATGTCTGTGACAAAACTCGGGACCCCGGGTCGCGTATCTTTGGTAGTAGTACGAGGGGCCGAAGCCAACTCGCAGAGGCCCGTTCAACGTTATTAATGAAAAGAGGCACTACCCGACAATTATCCAGTTTCGCACTATGGAAGTGACCCCAAGGACTATTGCAGGATATAGAAATAGAAAACAGAAAATAGATAATATTTGATTGTCGAGGTAATAAGGTAAGCAGGTTCACAGGAGGTGAGACTACATGAGTAACTTAAAATAGTACCCACAGCTAGGTTACAATATATTATTTGTCGATCCTATTAGGTGCTGTTCGGTGTCCGGATTCTATAATTTATTTTTCTTATGACTGATGTGTAGTCGGGTCTGTTTTTCAATAGTTTTTGGTTCAGGCAGAAAGAAAGAAAAGCCGGCGATCTGTGAGGACTCTAGTTTCGCGGTAAAGTTCAGTAGAGAACCGGTAGGGCTTCTTAAACGTTACTTTAAGGAGTGCTTCCTGTGCTCTTTCAGTTTCAATCAAGTAGGTATTTCCAGCACTACCCCACACGCTGATGTAGGTAATACTCAATTATCGATTGGCATAGCGCTAGGTAAACTTGTTATAGTATGTCTGTGGGCGCACAGTCTCGTAGTCTACGCATGGTTTGTATAAGTTGCCTTATTCTGCCAGAAAGGGTGGATATATGTTGCGTAAATGTTAGGTGGTCGACGATAAGAATACCGAGGTATTTAATGGAAGAAATACTAAGTAGAAGTGTTAGAAAAGCAGTGATGTAGATTGAGTTTAAGCTGTTCCGGTGGTTTTGAGTCGGCGGTCTTGGACCAAACAATATTTTTAGCTTTACTGCCATTTAGCGTGAGGAGGTTTCTGTCCAGGTTATTCGTGATTAGTGATAATCTCTCTTCTGCTAGTTAGTGCACATGTTCTCACGTTTTCCCGTAAAATTTTACGGCTGTGTCATCGGCATAAGTTATAATTTCAGCATTGTTCACGGAGAGGTTTGGTATGTCGTTAGTATAGACAATGATAGGCAAGGAGAGTCAGCATCCTCGGTTGACCTATTCCTTCGGAAACCAAGTTGGTTTTAAGAGATGAAGTGATATTTCTTAATGAAAGAAATAAGTCGGGAGTTAACATCTTCTCTAATATTTTAGAGACAGAGCTTAGTGGTGCTATAGGTCTGTAGTTATCTGGTCCATATTTGGGACCGTTTTTGTGGATAGGGAAAATCGCAGATATTTTCCAACATTTTAGGAAGGTACTGGTCTCAAGGCTCTGACTGAATATGTGCATCATTGGTACTAGTAAGGATTTTCAAGCTCTTTTGATAAGAATAACCGAAATTTTGTCAGGTCCTGGAGCACTGTACATTTTGAGGTCAGAATTAATTTTAATACTTTCTTGCTAGCTGTCGTTTCAAAGAGAATAGAGTGTGGGTTTCATACGTCGGATGTGTATGTATTTATTAGAAATTCATAAGATAGATTAAGTTTTTCTAGTATTTTGTCTGTCAGATGGTTTCCCACTGAAGTGAAGTGTGAGTTACGGGAGTTGTTTATTTGTCTCTATCGGGGCTCAGTTGTTGGTAGGTTTCATTATTTTTAGGAGATATGTGACCTATTGATTTTATTGCTTTCCAGACGTTTTTTGGATTGTCTTTGTTATCAACAATTTGCTCGTTGTTGTTGTCAGATCTGATTCTTGAAAATAAGAAATAAAGATATTGGATTATGGGTTTGGATGGCTAAAGTGAACTGGTTATTTAAACTATGGAAAAACTTTGACCCCTGGCTGACCAATGTTTTATATAAAATACAGAGATAAAATGGCAGGGGGGGGGGATCAAGAATGAGCCCCCGAAAATGGTCGTGAGCACATAGGGTCGTAGCGACAAGGGTCCTGGGGTGCTTATGAGGAGTGGGAAGGTATTCCACGGCTATCAGGACAATCCCAGAAGTACGATCAAGATCCCCACTAGCATCTTACTGGCAAACTTCCTTCCTCCGAGCCCGTTTGCTCTTACGCATCTCCACTCATGCAGGCCAATAAAGGCAAGAAAGAGGTGGGAGCTCTGTTCCTTGTCAGTGTTTACTCCAGCCGGTCAATAACGGCAAGCCAGAGGTGAGGAACAAGACTTCTCGCGGGAGATAGGGTCTGTGGGGTTGCTACTGCCCAGCAGCTCGCCACATGCTGCTCTGCGGGTTTACGTATCTCTTTTGGTCTGGCTCCTGACCCTAGTCCTGTGTAGGCAAAGTAAACTCTACCGGCACAGACCTAGAGTTCATAAGAGCGCGCAAGGCCAACGACCCACCACGACGTCCACATACAGACACGGCGGTGGGGTTATTTTTATTGCTATTATTTATGTAAGTTCTATGGGTATAAAGATTCCATAGACCGTATGAAGTTGTGTTAGCAAAAAATAGCTATGAGCAAAATGCTGGAACAGGTTCCTTCGATAACATTTATATATCAACTGGTATGTAAAAGGATATCTTGATTAACTGACTGATCTGTCAACACATAGCTCAAACCACTGAACGGATTGTGCTGAAATTTGGCACATAGATAGTTATTATGACGTAGGCATCTGCTAAGAAGGGGTTTTTGGAAATTCGACTTTTAAGGGGGTGAAAAGGGGGTATTTAGTTTACATGAACAATCTTTTTCCACAAATATAATAAAGCTAGAGGTTTTTTTTTTTGTTTGAACGTTCTTATCTATTGAACTGCTAGTCGGATCTGAAAACTTTTTTTTGCATTTGAAAGCCCAATTCTTGAGGAAGGTTGTAGGCTTTTTAACAACACGCTACGACCTTTCGGGGTCGAGCAAAAGGAAAAAAGAAACAGAAAGAACGTTTAGCGAAAACGCAGAAAAAAGCGCAGGAAGAAAGCGAAGTAATAGCGCGGGTAGGCGATGCGTTGCGACGGGTCGGTCGGGGAACAAGAAATTTCACGCGGACGAAGTCGCGAGCAGAAGCTACTCGTTACATAAGAAGTAACCTTGTCCCATAATCTTAGTTCTTCAAAAATAGGGATAGATTTCTAAACCGGATGATACTGGAACATCCACGTTAATCTATTGTCGTGTGTGCTTGGTACAGACCAACACACGCCTTTCTAGTCTCTTCTAAGTTTATGCAAAGTACATTTGTAGCCTGCATCTGTTCTTACAAAAATAATGTCTTATACAGTATAAGTTTTAATTTTAAAATTGGTTAAATGATAAATGATTTTATTTCTGTAAGTGGGTTTGTACCAATACTTTTACGTCAATCATATTTGAAAAACTAGGTGAGGTCAGCGTTTCCTATCTGAATACTCTGAGAAGAAAGACTGAAACAAACTCAGTGGTCACAGGCTCTTTTAAAATCCAGACATAATCTTGCTTAGATCATGTGAAGACCATGTAGATTTGTGTCTGAAATGGTCTTTTGATTCCTCGTCAGGTCCACTCATTCTGTGCGGTTTTTCCAAACCGCACAGAATGAGTGGACCTGTCCAGTCAGTGCACGCATTTGTCAGTAATCGTGTAGCTCAACTCAGTACTTAAGGAGCTCAAAGGTTCATTACTAATAATTAATGAAATCACGCTAGGGTACGTAACGTAGTCCATAATCATTTGTAGGGCACTTTAGGTGCAGGGCAAGTCATGGAGACAATTAGTTCCACCGCACATCTCACAAAACCACTTGACACTTCGACAGGCATTGCCCTTTTTGTCAATTACTAGTTAATGGTATGGTAGTGTAGAGCTGTGGTGGCCTAGTGGAAACGGCTGCGACTTACAAGTTGTAGGTCGTAGGTTCGAACCCAGGCAGGCGCTTCACTTTGTGTAAATTATTTCGTCACCACTGCTCTCAAATCGGTAAAGGAAAACATCGTGAGTAAAGTGAGTTCTAGATCCAAAAATTCGAAGTCATGTGACATTTACCAATCCGCACTGGGCTGTGTGGTGGATTACGGCCTGCTCCCTCTCACACACAGGAGGCCAGCAGTGTCCCAGCATTATAGGCTAATTATGTAGTGCATGGTAATGGAAACCCCTTTGTTTTCCCAGAACTCGAAAGCACAACCACATCGCAACTAATAGTATAAGCACAATCCCATGTCATAGAGAGCAAACCTATTGTTATATTTATCGGGAACATATCCAGCACCCCAATTGCGTAACTCACTTCCTTTCACAATCCGAAAGATTTTGAAAGAAATTCCTAATCCATTGCTTCATTGAAAAATTCGTCTGCTCAACATCGTATATAACGCAATGAATGTTGTCGAAACGTCAAAATGAAAGGCATTACAATTGTTATATGTTACGCAATTACCCCATGAGCTATAAACTTTCTTCTGAGAACCGAAAAACACTGCCCCACTCGGGCAACAAACTCAAGATCAACATCAGCAGGCATGCTAGCAACCAATACACCACAAGTTAAAATTATAACAAAAAAATCGATTTCAAAAGAATCATTCAGTTCGGGAGAGTGTAATAACCTGCATTCATCAATGACCACCCAATATCGTGAACGGGTCATTAAAGTCGTTTGTAGTGAAAACAAAGCAACACGCTGTTTCTCAGGCGTATAATTAATCCTCCAAAACGGACCAAACGTTGGTGTTGCTGCAAATTTTATCAAAATAAATGCGTTGGTTTTTCAGATTTGGGCAAACAATTTAGAACCAAGAAAAAATAATTAATCTTTGTTAAAACCGCATCCTTAACAAACGTTAATTTATTTTTAATTATACAAATTATTTTTGGATGCTTTCAAATCAGATAGGCGATTAAGTAGATTTGCTAATACCTATAGGTAAGTATTTGAAGTGGCAGAATGCAGTCACTTTGATGCAAAAAAGAAATTCATGAAAGGCTGAAAGCGGTAGCAAAGCTGTCCTAGGTACTAACGATTACACAAACGTTCTTATAGGTACATAACGGGTGTAAAAAGACACTTACCGAGAGTCACTTGTACTTCCCGTCATTGTAATATTTTTTTTGTACTGGACCATACCTGAGAAGCTTCTGGTTACGGAGATATTGAAGGGCAAAATTCCAACTTAAACCGACGTTTTTTAACGAAAACAAGTTTTGCTCATTTATAACACAACTTTAAATACTGTGAAATATGCCAACTTTGCCAATGAAGGTATCTTTGCCCTAAAAGCGATTTATAAGCCAATCTAGCAGATGTGCTTATAAATTGCTTTTAGAGCAAAGATACCTTGATGCCAACTTTGCCAAACAAAGTATCTTTGCCCTAAAAGCAATTTATCTTTGCTTATATATGCTGGGCAAAGATACCTTGATTGGCAAAGTTGGTATATTTCACCGGTACCACCACGACCCCTGTACAGTTGCATGCACCCATAAGCACAATGATTTGCGTGCATTACGTTGCGCACTACAATAAGCAGAGACTTTTCACACCAAAAATAGTATTCGTTTCCCATCAATCTTTGTCTTTTTACTGCCTGTATATACGGTCAGAGTATTTATTCAATCAAACAATAAAATACCTAAATACCAAGCCTACCTAAAACCCATTGCGAAAAGTATTAGCGTTAATATTATCGTACATAACCTGTAAATTGTGCTGTAACAATAAAAAAATACATTATTTACCGATATCAGTAGCACACAGGTAAGTTTACATGAATGCTTCAACTTTACGTAAACACACTCACACATGTAAAGAAGGATTTCCTATTCGTTCAGCGTTTAATATATCAGATTTCATAAAAGTAGGTATTAATAGGTATGTTGTATCGCAATGCGAGTATTAAATCTATGTAAGTACCTGTCAATACTGAAACGGGGTCAATTTATTATTATTATTTCAATCAAATCAAACTAAAACAATTTACACGATGACGCGCTCTAGCTAGCTCTCCAAGCTGATCCCCAATTGTTTTTCTATCTTCCGAAATATGAATATACTGTTTATCTCAATATTATGCCATCGACTTATAAAATACTCGCGGAGGTTGCATGGAAACCCCATGCAGGCTATAAAGCCTTTACATCGACTACAGCCCTGCTGGATAAAATAGGGTTAACGTAGTGTAAACAATTTTATCCATCTGAGGTTAAACACTACGTACAACTCCTAAACTAGGTACTATACTAAGAAAAAACTCGCGGACGTTGGATGGAAACCACAGCGCGCAGTTCCCAAATATCGAATTTCAATGTATGGGATACTCCGAAATCCTGTCAATACAATATATGATGAAATATCCAATAAAAAAAAAGAAATGTCCAATATTGAATGCAGAACGTATTTGTTCTGTCACCAATACCGCCATTTTGTATAGAATTTGTCACAGAAAATATTTGCAGTATTTTGAATGGAAAATAGGAATGCCTAACGAGAAACTTGATAGCGGCTACGACTAGTATTTCCAATACTTAGAATTTTATTTTAGCAGTGAATAGCTTTGAACGTAGATTTCAGTTTCAAATTTGGTAATACATGTTTTGTTCAGCATTTGGTATTTTTTTTTAATAAAAATCATTGCTCATAGGGATGTTTATTCAAATTCACGATGTTGGTAGATAGAGGTATATATGTTCTGCATCGAGACTGCAACGTAGCCAACGTAGCTGCTAAGTATATACCTACAGGTCGACGTGCTTACATCCTTTCTTCCTTTTAAATATTAACTTTTTTCTCACGGTGAGCCGAAACTACAGAATATTACGTGATATGATCCTTAAGGTGCGTCCAAACTGCGAGGCATGCGTTGCAAATACATTTTGTATGTCAGTAGCTGCAGCGTGAGGCTTGCGACACATGCGTGGCTGTCGACTGTACGTCTGAACTTCGAAATTTAAAATATCGATGTATTTAATTGAGAATGTTCATAATCGCGATGTACGGAACTTCGAAAGAATGTCATACTGAACTTCGAAGTTTGAATAGACATTCTTTCGAAGTTCCGTACATCGCGATTATGAGCATTCTCAATTAAATACATTGATATTTTAAACTTCGAAGTTCAGACGTACAGTCGTGGCTGTCCATTCGAAGCACATGCTTCGCACTGTCTAGACACACTTTTACCTACACGACTACTCATTTTGCTTCGTCTACTTTCACACAAGTGAATACTTAATACACTTCAACGTTTTGAAGGACTTCACTGATGAGATCAGTGCAGTATCGCAGTTGGAATGCATCAATGGGGCAATTTCAGTATTTTTAGGAATGGTTGCATTATATACTGTCTCAATCCGTCAAAGTACCTCTAATTTACGTACATTTTTGACAAGATTTGGGCTCTGATCTAAGTTCCTATTGTACTCGTAATAAGTAAATATTTAACTATTTTAGATCTGCTGGCCAATACGAGACGTAGGTACAGCCTTTTTCACTAACCCTGAAACAAATTGTCTTACTTACTGGCAGAGAGAGTTTCTGAAAGACTGTATTTCTGATAGCCAATGCTTTTTCAGAAATTGTGACAGCCTCTCAGTATGGAGGGGCTTTTCAGAATCAGAAACAGAATGCTTTATTTGTAAACATAGGTCAAATTACACCAGTGTGCGAGATGTTACAGATTGGTAGATCTTCTATGCTTTGCCCAGAGGCGTACAAATATATTTAACAAAGACATTAAGTTATTACTTTTATCTATCTTAAATCTCTTTGATTAACATTGTCGAATTTTTTACTTTTTAACACAAATTTAACTTTTAAGATGTCATAAGGTGGTAGAATTGTGTAATCTTTCACGTTAGTAATAAAGTCAACATTAATAGGTATATACATGCATAACAATAAAAAATTAAAATACAATCAATAAAAGACAAATAGATTAAGTTACATGTCATATTAATGCTAATGTCAAACAAAGTTCAAAATAGGTAAGGTGATGTACAATTTTCTGAAGCAGTAATTATAGAATTATCGCCCAAATATTCTTGTAGTGAGTAATAAATAGCATTTATTTATCAAAATTCTTAATAGTTCTGTTTTGAAATGGTCCAGATTTAACGTTTTTACTTTTTCAGGTAGTTTGTTAAATAGTCTTTTGGCCATAGAGAAGGTACTTTTATTCATAGAGCAGTTTTGCCATAATTCGCTTCGAGTTCTGAGTTCGTTTTCTGTCTACAACATCTACCCATCTCTAAGCATAGTATAAAACAAAGTTGCTTTTCTTGTCTGTCTGTGAGACTGGTTAGATCTTCTAAACTACAGCATAGATGATGCAATTTTCACCATCAATCAGAGCATTTACTCCGGGAGGTTTATGTGTATAATACATTAATATTTAACTTAAAATATTAGGTCGGGGAAAAGTTCTTTAATATTTTATATACAAGTTCAAGACTAAGAGCTGATGTGGAACCCTAATATCGAGCTTTGTTGAATACCCAGACTTTTTCAATTGTGTCAAAACTGTTTTGTGGTCAACCCCTAACTCTTCAGCTAAGTCGTAGCTACCAATGTACAGACCATGCACCACTTTAAAGAAAATGGCATGGTCTTTATCCGTAACAGGGCGACCAGAGCGAGCTGCATCTTTGACATCAAAATTCCCGGACTGAAAACGTTGGAACCAACTGTGTGCTACTCTAACCGACACTGTGTTAAGTGCATAAAGGTCACATGACGTCCAACGTCAAACGTCCAACTTCAAAATGTATCGAATATCTTCGTTAGATTCACTTATTTTGGCGGACATTAAAACAATTGAAAAATGGCGGGAAATGGTTTCTTAAATAGTTTTTATTTTAAAAATATTATCTATTTTTAATGGTATCAAAACTAGCCAGATACAAACAGTACAGCCAAAGAGACTTTACTACAACTTTATACCTATAAAATACAAAAAAAAACTATCTACCCGACCTAATAAACAGATTGGTGACCTAGTCGTTGTGTTAAACTTCATAAATTAGGTAACTACTTAATTTGTGTTACATTTCATGTTTCATTTCACCAATCTGCACAGAAATCTCGATGTTTCGACGTGTCGTAATTCTAGTCTAGTTTCCCTATAAAATCGCTATTGATAGGACACACGATCGATAGTGCGTTAACACATCCGAAAAAAATGTCCCAAGTCATCGCACATCATCGGAATTGAATTGATACAGTTAGAATCTAACACAATCAACGAAGCTACCAATTTTATACAAACCTTCAACTAGTTTCGAAAATGGTAGGACATGTCAGACATGAAATGAAATGCAATTATTGCGAAAAACTAATATCTTACTGACAATTTTAACGCCGAACTCACAAATTTATTTTTCCTGCGAAAATTTTACTTGTTAAAAGTTCTGTAAATAAATCTTGTTAAACCTGTTTTGTCACTGCAATTTTTTTACACGAAAACCGTCGCACTTAAATCACCTTAAGACGAAGATTGATCTTAAAAGGACTGGGCATGTCCGGTCACCTGCACCTTTGATGATCTGGACAACACCTCTGACGCCGCAATAAATGTTGCCGCCTACTGCTTCCAAACAGTTTAAGAAAAAGATGTATCGTCGAAACGAAAAGAAGAAGGGATTTTACTCATCTTTAAAAGACTAACAAATTTTTATCGAAACAACACTGAAGGCGGTTTTTCATAATTTTCTTTGATTGTGTACATTCAGGATGTACCTGATTACAGAGATTACACACATTCGCTTAAAGTAAGGCGGCATTATACAAATCAAAACGTTTCATCGATATCACAAAACACTTTCCTTGTGAACAGACCACATAGGTACATACTGTGATACTTAAACTTCGTTGCTAAAGTCAGTAACGGATCGTTACTTTTACTAATCGTGGTTCGTTACTTTAATTAGGTATAACTGGTTACACAGACATTGTTATTTTGACAACGTTTGGCACCTACTCTCTACCGTTTCGCTTAAATCGTCTACATCTCACCTTGATAATTTCGACTAATTGAAGTATTTAAAACTTTAATTATACAAATCTTAAAATACGACTACATACCAAGTACGTTATACGGTTCATTAAAGTTACAGTCGTGGTAGGTACGTAACTTTAACTGATGCACTGAAAATCTTTTGATTAGGATTCTCGGAAACACGTTGAGTTTCAGAGGAGCACTTACTTACTGTCTACAGCCTACTGAAAATGAAAACTGCGCCGACTACGCTTCGTAGTTAGGTAAATCGTAGTTTTGTACGCCGACTACGCTTCGTAGCAATCGTCGTTCCATCAAATTAGTTGTTGGTCAATAACTTGTGGTTAGGTACGTTATTTTATTGGAAATATAGCATCATTTGTTCGTGGTCTGAAATAATTTCTTATAATTAAGTATACAACTTACCCAATTTATTTTTATTAGCCTTTATTTTGTGACTGAAAAAATACTATTTGTTTGTCTATTTGTCTTTACCTAGGAGGTACTTCTTGCGGAGATCTACCTCAACAAAAACCTAGAAATTAGGTACATAAATGCCAAAGAATAAGAGAAAACTTAGAATTACTTATGAAGGTTTTCTTATATTATATATATACTGGTATTTTTATTGTATAAGTACTCATATGGGTACCTAAGGTAAAGACTGTTGGTAGGTCCACATCGACTCTCAACTTTTAAGTCCAATTTTTATTTGATAAATTCTTTTCACTGCCTGTTTGTCTATTAAGTTACTTAAGAATCTGGGAGTTGACAAACAAATTCTGTTAATTATTTTATAGAGTAGGTAAGGAAGTACCTAGTTAGTACGTACTTACGTTACTGGGCCCCAAAACGAGGCCTTAGGATTTTATGTTTCAGAAAACCACTGCATTTGTCTAACCAAGTAATTAAATGATGAACGCCGATAATGAACTTTCTGTGCTACATTGTATGCTAATATTTGATCGGGTTCATACAGGGTAGAATCGTATTAGTCGAGTCGAATCATCATAGTTAATTTTTAGGTCGGCAGGCTACCATACTTTTTTTGAAGAGGTGTTTGCCAAATTAAAATTACCTAACATTATATTAACCTACTTAACAACGATTTTCCTCATTCCAATTTTGTTTTTTAGTGGTAGGTACGTAAAAATGCAAAGGTACAACAATAACGGCATTGTTTTCTGAAATAAGAGTGTAGGTTACCTTGAAATCAAATGATTAAAACAATATTTTCATGATAATTTTATTAACATAAAAAAAATTAAAATACGTAATATTTTTCTAAAAATCCGTAGAGTATTTTAGAAAAATATAGCCCTAATTAGTGGGCTTTTTAAATGAACAGTGCAGTTGACATTATCATCCATGGGGCCTTCTAGTTAGGTAGGTATTATTATCCCTAATAGATGCCTAATTACGCCAAGTCCACCTGCATGGTAATCGAAGCACTCACAATTATTTTGTTACACGGTAGATTTGCATGAATTAATATTAAGTAAGGTAATGGGAAACTTAAGAGATAAATTAAGTAATGAACTGCAGCGTATGATAGCAATAACCACTTGTTGATGTAAGCATGCCACCGACATTATATTTATCAATACGTGTATTCATTATAAATCATGAATTAATCATAGATCAATATATTATAATTTCTATATGAAATCGTGCGCAGTGAGTGCCACGATAATTGTATTCGATTCAAATTAATTAACTTTTTGTACCATCACCGACGTATACCTGCGAACGGCACTCATCTAATGATAGAATTAACAATTTAAAAAAGTCGTATTTATTATGCTACTTACTAGAGTTAGTATTTGAATTGCCATTTAATTGTAATTTATCGCCAAATGTAACGCGAACATTGTATAATATGTGTGTGTGCGCGCGTGGTGCGCGGGCGCCGGCCGGCGGTCGCGTGGGGGCGCGGGGCGCGGGCGCGGGACGTGGGGCGTGGCGCCATAGGGCGGCCGGATGGTGCGCCCATTCGCGGAGCATGACGCCGGCTCCGCCCCCGCGCGCCCCCCGCCCCGCGCCTCGCCGCGCCGCTCTGAGCCTCGTCGTTCAGTGCCTCGCGGTCCGTCGTCTGTGTTGCATGCGTAGTGTGTCTAACTCGCGCCTTCCGCTGCAGATGCGATCCCGTTGTCGTTGAAGTGATGCCGGCCGAGGAGGACCCCGCGGTGATGGAGAGTAGAGAGCCGGTAGATTCGCCGCAGCAGTTCTGCCTGCGGTGGAACAACTACCAGAGCAACTTGACCAGCAGCTTTGACCAACTTTTGCAAACTCAATCTTTCGTGGATGTGACTCTATCTTGCGATGGACAAAGTTTGAAAGCACACAAAGTGGTTCTGTCGGCATGCAGCCCTTACTTTCAGTCGTTGTTTATGGACAATCCCTGCCAGCATCCGATAGTAATAATGCGTGATACCAAATACTGCGATCTTAAAGCTGCCGTGGATTTTATGTATCGGGGTGAGATCAACGTATCCCAGGAGCAGATCCCGGCGCTGCTGAAGGTGGCGGAGTCGCTGAAGATCCGCGGGCTGACGGATGTGAGCGGTGACCATGCCGTGGTGCAGCCAGGGGGGCGCTCCGCCAAGCGGCCTGAGCGCAGCCGTGATGCGGACTCGCCGCCCAAGTCCCGGCGCCGCATGTCCGAGGACCGCGCCAGCGTGGGCTCGAGCCGTGCTCCAGCGCCGACCCCCAGCCCCACGCCAGCCACCGAGCTGCAGCCGCCGGCCGAGCCGACCGGCGCCGCACCTGTGCTGCCGCCACTGCACCCTGACGACGTGGACATCCGGCCTGGCATCGCCGAAATGATCCGTGAGGAGGAGAGGGTGAGTCCGCACTTGTTCGCACTAGTCCGCGCCAGGCTGCTCGGGGCCGTACGGCGCCGTCGAGCGTCGTTTGAAAAGTTTTCCCGCCGTCCGGGGCCTCGCCCCGCGCGCCCTCTCACCCCCGCCTCGCGAAACTTTCCATACAGTAGCGCATTACGTAATTAATTTATATTTGACTTGACTACTTTGTTAATGCTAATGTGAAAGTTATAACAGTGTTTCTTACTTCGTCTGATCGATATAGGCCTCCGTTATGTGCAATTTGTAACTAATGCAGCTGCACAAATAATTTGTAACTCGTTAAAAAGTTGCAAAATTAAATTTAATGGAATTCTCCGGGTTACAACACTCTTTTCTTTGCATATTTATCCTAGATATCACTTTTACTGGGTGCAAATTGATATTATTACCTAATATTTGTGATAGCACTTGAAAGAATGAAATTAAGTTGCTGGGTCATTCTTTTTTGTATTTATTAAAAAGCCAACTTTTCCGCAATGTAAAAAGTTGTACCTCAAAGTTGCGAAATTACTGCACTCGCGTAGGTACTTGTCGCTCAGAATAGAAAAACACAACACTATTTCAGGCAAATATAAAAATTGTTAGCAGAATTTAATAGATAGGCAAATCGATAAGAAAGCTAATTAAGATGTTATTTTAAGTATCTGATTAAATAAGTACATATAAAAGTGCTTGTCGGTACAAATAAAAGAAATATTTAAGTAAAAAGTCCAATATGAAGTAAAAAAATTATGAATACTTAATGAAACAATAATCTCGAAAAACATTAAAGCAGGTTTTGTAACCTGCCTTCCCAAAATAAGTAGGACACTGAAAAGGGAAGAACACGCGTCATAAAAAGATATCGTGAGCAACTTTCAGAAAAGAATGACAGCAAAAGTAACAGGACGCACGGGAAAACTTTTATAAATTAGGTAATTCTTATTTTCCACACCGAAGTATAAACCGACTCTTAAAACTTTTTAGTTTTTATTTATCTAGTCATAATTGAATATTTAATTTAAGTAAAGGTGTTTTCCAGTTTTTACATACTTAAATAATTATATCAATACTAGCTATCCAAATATTTTCAAAAGCAAAAAAATAATATTTCGCTAATTTTCAATAAAAATTAAAAAAATATTAAGGCCAGAATAAAGGTTATTGTATAACTTTTACCAAACACTATTACAACTATCTAGTTGAGTTTTGTTGAACTCAAGTGTCCAATTACCTACCTGCCTTTCTACAAGGTAGATTTCTTGTAAGATTTCATACGAACTGATAATGTCAAAACGACAAAATCGACAAAAAGAAAACGAATAAATGAATCGTCGTCGTCGACAAACTTTTTGAATACCTAAATAGCTTAAACAAACTGAATCGATAAAAGTAACTAAGTTTTAACTTAAAGAGATTCATTGAGTGTGGCACTACTTCGATATTTATCGCAACTCTCGACGGCAACTTAATTTTAGAGCTTCGGCAACCAAATACGTATGCAAGTCGACTTGCTCGGCTAAAAGGCCTGTATTAACCATTCAGAATCAGAATATTGAACATCGTCGGATATATCGGGTGGCGATAACAGTACTACAAAACGAAATAAATTAGATCAAAAATACTTCACCCACTTCAAAGAAACCAAGAATAAGGAACTACATATTTGCAATATTCGAAGTAATCAATTTATTACAAGCAGCGTATGTTCCTCGAATCTAACTAACGCTAACATTTGAATAATAACCATTATTTTATAACAACGACCAAGAAATACTAAGAAACGTTCACAAAACCACCAAGCAGTTGTAGAAACATAATTTTTTGTTGAAAATATAAATACTAACCGTCCATTGTTAGTGCAAAGTTGTATAATTTAGCGTTTCGCGACCAAAACTAGGTCTTTCTTGTAACAAAAGGATATTGTTTCAGTACAATTAGCAATGCAATCAGCATAGATAAGTAAATGTTTGCGTTACTCCAGTGCCTACTTTGGTTAAAAAATGTTACGATTATTTAGCAGTATTTGTTAATGTTTTATCGTTGGAAAATAAGGGCGTTATGGATACGCCGAAGCCGAATATTGGCGCAAGCCGAATGACGAAGCCAGATAGTCGCGCGAGGGGCGACACTCATTGTTTTCGGCTCATTGTGATGTTCAGAAGTTACACGTTATTGGCAAACCGCGGCTTTGAGGCCGAAGTTGTTTTATCGCTTCCTTTAAGGAAGTAGGTTTTTTGTTACGAAAAGTTTTTGCGAATAGGTAATGTGTAAAATAATTATTTTTGATGGCAAAATAAAAACTTTGCTAATATAATTTGGATACTTACGTTTTGAAATATCCGAAGCCGTATTTCACCTCTCTATTTTATCCCAAATCTCGTTGAATGCGAGCCGCGTCCACTTAGGAGCTGGTACCTCACCCCTTTCGTAGCGGGAGGTTCTCGCTCAAGTGGTATAACCTGAGGCGTTGATAATTTGAACTTAACTTTGAACAAATAGTTACACGATGGGTTACGACGAGTTACTAGTTTATACGTGAGTGAATCAATTGCCTTCGAGCGAGTTTTATGATCACCTGTCTGTCTTTACGTGATAAGTGCTTGTAAGTTACATTGTATGTAATGATTTTAGAAGCTACCTTCTTTTCTTATAATGATTGTGGGGATAGAAATAAATTTAAATAATTTGCATTGAATAAGAAATAGGTAGGTATTGTGGTTGATAAAAATTAGAGATTTTTTTTACATCTGTTGAATTCGTTGGCCTCGGTTCCCGAAATAAATACATTTAAAAAATATGTAGGTCTGTAGATTTTAGAAAAATATTTTAACTTTTTAAGCTATTAAAGTTAAAAAAGAAAAACGATTTCAAGTAAAATAAAGGAGCAACAGAATCAGATTTTAGTTTTTTAAAAATTCAAAAATTCTGATAGGTACTTCATTATTTATTCTGCAATGGTGGATCCATCCGCCAACAGGTAGGTACTGGTATAGCTCTAGGTATTAAGTAAGTAAGTACCTATGACCCATCGATACGGCCCGGAGTCCCTAGGTGCACTTTAATAAGACTTAATTTTACTCAAAGCCCGTATTATTAGCAGAGCCGGCAAATTTTCAACTTAAGTAAAAAATAAAAACTCGTAAAGGGAATAATTAATATTAATATTAATATCCGGAGTCCGTAGACAAAGGAAAATATATTATACTGTCTAGCATAATATTATACACTTACGTATGTACCTAAGTGCTTTGAAGTCAAGGCTCTATTAAGACTACAAAGGCGTAAATGTGGGCTAACATTTTCATATTGTATTATTATACGAACAAAAAGTGCTGATTTTCAGCCTAGTTTCATTCAATAAAGGCTCCCACAGACAGGCGCGACGCGACGACGCGGCACAAAGGCGCTGCTCGTCGCGCGACGAGCTCTTTGTGTCAAGCGCCATTCGCGTCACGTGTCGCGCCTGTTTGTTAGGAGCTTTAATGACTTTTGATTTTGATTTGATAAAGTGTATCTAGTCAAGTAGTTAAGTACACTGTAAAGGCTCCTTCAAACAGGCGCGACACGCGACGCGAAACAAAGGCACCGCCTGGCGTACGACGTGTGGTGCCTTTGTGTTGTGTGCGATTTGTGTCGCGTGTCGCGCCTGTTTGTAGCAGCCGTAATACGATTAAAATATAGGTAGGTACTTAGTTGTTCAATCAGCTGTCTTTTCAAGGAGTTGACTACAGAGAAAAGTTTAGAAAAAATCTTTCGCATTTCTAATCTAAACATTTTAACATTCTTGAAATAGAAAAATTCGCAATCTGGGATCTAAATATTACTATTCTAGGATCAAAAAAATATACAATTCAATATAGAATCGAAGTTTCAACTTACACAAAGTTACTTGAAACTTTTCTCACCCGTGGTCAAGATGGAACGAGTTAAAAATGATATACTTTGGTACGAAAGGCACTATATTCTGGTTTTCCTTGTATGTTTGTAAATCACTTGCGCCCTTTTTCATTTCATTACGATTGTTCGAACTCATGCATTATAGATCGTATGGCTTTGTCTTTATTGTTTTTACTTATTGATATTCATTCCATATTTATTATGAGCGGAACGAATTCATTCCTTCTTAATAACTTAATCTTTTCTTACAAAATATTTTGCGCGTTTTTTAATGATTTTTTGTTCTAAACATAGAATATTTTTTAGAGCGCTGCTGTTATTTTTCGTGGAGATGATTGTCACAAACAACAAGCTTGTCAATCAGATTAGTGGCTTATTGGTTAATTCGCACGAATTTACTCGCCCGAAGCGGGTTAGTGGACACTTTTAAATAATATAATTTTCTCTATAGGCGATTCGCACGAAATTAATTTATTTGTTGGCGAATCGACAACTCCAGAAATACGTATTAGGCAATTGGCATATTTTGAATTTTATGCAATAAATTTAGGAAAAAGGTACACCAGCGCACAGAAGTGAATACTATTGGATATACCTACAAACTCTATGTGTATGTGAAGTGCTTATGAAGTAAACTTTGAATTTAAAATTAATATGTTTTGATGTAGTTTGGTCAAGTGTGATAGTCTGTCACTCACAAAATTTTAAGAAAATATTTTGCTACGATATATTTCTCCCAATCGTGTCTTTTATCTTACATTGGTTATGGGGCCCAGACACCCAAAGTACGAGACCCAGGGTGGATAGGAGTAGCGCGCATCCAGTAAGAAGTCTGGAGAGTTAAGTACCTAAGGAGTAACATAATCAAGCAGTGAAATAATTATTTGTGCAAAGGAGCGGCGATGAGCAATGTGCTTAGGATCAAGCCTCTAAACAAAGATAATTATTATGATAGCTGGCGAATACAGGTGCAGGCGATCCTAATAAAAAATTATGGATGGAAGTATACAAGTGGAAAGGTACCAAAATCATCTGAAATAGGAGAAGCTACGAATTGGGAAGCAGAGTATGTGCTATATGCTTTGAGTAAAAGCCAAAGCGGTTCTAATTTTTTCGACGTGTGGTAGTAAAATTCGACATATTAGGGAGTGTAACACTTCGAAAGAGGTTTGGCTGAAAATGGAGTCTTTATATATTATGAAAGGACCTGCTAAGAAGGCTGCACTTCTAAAGGGATTAATGTTGCACAAAATGTTGGAAACAGGTAATGTAGGAAATCATTTGAATAGATTTTTGACGCTGTTCATAAACTAGCAGAACTGGGTATACATATTAACGATGATTTGCAGTATATATTGTTTATCTGGAAAATTTGAAATCTTTAGATGTGCCGTTGAGTCAAGAAACGAGTTGCCGAAGCCAGAGGCATTGAAGATAAAAATATTAGAAAAGCACAAATCCATAGAGATGAATAGATCTCAGAATGAAGGCGTAATGCATTCATTTCTGAAAAAAAGGTTTAAAGAAATGGCACAAAAGCGCTAAAGTTTGAGACGAAACTAACCCAATTACCAGAGGAGATGAATTTGAATATAAATGTTTTAAATGTCATGAGGAAGGACTTATGGCATCAGAATGTCCGTATAAAAAGTAGGTATATGTAAATGTGGTAGCACATCATGTGGACGAGGCAGAAGTACTAATTACTTTTGATGTTTCAGATTTAGAAGTTTGTAATGCTGTAAATGCACAAAAAGCCGACTGTATTTTTCCTATATATAAACTAAAGAATAATTTATTAATATTTCGTATTTATTATTTCAAAATGTTTTACTCTTATCGCTTCTGTGCGCTAGTGTACTTTTTCTTAACCTTATTGCATAAAATTCAAAATGTGCCAATTGCCTAATACGTACTTCTGGAGTTCTCGATTTGCCCCTAAATAAATTAACTTTGTGCGGATAGCCTACCGACAAAATAATATTATATTATTTAAAAGTGTAGATTCGATCGTTTCGGGTGAGTAAATTCGTGCGAATCAAAGTTATAAGCCAGATTAGTGATTACTTTTAAATTGTTAACATATTATTGTAGTAGATAGTACTTATTTATCACAGTAATGATGGATGTTACGGCCTATGCACTTAATATTATTGTTACCTATCTTTATCAGAAAATAAAGAAAATAAGAACAATTTCGTTATTAAAAATTCCAACATTCAAACTCATTCTAGAGCTGCAAATTAGAAATCTTAGAAATTAGAACTTAATGAAATTAATAATTTTTAATTAAGATTTTTAATTAAAAAAGCATCAAATCTAATTATCGATTATTCTTTTTCGATTAGTGATCCCAATCAGAAGTATCGTGTCCTAGTATTAGTCTGTTGATTTTATTTCTAGAACAAACTAGTTAACATTAATTCCGCGTATGAAATCACTAGCGCGGCCATGCAGATTTCAATTAACGTTCGTAATTAAAAATGTAAGTAGAGAGAATAAAAAAAATATAGTATTAAGTAGTAGATTAATTTATGCCAGTTGATAAGCCTATTTATTATACTTGGTGTACGATTAATTCTGTTAATATCCAATGGCCCAAGTAGGTTTGATAAGGGGGCCGATTTTATTACTTATTCAAGACGGAGAACATTATTTTGCGTATTTTCGGTAAATTTGGTATGTGTGTGATGTTATTTATCACTTAGGTTTATCGATGCTTGAGTCGCAAAGCTGGAAAGAATTCTAAGGTGGATAACAACCTCATTATAACTTGTACCTTACAAGTTTGTTGAGCCCTGCGAGTGAAGCCTAAGCGAGGAAATGTCTGTTGAAGTGCCAACTTCGTAAGGTTATAATGTGATATGACAAACAACTCGAAGTTTAGATACTGCTTGTCGCGGATGTATGGAGAAGTTAAGTTGATATTAGTCTTTGTAAACTAATAAAAATAGGTTTTATTAATGACTATTCATATGACAAATAAACAGTCGTTTTAATTGCGACTCATTTCGGTGAAATGAAGATTTTGACTTTTGGAAGTAGCTGGTGATATAAATTTTTTGGATAGTGATTTTCTCACTGCAAGTTCGTCGCTTGCTATGATATTAATTAATAGATTTACCTATGACGCTGTTATTTATTAGGAGTCTGCGAATTTTTACAATGTGCCAAGACAATGATAAGGCAATTTGTGATATGTAAATGTAGTGGTAAACGTTTTGTCATCAAGCATTTTACTTCTAGCAACATTACAAGTATAGTAGCAATCACTTAGTTGGAAGTGTTGGAACTCATGACTTCCGGCCTTAGTAAAAGCTTGTGGAATCCAAGGTGTGCAAACTTACTAGCTTTAATTTAGCTCCGATTTTCAGTACCTACCTAGTATCTGTGTTAAGACGGTTTTTTGCACGAAGATTTATATCGTCGGATTCGCCTGACCGCGTCTTTCTGTTTTCTTGACAAAGACATTTGAAGTAAATATCGAATTTTCTCGCTGACTTGTTTACCTAATATAATTCGTATCTATCGTGCCGTGCGAGATGTTTGAGATCACTCTTCTCAATATGGACACTTTTTCGGGCGACGTAAGTAGGTAACGTGAGGGCAAATCTTAACGATTTAAATCTTAGTTCTTGTACGATAATTTTGGACCACTTTCCCTTGTTCTATTTAGTTAAAAGTTTTCATACTTGTTCCGTTTCGATGACAATACCGTTTTCCTCTACGTTTTATTTCATTGCTCTGAAATCTGCAAATATGATATTTTAGATTTCCTCACGTTACAAGTTAAGAAGCCGAAACTGTCAAAGAACATATTTTCGAAGGACAAAGACAAGCAAGATACGGGTCGTCGCGTCAAAAATTTTACCCGTTTTTCAACAAGTGTGAACCGTGTACCAGTTCCGATTTTCGAAACAGTTCCGGGGAAGTGTTTTTGACGGGAACCGGAACTGTTGGATGATATGGAACGGAGTTTATTGTACTTAGTTGCTTATGTTTAGTTTATTCAACTTAGTGATCTAAGTTTGTTGTTGTGTTGAATAGAGACATGACTTCGGGAGGTTTACTTATACGGGTTTTAGCAGTTAGTATTATGGAATAAGAAGTAGATGGGTATCTAGGGTTGGGTATTAGAAGTAGATGGGAATCTAGGGTTGGTAATTAGAAGTACATGGGAATCTAGGGTTGGGAATTAGAAGTAGATGGAAAACTAGGGTCGGGAATTAGAAATAGATGGGAATCTAGGGTTGGGTATTCGGGGTCCTAGTTAATTATGGAGGGTAGTGAATGGCTATGTGGAGTTGTTGACAGCTGAATAGTGTTTTTACAGAGTTAATTTAATAAATCAAAGTTTAATAGGAGAACACTGTTGATGAAGATTCATCACGCTATAGTTTACTTGATCAAATACAAGTTCAGCATTTCCCTCCCTTACTTACCTACCTTTCAAGGTAGTTAGTACATAAGCATACGTAGGTATGCTACGTAATTGAATTTAACAGGTATGTAATGTAGATTCAGTGACAGGTAGGTACTGGAACCCTATACCTCACCATGTCAAGTCTAAATAAAATAAATAATAGTACAGTTACTTTTGACCCTTACAACGGGCCCTTAGTACTCCTAAGGGCCCGTTGTTTGATCAGTAGCCAAACATACTAATAGTTAAAATGCGATAGTTAAACTAACCATTGTTAAAAATGACAAAAGTATGTTGTTTAACAAATGGTTAAGCTAACTACAGTTAAAAACAAATGACAATTTGCTATGAAAGTTAACCATGCGCAGACAGAGTAGTTAAACTTTGACAGCTATTGACTATTGTCTAGTGACTAATTGTTAAATTTACTATTGGTCATGTTTAACTATGTATCAAACAACGGGCCCTTAATGAAATAAAGCACTCCTTTTTTACGGCCGTTCATATGCGTTTATCGCTACAATACTAAAAATGAACTTGACCTCATCACAAGAAAACTGAGGGTGAGTGAAACAAAATAAGTGTGTTTTCGTAATGAGGGTAAGCAGTCAAAACACGATCACCTATTAGAGTTCGTGTGGCGTGACCACTGTTGATCAGTGTTATCAGCGGCTCTAACTAAATCGTTCTATGGACTGTCGACACTTCAACGTTACTTAAGAGATAATAATTATTTCCAATCTTTTTCATTAAAGGGGCAATTCCCTTATTCTTAAGAACATTCGCATTCTAATCTCAGCTTAAATCTGTCAAAAATCCTTTAAATATAATTAAAGGATTTTTGACAGATTATTTAATTATAATTACAGGATTTTTTTCTTAAGAATATGGGAATTGCCCCTTAGATCGCTTATTTACCAATTTTCTTTTGTTAATTTTTGACATTGATTGTCTCTAAGATAAAACTGCGAACTAAATATTAACGCTTTCAAGTACAATAATTGACCTTCTGGTCTCTACATGTGACTTTGATACAATATAACGTGTTTTTCGATAACTAGCCATCGTAAAACTGGAAACCTAAGGCTAGTAGGCTACTAATTCTCATGCATTTGTCAAATTAAATTAACCATATTGTTGAGGTTTAGTCCCAAATACTCGCTTTTAAGAATAGTTCAAGAGATATCGATGGCTACACCACATGACATCTGTTAATATTATTTTGCTTTAAGGCTCCTTCAAACAGGCGCGACACGTGACAGGAATCGCACGCGACACAACGGCACCGCTCGTCGCGTGACAGGCGGTGCCTTTGGATCGCGTCGCGTGTCGCGCCTTTTTGTAGGAGCCTTTAATAAAATAATAAGCGTACCTACAAAGTTTAAGATTAAACTATGCTCAAAACTAAAAGAATGAAAGTATAATGTTTAATTGGACACAGTTTGTGAAACACAAAATACAAATAAAAAGGTGAAAATAATGTTTTAACAACAATTGTTTGTGGCTGCGCCAAAAACCCAAGATAATGCATGAGAGCCCAAGCACTATTTTCAGTAGTTTCTCTCTGTGAATATTATTAAGAAGCTAGGATTTCATCGTACGAGTTACGTTGCCGTATCTAGTTGTAATTTAATATTTGTTCAGCTGTTTCCGCAAATTAGCTCGTATACATCAACCCCTGTTAGATTTGTTAGCGAGTCTAGTTCAGGAAATTGCTTAGAGATGCAATACATACGTTCGCTCGGCATATTCCTTTCGTCAGTATATTTTGAACAACAAAACCTACCCGAAGCAATTACTACACAAATTATTCAGCGTTATTAATTCATACCTAAAATATCTATAGCACTTTAAGTTTTCGCTGAATTTTATAATTTTCCTGTAAAATTTTCCGTTTTCTTTACCTAAAACCTTAAACCTTAACCTCCGGACTATTACAAACATAAAAAAAAAATCGGTCCAGCTGTTCTCAAGTGATGCACTTACCAAAGAATAATTGTTTTTATTTAAAATAAATAGGTAGGTATCGTACGATTGAAACTTAATGGCGGCTTGGAACATGAGGCGAGTCGCTGCGCAGTAACCAATTCACGTGTCAGCGGGGGTGAGGGGTTAGGTACTGCGCAGCGAATAGCGCACTTCACAGCCGCCATTAAGTTTGAATCGTACTGTACGGTACTCAAATTTTAAATTATGCTCTATTTATTTTGTACCTAACGTAAGTCATGATCATCATTCTCCTGCCGTCATCCCAATTCATCCGAGGTCGGCGCAACATGTCTTTGTTTTTATTAGTCGTCATCTCTGTTGTTAACCCCTTTCAAGCCATATCATCTTTAACACTGTCCATCCATTTGTAGGTTACCTTACGTAAGTAATACAATTAAATACAAACTCCAATTATAATGTATTTAATTAGTGGATACTTTGCAGATAAGCACTTCGCCGAGCAAATAACGGCTAGAAAAGGATGATTTATTTCCAATGAAATGCTCTTTTTCATTTCTATTTAATTGAGTATCTCTTAGTTCACGCCGATCGGGTGGTAATGGGAATTCTATTGTTTTATTATTTGCAGCAAACGTTTTAGATTTAAAATTAAATAGAGAATAGGTGAGCACTAAATTGAGATCTTTATTTCTTACATTTAAGTACACCTCTAGCCCTTCAATCCTGTCGATTTAATCAACTTTTTAGAAAATATTGGAATGCATATTGATACATATTTATAATTTTTATGAGTTATGAAAAAGCTGGATGAGACTCACAGACCAGGGAAGCATGGCACTAAAAGGAGCAGACCTAACTGTGGGTGAAAAAACGCTGCCAATAAAGGCTCCTTCAAACAGGCGCGACACGCGACGCGACACAAAGGCACCGCTTGTCGCGGTACAGGCGGTGCCTTTATGTCGCGTCGTGTGTCGCGCCTATTAGTAGGAGCCTTAATGGTGGTGACGATGAAGAAAAATTGCATTCGAAGCTTTTCCAAAAACTGACACTATTAGGGACTCAAAGTACCAACTAAGGAACTAAGTTGTCGATTTCAGACGACGTGGTTCCTTAAAGCATTCTGTTGAGCCGGCTTCGACTTTTCCACACTAACCCATCTTACTGAATTCACCGTTCAATATTAGTAGGTACCCATACCACCATAGGTAAGTGTATGAGACGTTATGTAGTCATCACAAGCTGTCTGCCCGATGAGATGTCCCATCATCAACTTTTCAGGTGTCATAGGGGATGAGTTTACGTGTCTAAAAATCCTTCCTTAGTGCTCGTTATAAGAGGAACTCTAGTGCAAAAAGTCATGCTTGTAGAAAAAATATGAGCGCGGTCTGTCAGTGAGTGAATGAATGAATGATTTAAGATTTTTATTAATTCGATTTTCCATGTGACCCTGAAATTCCTTCAAGAAAACAAGTACCTGCTTAGGTACTTCGTTGCTTGCACGCGTTACAGTGGCCTGCCCAATAAATTTTTAACAACAATTTTAATGTAAATATTGTATGGCTGTAACAATAGTTTCGCGTTCATTGCTCATAAAGATAAAATGGTAATTACATTCTTAATGATCGTGATTCAGTGCTTTCGACCATTATTTTAGCCGATATGTGAGTAAGCTGTGAGGCGTTTTATGGTGGTGACTGTTCGACCTACTTATAACATACTTACACACGTTTCTATGGGTTTATGTTCGTATACCTATGTGTCATCGGCTGAAAGTGAGTTTAAATCTTCGAAATAGAAGTACGAAAACTATTAAAATTCTCAGATATTTTTATAGTTTTCTATTTTACTATGTTCGGGAAACTTACAGCTAACTTTATTAAGTTAATAAAATTAAAATAAAATTGTTATAATTAGAACATAATAAAATTACTTACTTCAATTCAATATTTTTTAAGAACACTGTAATTAATAATCAGTGTTTAAAAAAATGAAATTTAAAAGGTCTGTTACAAGTTTCCATTGATATAGCCTAAAATAAAAACGAGTCCTACTCGTACTATAATACTATCCCTTACTCTTCCTGAGTTTCATATTAAGAATTTATATGCATTCCACAGATTTTCTTGTTTTCCAACGAAAACTTAACACGCTTCATCATACGCATAAACATATTTCTTAGTTTTTATGGAAATTATAAAAAGACATTATGTTAGATAAGTCATTACAGCCCACTCCCTCTCACAGAGAGGAGGCCGGTGTCCCAGCAGTGGGAACATTATAGGCTGATTATGATTTTATTAGATTACTTCACCATCATTGGCTCACTATCTCCATATCCCTATTTAAAAGACTGGTCACCACGACCATAAAACAGGGCCTTGTGTAGTGAGATCAGTCTGCCTATACCACATTAATTGAACTTTGAACAATAACTAAGTTAGACCCGGCACAGACACCACTCCGGATGCTTCAACTAATTTTAGCTAAAGCCTTGATTACGTTTACTCGGACATAGACAACACGGAAATTAAATATACGGGATGGAAAAATTAGGAAATATCGTTAAATATTGTTAATGAACGTCTTTTCGCAAAAAAATAAGCGGTTTTGGGTGTCAAAAAATTCTTATCTTCGGTTTTCGCACCCTGTTTATTTATTTTTTAATTATGGTATCATGATCTAAATGAAAAAATTGTTTTCAATATTTTGAATGACATACATACATACATTTATATAAACTCACGCTTTCTTCCCATGGGGTATTATAGGCATAAACTACAGACTAATATATTTTGGATGAAAACATGTAAAATATGATAAAATAGAAATTAAAATGGAGTTTTGAACCAGCTACGCATTCGTTCATAAAAACTAAACTATTACTTTAACTACAATTGTACTAGATTTAAGTGCATTATAAATTATAATAAAATAACATAATCATAAAAATATACTTACATTGTTGCTCGTGGTATTGGTAAAGCTGGTAACTCACCGAGGTTTTCTTCACAAAAGGTTTTATTCTGAAATTAAAAAGGCTTATAGGTACCATCTGGGGACGACAGTTTACGACACTAAATGAGAACACTGGCTAATACCAGCGCATTGGTCTATTTTGAAACCATCAAATACTTAAATTTAAATTTTGAAATAAAAAATAAATAACCACAATTTTAATAGTACTGATGGGTCGATTGTGGGTTCTGCCAATCAGCAGACTAGCTATAGTGATTAATTAGATATTATGTATATATTTCATTGTTTTTTTTTGTGTATTGGCAACATCATCAACTTATAAAATTTAATAAGTTTTTGGGCTCCCACCTATGTACCTTAGACAGAATGATACAAGCGTACCAAGTCATAGGAATAGTAAAAAAAAATTTTTTTTTTTTTAAATCCATCTAGCAGTTTCTGATTGCATAAACAATTAGTAGAACGTTGTTATGTATCTGTAAAGGGTTCGAATGAGTGCACGAGGGTTATAAAGGTCACGGGGTCGACGACCCTAGGGGACATTTTTGCCAAATGACTGGCTGCTTACTTGCCTATATCATTTACAGCACTATTACACTGTCCAAGCTGTATAGATTTATAAATGTACAGCTCGCGTTATCATAAGGGTTAGTGTCAATATGGAAAATCGCAAGCATTACTTGTCTTGTCCTTAGATATCTACGTATTTATAAACAAAACATTTTTGTCCTCATAATTTGAAGATTAACAAGTCAATGTATAAAATATTCATACAATTAATACGGGTCCGACTTGTTTTTTATATTAGGTAAGTTAATCATGTGGATTGGTTATAAAAATGCAGTGATATTGAAGAACGATTTTTGACGCCAATGATCTAAATAACCCTGTCATCAATTTATCCATTCGTTTACACCGTTTGATTTTTTTGTTCGTTCTTCTCCATAGAGATCTACGTTTTGGAATGGACAACCTAGCTTCAACTTTCTGACTAATTGACCAAGTCTTTGGCAATTCAAAAGTGCCTGTAAATGGGTTAATTGAAATAAATGCTAAAGTCGACAAATAAACGTAAAACCAGTGGCATAAAACTGCGTTCTGCTCTAAGGCTGACCTTTATCGGTTAAAGTGCCAAAATGAGCCGACTTTTTCACTCACGCGGCTAAATATTACAGAGAGATAAGATAAAATAATTACAACGTGTATTATCTATTGTTTAAACTAAGATAATAATCGTTAGATGTTGGACCTAAGCCGTTATGCGTAAATACCGTGATTAATGCTGCAATAGTAGTTCAACATTTAAAACATATTGTAATATGTTCTTAGGATTTAGGTATTCACTGTAAAAATATTTAAAGCCGGACAAATCGTAATGATAATTGTTTCTGTAGCTACGCAAAGGATTAGGTAAATTTTTAAGCTATTGCATAGCTTTTAACGCGGGCTTTGAGCGCGGCGACCGAATCAAGAAATTCCGTAACGTAAATAAAACCTAACACCCTCCATTCCGCCTACCATGTAGCTCGGCCGAGCGTTCGCTTAACGTGTATGTATATGGCACGACTGTACTTGAATTAATATCAAAGAAAAAACAATACTGCATAAATACTGTATAAATAAATAATTATAATTGCATAAGTTGATAAAATATGCTATGCAATAGCTTTACCGCGGCAGTCCCCGAGTGTCACACGTATTTTTTGTTAATATGCGGGCAATTAAGTACAAACAGGTAAGAAAAAAGAAAGGACCAATGAAGCCAAAACAAGATTTAATAAAAGAAAAATATTTTATTTGGGACACATACTGGAAATTTAAAAAGTAAAAATAAAAATAATAATAAAAAAGAAGCATGTAAACTAACAAAATTAACAATAAGAAAAAACAATAATAAACAAGTAAAAAAATCTGTGCGAGGCCAAAAAGGCTCCTATCTCAGCATAATGCTGCGATATTTAAAAAAATAAGTACCGCAGCGCTGGTATTCTGATAATAATATTTAAAAAAAATATATATAGAGTATCGTTTTGTTTATACATACATACATAAACTCACGCCTTCTTCCCATGGGGGTAAGCAAAAAACACAGAACACCACCTGCTATGATACTTACATACACCGCTAGCTTCGTTTACGTTTTGTGTAGAATTGCCACAAAAAAAAAAGGCGTTGACAATAATGTACAAGCCAAGCACGAACTGACAAATACATCAAAAATAAAAGATACCACCTCGTGAGTGTCAAATATTTTTTTCTGACAAACGTCTTGGTGCACGGTAAAGTTGTTGGCACACTAGCGGTCACAAGAATCGACATGTCAATAAAAAGTTAACCTTAATTCATAGAAACTGACACTTTTTTATGTTATCCGTGTTTTTTTTTTAATTAAAGAGATGTTCGATGTTTGCTTAGGCTTAATGAGTTAAAGTACCGCCCACGTTTGTTCTAGACAAATTGTGTAAGGCATGTTGTATCATTGTATGTACTGTGATAACGTAAAAAGATATCATTTGCATTGAGTAATGGACTTATGATAACATTCTTAAAGAAATCCTTTTGTTGTGCGTGCGAGTTACAACAAAGGGGTTCTCACCGCCCTGTCTGTAATAACAAAATAAAAATCAATATTAATATTCTAAAGAGGTATAACTTGTGAGTTTGTATTTAGGGGGTTAATCTTCGCAACTACTTGTCCGATTCCGAAAACTCTTTCACTAATGAAAAGCTGCAGTATTGCCGAATGTCTATATTAGGATATATTTTAGGTAGTATAAAATAATTGCATTAGTAGAAGTTAATTTTGAATTATTGAAATTAGTAGTCAAATCACATTTGCTTATTATTTTATTAGATTTTCATGAGTCAAAGTAAACTATTCTTTACAGTGGTTGTTATTGACTAAGTTGACATTCATTTTAGGTAAAACTTAATAATCATACTACTTGAGTGCAAAGAAGGGTAGGTCTACGTACAGGTAGGTAGCTTCGTTAGACTGTAAAAATGATGGAATCTGAACCAAAATAACACTATCCCCAACCATGAATTTCCTTACAAATGTAACCTTACTTGGTATGTCCGGCCTCATCTAGTTTAAAAAATATGATTGACGTGTAAAAGTGTTTGTACAAACCTACTTACAGAAATAAAATCATTTATCATTTATCATTCATTTATACCCATAATATAATAATATGTTTAACTACAACGATAGGTAGGGACTTATGCTATTCGATTCTAAGTATTAATATTAATAAGAATCCGAGGCGAATCCCTTACGAGATGTGGATGTGTTCTATATTTTTTAAAGAAAATAACGTAACATGTTTTTAGTTTAAAAAATATTCGAATGTTTTTTGTTCTGGGCTTGTGACAAATAATATTAATTCCACTAAGTAGGTTTTAGTACCTAGTTTTCTTTTGTAACAACGTTTTTATTGATGTGCCTTTAGCCACGTGATCTCCCACCTCCCACCAGGCGGGGTGTTGGTATTGTTGAGACTACTAGCAAATGCATTCAAGTTCAGTTTACGTCATTAGCGATTGGATAGCAATTATATTGGATCGACAAAACAATCGTTCTTCCGTAGTCTAAACATGGGATCTTTTAGGTTATAGGTACATTAGTTCGTTGATTTTTATGTTTACCTGCTCAATCAATAGTGTAAAAAGAAAACTTTTTTTCAGCATCATTTATTTGATATTATTAACAGTCAGACGTAAAATCAGGAAAACTTACTTTTCCTTGATGAACATGAACCCTTTTCAGGTCAGGTACTGAATCCTTTATTTAACCTCGGCCGTAAACCTCGGAAAGAACATGCATGAAACAATATTGAAATCGACCGATCACACTGCGCATAATATGATTTGAAGAATTGAGTAGATCGGAACGACGCCGACGACCGCGCATGACATTAAGTCAAATTTAAATTTCGAATCGAAAGCCCTAGAATAACTCGTCGTGCATTTATTTATTCGTTCATCGATGCGTATGACGTCGTTATCTTGAATTAATCCTTCATCGTAATGAAATATTAATATTTTGGCTAGTTATTTAGGTATTCGATGCAACACTGACTGCAAACAGGCCAATGCCGTGTCGTCATTAAACATTCATGATTATTGTGCACCCGTATGTATGAGTTGCGGATGAATTGTATCTCATGATCCGTATAACTTGAACTTCGAAGGAGTCATGGTCAGGGGGTCTATTCCATAAGCTCAAAGTCCGTAGTTTCGGTCGACGTTTTGGGCGTTTCTTACTCCGTATCACTTACGGACATAAGATTAGTTTGGTTTCCGAATTAAGAATGAATGACAACACGATTCGATAGTTGTCCCTACGACCGATGTGTTTTTGCACGTACAATTTTTTTTTATTTGATACTTGTTATGACAGGTCCAATAATTTCGGACGGGCACGTATCTTCGTTGACGAACTTAGAGGTTAGACCCCCTGATGCGTGAAAGTAGGATTCGAGACGGAGAGAATGACCTGTGCCACATTGATGCGAAATCATTTATTTGTATTCCCGTTGACGTTTATCTGGCAAGCAACTCAATAGCTCGGTACACTCTCAGCCTATTTCGAACAAAAGTGTTAGTTATCCTAACGGAAAGTAATAAATACAATTTTATTAATGTTGAAATAATAAAGAATTGCATATTGCGTGAATTTTAATATCAACCGATATATTTTTTTAATTTCACGGGCAAATAAATATTAATTGAACATTATAAAATATCTCGTTACGATTATTAATATTTTCAAAGTTTTTATTGCTTCTGTATCGATAACTTGAGTATTAATCTGTATATACAACCTTATATTTAATTTGCACACATAAATACTAAACTGAAAATTGTTTTTTGTATTGAAAGGACTAAAGAGGTGCATACACTGTAATTGTTGACGTATTGTTAAGTCAAGTACCTAAATGTGAAGCAATAATTATAAGGCTTAGATATCACAGATTGGTAATTAAGCCACTAATAAAGCACGTGGTTATATAATCTACTCAGCATAGCTCCTGGTACTTGTCAAAGTGTCATCATTACGATATACGTTACAACAAAGAATAAAAACAGCACAATTCGCGCTTAAAACAATAAATAGAAAATCAATCTCAAATAACTCTTAAAAAAACTCGCTGAAAGTGGTACAACGAAATACAATCTAGCGTTTGTAGTCTTGTTTCAGCAAACAAAACAGTAGAATCACGTGTAAAGCCAGAGGCTACCGCAGACGGGCGCGATGCGATTCTGGTGAAACAATTTCCATGAAGTTTTCATAGAAATTGTTCTACTAGAGTCGCGTCGCGCCTGTCTGTCGGAGCCTTTATGAATGCATTCACAGATTTGATACCGATATTTCCAGACGACGGTTTAGCCTAGAATTAATGAACACATTCCTACGTAGAATCTAAAATGAACGTTAAAAATACAAATGTCATTTAGGAATGTCATGAATTTTACGCCATGAATAAAATAAAATATTGAATTCTATATTAGGACAGCTCTCGTCAGGCAGTGATTATAAAAAGACTCTTAGGACCAACGTAGCAGAACTTTGTATTGAATTTCAATAAACTGTCTAAAGCATAAAATTTGGATGACGTTTAACACTGTGACAGTTCTTTCAGAGTGGGCTGGGACGGCTTTCAAATCACATGAATTTTCATAACATATCATCATATCTGAATTGTCGACCTCGGAGCTAATGGCCAGAAAGAAAAATAGGCAGTTATTATTATACGGATTTTGTTATTTAACTTCGCATAAGTCTTTATTAATTTATTTGCCAGAACAACATCCACTGTCCGAGGTCACCCACAGCTGGTCATAAGACTCTCTTTTCTTGTTCCAATAACCACGCTCCTGAGCCAGCATCGCCAGCTCCTACCCGCGATGGTAATATCATAAATAATTTATGTTTATTTTTCGTTACGTATAATGTAGATATTGCCCACCTGAAAAATACCTAAACAGAGTCGTCAGCAAATCGGAAATTCAGATTCTGGTCTACTGGCCTACTATTTATCGCAAACCGTAGATAGTGAATGCGCAATGGACGCTGCCATTAATGCAGCTCCTCAGATTTCAACAGCATGCTACTTTCCTTATCTTGGATGTTCTATTGAGCATTAAGTTTTTTTATGTATGGGAAAGTGGTGTAAAATCGGGCTTCTGAGGCAAAATTTTCTTAAGTTTTAAAGAATATAAATAAACTTTAATAAACTTTATTTAGTTTGTTTTATTAATCAAAATTTTCTCAATTCTAAATAACAAAAATTTATCATTAAACAAAAGTTATTTTTTTACGGGTTTGCCCGTGGGTTGTCGAAAACCGGGTATACCCGAATTTGCCGCTTAACAGCGGTAACCATGGAACTCTTAAAATTCTTCGGGTTCCCAACCCCTATCCGACCCTTCATGTGTGCAATTCTTACATTTAAGACATTGCATCCATGCATGGCTACTTTACGTATATTTCAAATAACATAATAACAAATGTACACCCGATATTGCACTTTACGGTTTTGCCCCAAACGCACTTTAGAGAGACAAAGACAAAAATAAGCTAAAAACATGGCGCATTCAAAACTTGACTTTTATTCATTGACACTTTAATGCATTAATCTTTGCTAGAAAACAATTTTCACTTAACTTGACTGGTCACACGCCTATAATGAGAGACTTGTTAAATCTTAGGAATATACTATCAATTATTATCGTATTTAATTTCGTCGACCGTGCACCAATGCCATTGAATTTTTGTTGACTAACTAATCGGAATGGCTAGCTGTAGCGGCAAACCCGCGTTTAATTTTGAAACATCTATGAGACTGAACTGCATTGGCCCGATTTTACCCCCATACCCGGTTTTGGACTAATCTCCCCTACCTATGGTTAGGTATTTCTACATTGTTTTGGACTTAAATTCTAACATACACATAACATCACGCCTGTATTTCTCGAAGGGTTAGGCAGAGGTGTACCTGTTAGTATACCCACATTTCGCCAGTTATTAAATTATTACCTTTGAATAAGGCCTGGAATGAAAAAGGGTAAAGAAAGTGCAGATAATCGTCTTTCTAGATGATTGCTTATCTTAGCTAGAGAAAGAAAGACGTTAAGTAAGTCAGCTGTTTTCCATCAAAGTTTCTTTCCTCGTGAGAAAAGTGAATCGATTTGAAAAGTCTAGCAAGGTGACATACTGTCCTACTCGTCCGAGCAATAGCCCAAGTAAGTACACGTATTAGTGCGACGAATAATTCAGCAGAACTTTAATCAAATTTTAATTAAAATATAAAATAATCCTTACTATATTATATCCATACGAATGTTTTAAATTCGAAAGTAGCTCTGTCTGTCTGTTTGTATGCGCCTAAACCACTGTACGGACTTCGATAAATTTTGGCAAGGAGATAGATGGCATCCTGGGGAAGGACATAGGCTACTTTTTTTCTCAAAAATAATCCTATAGGGGGTGATACTGATATAGGGGATGAACGTTTATATGGGTAACCTAGCTTTTCTTAAGTTAGGCATATGAAAATTCAAATTTATAAGATCTAACAAATTAGGAATAACTTCTTAGATAAGCGTTTTTGTAAAAATCATCCCCCAAGGGGGTAAAATATGGAATAAGTTTGAAATTCACATGTAATATTTGATATTTTTGTGTAGTTCTTTTATAGAGATTTAAGGTATTGGAAATATGATAAGTCCGTAAATTGAGCTACCATTTAGTCATTATTTCATTAAAATTGGTTTACTTGGTCTAAAGTTATTACAATAAAAGTCATAAAAATAACTTGGTCACCGTGTAGGTACAGTGTGCAGGACAGGAGCGTGACCAACATAATTTTATTTTTCGACACCTTTTTACGCCACTGTACGGTTTTCGATAAAATTGACACAAGGAAATAGATGGTATTCGAGGGAAGGACATTGGCAATTTTTTGTCTAAAGGGGGTGATAGAGGGGTTAAAAGTTTGAATAGGAAACCCAGCATTTCTTTAGTTACGGAAATTATGCTTTTGTTAAGAAATAAAGAATTACGTGTTACAACGTTATTTGTAAAATCATCTCCAAGGAGGTAAAATAGGGGATGATTTTAAAATTCCAATTCCTATTGAAGTTATTGTGTAGTATCTACTTCCTTTTAAGAGATTTAAGGGATTGGAAATATAGTCGTAGTCCGTATCTTGAGATTTAATCTTCACTAGCGACCCGCCCCGGTTTCGCACGGGTATTAGAGCATACAGGTTTATTGATAAGATGTCGGCAATCCGTTAAGGGAATGTAGGAGAGGCCACTTGCAACCGAATTATCCGTGATGACCCCTATGCAAATGTCAACCATTTTCGAGTAATTTGACATTTTATATTTTTTTGCAGATATCTGGTATCTTATTGTATCTCGTTGGATAGCTGAGAAGTTGTACATGTTTTTGGAATGTTTTGCCGATAAAGTACTACCGTGTTTTTTTTGCAGAAATAGACAATTTTATTCAAATAATCTGCTCAAAATGATATAAAATTGTAACGCTTTGTAAAACTATAAAAATAATAGTCATTTTATGGTTGATTATTATGTAAGTAGAAGCTGATAATAATAATAAAAAGAAACATGCATTGCTTTTTTTTTAAATTTCGTTGTTGTGTAGCGCTAAAAAAATATAAAATGTCAAATTACTCGAAAATGGTTGACATTGGCATAGGGGTCATCAGGAGTCATTTTGTTGAAAATTACCTATCCTATAGACCCTTAATGGTTTGCCGACATATAACCAGTAACCCTGTATATGCCTACTTTTTTTTGACTTTTGTCGAATCAGTCTTTTGCGTCGAGCATGTGAGTTAAAGTAAAATGCAATCCTGCAAGAGGATAATTAGAAGATTTTTTTATGACATAGCGGCGACACTTGCACTGTCGCGATTTTTAAACTTTTAAACTATCGTCAAATTTACATAATGCAATGGAAAAAGTTTTTCCAATAAAGGCGTTCGCCTAAATGGTTGACATATGCTATAGCGGACTTTTTTTAGACCTGTTTATGAGTAACAATCCCACCCTACATTATTTATGTGTACATCCAACGGTTACTGCAGCGCACGCTGAGATAGCTCTCAAACGGCAGGATTTGTTCCGACTTCTTCAACTATCATTGTCATATGTCAGCCAATTTACACAAAACTTTAATGAATTGTTCACCTAAACCTTCCTCATGAATCACTTCGTCTATTGATGAAAACCGTATTAAAATCCGTTCAGTAGTTTTTAGGTTTATCGCGTACAGACAGACGCGGCGGGGGGTTTTGTTTTATAATATGTAGTGGTAGTGATTTAATTAAAACGGTCCACAGGGTCAAATTTACAAGAATTTGTTATTTGTCTATCTGTTAACTTTTCACTCCTTAGCGGCTGAACGGATTTGGATGAAAGGCATACGGATAGGCCATGATTTGTTGAAAATATATGGATTTCGTGTGTTGGTTCGACCTAAATGACAGCTGTCAAAAATATCAAAGTGAGTTTCATTATTTAATGCATTTCACTAAATTAAAACTGGGAACATTTTATATAACAGCATACGGAATGAAATTGACACTTGAGAAGGAAATTGAAATAATAGCGGGACATTTTACTGGTGTTAATAAAATGGCATTTTACCATTGTGTACTTAGCTTTACTATGCATTTGAGTGATCAACCTCTGACTATAGTCTGGCCGCGGAGAGATGCGTTCCTGACACCTGTCAGTGTGACAATTCTACTAACAAATAAAGATCAAATTCGCAAAACACGTATTCTTTACAACTTTTTTTGTATTCAGGTAATTATTTATCATAAGGGTGAGGAATCTGTTTGCTCTGTTCTTTGTTGTCTTATGTGTCTGAAGTATCACAGCTTTTTCTAAAGAAAGTACAGAAATGCTGCTGTCAGGCAGCATACAAAAAGCTGAAAGATTTGGTTTTTCACAAAAGAAGCTTTGCTTTATCAGGAAGTATATTTTAAAGGTGATCATTTGCGAGAAACATTTATCTTTTTTAAACCAATAAAAGGATCTATTATATTTTTAGGCAAAAGGAGTATGTAAGGATCGTAGCAGATGGCGTTCTGTAGTTTCTGCCTACCCCCATGGGAAGAAGGCGTAAGTTTAGGTATTTGTATGTATATTGTTAAACACTCGTTGAGCTCTGGCCACACGGAGGTGAAACCCGCGCGGAATGCAGGACGCCACTGGTCGCTTCGATTGTTTTAAGAAGTAACTCGAGTTTTCGCGCCAGTTTTCAACACCTCCACACAATTAGTTAGTTGACACAATGCGCGCGAACAAATTTCGTCCCGCATCCCGCGCGGGGTTCGTCTCAGTTGGGCCATACCTTTATTCGGATTGGTCCCGTTACTTCGGAGCTGTGCAAACAGTCTGTGAGTGTAGTCCTCCATGTAATCCGCGCGTCATGTTCGTGAACGAGCGCCGTCAGTAGGGACTGGTCATCTCTTAGCTGCCACGGCTTATTTTAATTTAATTATTATTTGAATAGTTTTTATCTTTTTATTACGGACGCTTTTTCGTTCTGCATCTTTCTAACATGCATAATTTCAACATGAATAATGTAACCAATATTTTGTAACCATATTTTGATTTAAAAGCGTGTCCGTGGAGTTTCTTGCCCGTTCTTCTCCATAGGTATCTACTACGCTTTGGCATGGGCAACTAGCTTCGTCTTTCTGACTGACCGACCCCTGGACAATTCAAAAGTGCCTGTAATTGGTTTATTTGAAATAAATGGTTTGAGTTTGTGTGTGTGCGTAGGTAGTAGCTACACACACAAATAAATGTGTGCAGATATTTAGCACACTTATCATAAAACTATTTGCGTTTTGAAATAGTATTATCGCGTAAATGAAAATACATTATACAGCCCCAAAAATCTTATGGGTATTTAAGTATTGATAAATTAACTCTTTTCGGATTACCGCTATGTGGACGAGTACATAAACGCCTAAGTGTTCTTTTGTTTTCATTTAATTTAGTACCTAGTTAAATAGTTAGTTGCGGAAAGCATTTTTATGTTAAAACTTTTATGAGGTAACTAAAAAGGATTTTCGATGAAAACTGTGGCTGAATAAAATTGTCACAAATATCGAAAAATATGGCAGAAAATTACTTTGGCTACTGCAAAATGAAATACAGTTTCTTTTCGTCCCGGAAAATTAAAAACTCCACAGATAGTAAAAAAAATAAAACACCCAATTTGCACGGATAACCACAAATGAAGTTTTTTAATAGGATATTTTGGCATCGGATATTCGGATTTACCTTTGATACGATTTCAAGTTCTTATCTCATTTTGATTAGGTATTAGGACGGTTGGCAAGACAGCATCGCCACCACAAAAGGGTTCCGTCTAGTCTTTGATGAGGTTCAAAATACGTCACAATGATCATAAATTACTACGTAGTATTCGGCACGAATGTGTAGATCTAAATAGTACCCATGGATACGAGACTACTTGTATGTGTGTTTGAACGTGGTCTAAATGATAAATGATTTTATTTCTGTAAGTTGGTTTGTACAGACACTTTTACACGTCAATCATATTTTTTAAACTAGATGAGGTCGGCGTTTCCTACCTGACTACTCTGAGAAGAAAAACCGAAACAAACTCAGAGCTCACAGTCTCTTTTAAAGTCCAGACATAATCTCGGTCAGATCATGTGAAGACTATGTAGATTGGTATCTGAAATGGTCTTTTGAGGAAAGAACCACATAGATTGAGTGGACCTGTCCAGTCAGTGCACGTATTTGTCAGTAATCGTGAGCTTGACTCAGGAAGTCAGCTCTTAGGAGCTCAACGATTCGACGAACAATACCAAAGAAAGGACATTTGGGTAGGCCGCATAAATTACTCAAACTGCCAGATCATGACTAAAATTAACAGAGAGAAAAAATAAAAAAAGCAGTGACCCACATAGTCCTCACATTCACAATAATTAAAATAACATAATACTTTACAAGTAAATACTCATGTCTTTGTATAATATAAAATTCATCAATGTCAATGTGTATATAAAAATTCGGTCATAATGTTTGAAGACCATTTAGATTGGTGTCTGAAATGGTCTTTTGAGGAAAGAACCACACAAATTAAGTGGACCTGTCCAGTCAGTCCACGCATATGTCAGTAATCGTGCAGCTCAACTCAGTAACATATCTGCTAACTAAACATAAACTTTGGTAACAAGATGAGTTATACTATGACCAGCTACCGAGAAATACGTTTCCGTAACGTTATTAACGTAAGCTAGCGCTGAACCGTATTATCCGTCAACTATCGTGCTATTATTGGCTATTGTAGACCAGGGATAGCATGTTATTTTGTAACTAATTGCCCTAACCAAATCGTATAGCAATTAGGTTTACGGGCTTTCTATATAATAACGGGATGGGCTGCGATGCACCATTGGTTTTCCTTTCATATAATCGTTTTCTAATTTTCCTTTACACCTCATTTACATGATGCAAGTTACTTGCATGTGGCACACAATAAAACTGAGGCAACAATAAAAGTTGTACCGTTTAGACAGTGTTTAGAGGATGCAAGTCAATTGTTTTATAGGATGCAAGTCAATTGTTTAGAGGATGCAAGTCAATTGTTTTATAGGATGCAAGTCAATTGTTTAGAGGATGCAAGTCAATTGTTGCTTCAACTTATGGTACTTATGCCATAGGGTACTAAATCCCACCGTGTAAACCAGCACTCTAATTACGAAACACACTATCTATCACAATCTGAATCATTTTGAAGCCTATTGCTAATCCATTGCTTCATATGTTCGAAAAATTCGTCTGCTCAACAACGTAAATAACGCAATGAATGTTGTTGAACTGTCGAAACGAAACCCATTCCTACTGTTAGTGTTTTACGTAATTACCCCGCAGGTTTTACCGAAACGAATTTGAATTGGTACGGAATATTCTGATAAATCTTTGGTCGAAAACAATCCCTCCCGTCTAGCTATGTGATTGCTACGGACTGTTATGATACAGAAGCAAACAGCATCGCTACAGGGCTAAATGAAAATAGCGGGCCGAACTCCTATTGTTTCTAAAGGATTGACAGACTGCATGTTACGATTTAGAGGAAGGCCTTCCTTCTGCAGACGTTCTGGCTTTTATCCTAAAACCTCTGTTATAGACGGACTAAAAATTGAACTTATAATGGTTCCGATTTTCCTTGTTAAGAAGGTCGGAATCCTAAAAAGGACAGCTACTTTGACTAACTGGCTGTGAATTGTATACGGTTCATATCAAACTCCTAGGGATTTCACCAAGCCTTCGTTTATCAACCCTGCGCCATTTTGTATAAACACTTAATTAGTACGCGTGAAAGAGACAGATAGCTTTTAATTACTCGAGGGTTCTCCATCAATCCCAAAGAAAAGATTCAGAAAAAAAATGAGATAATAAGTAAAGTCAGAGAAATTAATTGCTCATCCCGTTGCCTAACAGCTTAAATTGCTCGTACATTCGAATCACAACTTTTATTCTTCGACAGTTGTACGAAATGCCTGTAACACGACAAATTGACGTAGTGTTAATTTGATATAAGACTTACAATGTTCCCTGATCTTATATAGGTACGTTGAGAATGTCATGATGGCCCAGTGGTTAAGGCCTCGCCTCTCATGCGCGAGGTTGTGGTTTCAAATCCAGGCAAGTACCAGTGTGACTTTTTCATTACTTATGTACTTTCCGAGTTTATCATGGACATTATTGACATCAGTAACAATATGAGGAAATCCTGGACTTATAGTTAATATAAGTCTGAAATCGCCTACCCGTCTTGGGCAAGCGTGGTGATCAGTGCTCGTGCCTTCTCTGTATGAGAAGAGGCCTTTGCCCAGCAGTGGGATAGTGATAGGCTGGTATTATGATGTTGAGAAGAAAAGTAGGTTTTTCTATGTTGGTCGAAGTTGCAGTTTAATCGCAGTAAATATAATTAAGAGGGCGCACACCGGTCCACTAGCGCCACTCTTTTAAAATAATATTATCGCGTGACTGAGGAAGAATTTTGAATAACGGCTCGATAAGCACGCTCGATAAGTGTGTCTAGAATTTTCTAATTCCTTTTATAAACTTTCGTGTTGAAAGACGAAGCAACAAAATTCGATCTAAAGAAAAGCGATCACATTCCTGTAGATCGTATTTTGTTGCATCGTGTCTCAATATGAAAGTTTATAAAAGGTATTAGAAAATTCTAGACACACTTACCGAGGGTGCTTATTGAGCCGTTATTCAAAATTCCTTCTCAGTCATGAGATAATATTTTTTTAAAGGAGTGGCGCTAGTGGACCGGTGTGCGCCCTCTTAAGTAGAACAAGTCGCTCTTAATTGACTACACGTTGACATTACGGTGCTCAGCACACTGGTAGCTGTAGGTACTCACTTTAACTCAAACATAGTAGAGATAATATGCATAAATTCATATAATCATATTGTATTATTTTAAAAGGCACCATGGCCACATACACTCCGGTACATTAAAATCGCTAACGCAATCGACACGTCCCCGTATATCGATATCTCATCGAGTCAATCGAATTACATTTTAATATTAAAATTATTCATATTGCCAATATATTACTGCTGGACCGGTGTCGATTGATCCAACTCCGGTAGGATTAAATAACTTGAATACATGTGAAATTATAATTAAAATATACCTTATGAATATTTTTTGCATTATCCACGTCGGGACGGGCAAACATTTTAGGTTTTTTAAAGTAAAAATTTACATTTAAAACGTTATAGGATCATGTATCGACGTCGTCGTCGGTTCGAGATTAAAAAAATTGTAACTTCATGATCGTAAGTTATGGTAATATAATAATATCGTGAGAGGTACTACATACTCGGTACTCATTTGTAACTCATACTTGAGTGATTCGCACGGCACCAGGATACCAAGTTGTTGGTTTTAAGATAAGTGTCATAAATAACACTTTAGTACAACAATAAATACATGTTAAGGCACCTACAAATAGGCGCGAATCGCGCGCGGCACAAAGGCGCCGCTCGTCGCGCGACGAGCGGCGCATTTGTGTCGCGCTGTCGCGTCGCGCCCTTCTGCGGGAGCCTTTACAATTTAGAACGAAGTTTGTAGAAACTATTATAGTATCTTAGACATATTTAGGCGTTTCGTTTTTCTGACATGGGTTCTGGAGATTATGACAATACCTAACTACCCTAAAGAATTATTTTTTCCTGGTACGTACGTATATGAAAAATTATGCAAAATATTAACTGAGATGTTAGCTCAGTTAATATTTTGCATATAATTATAAAATTTTATCAGCCGAGAAGAGCAGGTGAACCGACATGACTTCAAAATTACGAAAAACCGTAAAATACTTGAGTTTATTAAGATAATTAACGAATAAGCTTACCTCAAGCTTACCTTGATATAATTTTATTTGGAAATAGAAAAGATAAAAGAGTTTATTTATTTTAAATACATATTTAAAGGGGTAGCACAATAAGTCCGTAACTCTGGGTTCAAGTATTAGGTTATACGGGGTTAGTTTTCAAAGACCTACAAAATTTTCAGAGGTGATTCAGAATCAATAATATATTCAATATATGTTTTTTTTACAACATTTTTAGTACCTCCTAGTCAATCTATGATTAATTTTATTAAGTATTGTTAATAATGTATGTACTAGATTAGTAGTAGTAGCCGCCGCGCCGCGTACCCGGCGAGAGAGGTCATCATCCTTGTCGCGTGTTCCTAAGATAGGAAAAATTTCGGACATTTTCAATTGAATGTTTTCATTTATTTTTATTATTATTTGATTGTAATGTTTAACACACAATAACTATTTAATTAAGAGATTTAAAATTTATAATTTGGCAGTTTTTTGAAAACTAACCGTGTATATGATCTAAGGTCAAGTAAACCAAGACTTGGGAACGAAGAGACAATTTTTTTTAAATTTATCGCCTTTGACCACTATCGCACCTGAGGGGCAATTCCAGTATTTTTAAGAACGGTCGCTTTTTAATCTCACTCTATCTGTCAAAAATACCTTTAATTTCCCTGCATTTTTGAAGTTTTGAAAACTGATTGTCGCTGAGATGCTATTACGACTAGATATGGAACGTTCTTAAATACGGGAATTGGCCTTCTGGTGGCAATGAAGCTGTCGACGAAGTATCTACCTGTTCACTCGAGACTTGACACCTTCTGATTTTCATATCTACTGAAAACTGGTAGAATATTTATTCTATAGAAATAGAGAAGTTTTGTCCAATACACAAAATCAGGAGCTTACCATTAAACAAATAAACAACAATTGAAGCTTGATATTGACAACAATATCCCTGTATTAACATTTACTTAAAATTATTTATAAACTTGTTGGTATTTTATACAAAGTTCAATGAAAGCTCTTACGGAAATTTATTGTGAGTGTTACCTACTCACATTGTGGGTAAATGTCAGTACTTAGCAGGCATACATACTTAATTCATCCGCATAATCCGTTAAATAAACATTTTTATATCAAGTGCAGTGAACCTAGGAAACATTTCATTTTTATTTCAAGAAAAGATATTGGATTGAAAAATGGCCACACCATTTGGATTTGTAATTAAAAATAGAAGAAAAAATATCATAAAACTCGACCGAGCACGGTGACGGTTTTTCAGGCCCCAAAAATCAGGAAGTCGCAAATGGCGAACACCAACTGCAGCTTTACAGAATTCGGACAAAAAAATATTACATGTCGATATCTGTTGCGGACTTTGTTCAAAATAAGCTCCATAAATGTCACATAACGATGGAATGTTTATTTGTATGCAACCAGTGATTCTCATTCCAAGGGCTGATTTTACCAAAGTCAGATATCTTAAAACCGTGAAATAAAATTGACGTCTGACAGTTCTAGTATGGAAAAACTGTCATAAATTCAAAAAAAAAAAACTCAGTATGAGACTTATTCTAGGTATAAAGGTTTGGTGGAATTCACCTATTCGGTTTTTAAGAAATAAATTTCTTCAACCATAAATGTTTTATTTAAAAAATTAAGAAAATCAACTCAACAATAAAACGTTATTTCTAATCTTCTGGTGTAAATAATCGAGACAATTTACGACCCAATTTTCCCCAATCCCAAACCTCAAAAATGTCAAGAGCAAAAACGGTAGCACCTCTACTTAACCCTGCCCCCGCGCATTAATCTGGGCGAGTTACGCTACACATGTCAGAAGAGTATTGAGTGCTGACACCGGGCAATATCGGCGATCGCCGCCGCGCCGGTGGGTTAGCATGCTTCTACACGTGTATGAAGCGGCCCGGGCGCGACGGCACCCCAGATTAAGATCTACCATAGACTAAGAATGTACAGACGGGGAAAAAAGGACTGCCTCGTTGGTCGCGCGGCAAAGGGTTCTGGATTGTATCACCAGGTTCACTGCCCGGTTGATGATAAATTATTTCGTTTCGGCAAGTAGGTTTATACAAACACTTTACACGTCAAAAATATTTTAAAAACTAGATGATGTCGGTATTTTGTATCCGACTACTATACGAGGAAACACCGAAACAAACTCAAACGTCATTGCTGTCACGGTCTCTTTAAAGTTTAGACATAATGTGGGTCAGAGCATGTGATGAATAGGACTCCTGACCCTACATTTTCTGGGCGTTTAAATCGGTCTACACAGTTAGTATTGTAGTGTCATTTGCGCACTCTATGCTCTGCACTTGTTCATAGTCAGAATTGACAACCCTAACGACAGGTAACATGTTGGGCGGCGTACAGTCCTTTCACAGTTATTTTATCTCTGAAAACAGCAACCCAATAGCAACCTTATTCTAACGTAAATAAAGATCACTATGAATTTGAAAGACTGACAGACATTTTGAAGACAATGGCAGCAACCCAATAGCAACCTTATTTCAAAGATAATAAAGATCACTATGATTTTGACAGTGATGCAAAATCAGAGATAAAAGGAGTGTGAGTGATTTTATCAGCAAAATCAACTCCTGAGTTTCACTTCTATAGGTTTCTTAGTCTGTGGCTCTTCCTTCTCACATCGCTTCACGGGCTTGTGGCCCGGTGCTACTGTATTTTGTAATATCGTTAATTACCAACCTACAATATATTTTTAGTTTGGACACTTTCGGGTGTAAAAGATACACTGTAGATTGAATGATAAGAGCGTGTAATTGGTATGTGGGAACCGTGTTGTTTTGATTTAATATACATATTTTTTAATAGCTCATAATATTATTTATGTTTTTTATCTATGCTGGTTAGACATGACATGATAGTGGATTGTCTGTCCGTCAGTCAATCAGTCAGTGACCTAAGAGACTGTTAGTACAAAGAAATTAACTCGCTAACAGAACACATAATTCGCATAACAATAGAAACAAATGTTATTAAAACTTCTTTAATCTTATTTCCCTGTCACCGTGACCTTGACTAAAATGAACGTACGCACAACGACATTATCAAGCTATACATTTCTAGTATAAGCTGACTTCTCATTGTACGAAAAGCCTGTACAATGCGAGGTCAGCTAAAACTGGAAATGTATAGCTTGATATGTCGCCGTGTGTACAATTGTCCCGACTGACCACAGAGCCAGAGCTCTAACTACTTAAGTACATGACCCGTCCTTCATTCCGGTTGGCTCATTGAAATATTGTTAAAAACACGACAATTACGGCACGACATAAAAATTAAATATAATTAAATGACAAAGTGTACTATAGTGCATGATCGGGCCCTTGTTAGGAAAATGTATATGATGATGATGACAGAACGCTATAATAGCAATTAAGGTTGATTTGTCAGTGCTACCGGTCGCGGTCGTAAGATTCGCTTACTGTATTTATAACTAAGATATTTTTTGTAGTACATTTGGTAAATTATTTAATCCTACTAATACTACAAATGTGAAAGTTTGTGAGGATGGATGGATGGATGGATGGATGTTTGTTACTCTTTCACGCAAAAACGACTCAACAGATTTGGATGGAATTTGGAACACAGATAGTTTATAACCTGGATTAACACGTAGGATACTTTTTATCCCGGTGGTACGTTCCCGTGGGATAATTTCCAACCTCCACGCGGGCGAAGCCGCGCGCAAAAGCTAGTTAAACATAATTATGTAACTAGCGAAGTGTGGGTGTACTTTAGGTACACCTCTGCCTAATCTTTCGGGGAATACAGGCGTGATGATATGTCATGTGTGTACATAATTAATGAATTGATATTGTAAAGTAAACATTGAAAGTGTGTCTATTTGCTCAACAATCAAATTCCCTGACTGTACAATAACCAATTGAGCATGTTGTGTTGAGCATTACATTGTCCCCTTACAGGTACGTTAATTTTTCGGAAAATTAAATTTATTACTTACCAGCTTTTGCCCGCGGATTCGCCCGCGTGGATGTCGGAAATTATCCCACGGGAATGTACTATCGGGATAAAAAGTATCTTACATGTTATTCCAGGTAATTAACTATCTGTGTTCTAGATTCCATCCATCCATCCATCCTCACAAACTTTCACATTTATAATATTATAGTAGGATTTAGTTAGGTACTAAATGATTTAAATCAAACCACCCTGTTGTAGGTATTTCCCGTCGCTAGCTCTAGATCCTCTCTTTTTAGTACACTGTGTCCCGAGTCCGACGACCAAATATTTTTGTCACTTTCCTAAAAGTGACGTGTCGACGCAGTCATCTGTGTGCGAGATAAGCTTACGTACTACGTGGTGTTACAAAAACTTTTACGTTTCGCTTACACCGTAGTTAGTTTTTTACGTAGTTTTTGTAACCATTTCCGATGTTCGACATCTCGTACGTTTTGCTTCCTCTCTCGTTTGGGCACGAATTGAGAATAGGTCATGCTGTACTGAATATCTTAGCCAGTCACAGCGGAGCTCCCTGCCCAGTGCTGTCACTCATGGGCCATTTAAGCATCTAAATTATAACGATGCATTTGAAGGTTAAGATTCCGAGATAACTAGGGATGTCCCTACTTTCTTTTCGACTATAGATAGAATTAACATGACACAACATACGCCTGCTTTCCTCATAAGGTTCAGGGTCACATTTCGCCAGATAGAATGAATAGGTAGATAGAATATACTTTATTTTGCAACAAAATTACTCTTATTAACCGACTTCAAATAAAAAACGTGAAAAATAACTTTTATTTCGGAAGTCGGTGTCTTTGGTTGTGTATTTTCGTTTTTGGCCACCGACTTCCGAAATAAAAGTTATTTTTCACGATTTTTAGTTTTTTTTTGGAAGTCGGTTGATTTTTTGTAAAAATGTTTTTATTTTTCACTTTTTAGTTGTGGTACCTACCCCATGCACATTTGTATACCACTACTTGATATGTAAATAACCGTGACAGAAAATTGTTAAAACATCATCAATATAGACTAAGTGGAAAAAATACGCAGTATTAAGGATAACTCAAAAACTACTGGCCAGAACTTGATCAAATTTAAATGGGACCACAAGTGAAGCACCAGCTTTCAAATAAAAAAAGAATCATCCAAATCGATTCACCCAGAAAAAAGTTTCAAGATTGATCTGTAGTTTTTGATTTATCCTTAATAATGCTAATTTTATCCACTAAGCATATATCGATGATGTTTTAATAGCTTCCTGTTACCGTTATTTACATATCAAGTAGGGGTAAACGAATTTGTGTGGGGTAGGTACCACAACTAAAAAGTGACAAATAAAACCACTTTTACAAATAAAATAAAAACACTAAAAAGTGAAAAATAACTTTAATTTTGAGGTCGGTGTCTTTAGTTTTTTATTTTCGTTTTTTGACACCGACTTCCGAAATTAAAGTTATTTTTCACTTTTTACTGCTTTTTTTTGGAAGTCGGAAAGTTTTTTTTTGTAAAAAGTTTAAAAAAAACTATATAATACAAAAAATCGTTTATACGTTACACAGGCAAAATGCTATTACACAAGCAAAATGCTATTAACTTATACACAACATCGTATAATAGTAGGTATCCTTGTTTCTAGACCCCGATATCTAGTCAAATTATTGTCAATAATTCCGAAGACACTGACGGTGATGCCTGCTCTAACGGTAATGAATTTATGGGTACATCATAGTGGTGACGTAATTAACTTACCATAATTACGTGAACGACTGTCATGGCGGGCACCGGTGCGCGAAGTACCTCGGCGATGTAAACGCGGGGTGGACGGATCCGGCGCAAAAAGTAGAGTACAGTGAAGCCACGGTTGCAAGTTAACATATGTTTGGAACTAGACGGGGTCAATGGGGCGAAAATATTAATAAAATACCTGTAGGACTTGTGTTGGTTGGTGCTATCACCTAGGATAGGTAAATTAAGAGATATAGGAGTGAAAGTATCCGCAGTCCTGGGAACGTAATCCAAGCAAGAGTTCGTTCGAAAGGACTTCGGGATTATTCCTGGACAGATCTCGTTCTAACTACGTAACTATATACAATTCCATAACATTCAACCTGATTGAAACCATCGGTCATGAAATTATTTTCAAACAATAAAAACAAACATAACATAACATCACGCCAATATTCCCCGAAGGGCAAGGCAGAGGTGTACCTATAGTACACCCACATTTCGCCAGTTATGTTTAAGTCCCATGTAATAGGGGGCGAGTCTATTGCCATCAACCGGGCACAAATCCAGACTCCGTTTAATAAAATATAGTAATTATTATTATGTATTAATATTGGGTAGGTAGGTACCTTTCAGAAACTTGGCAAGTTTCTTAAGAAACAAAGTTTAGCGAGATGTCCAAATCCGAGTATGACTTGAATAAGTAAAAAGGTAAATTCTTAAGAAACTTCAAATAAGTTATAATAAATTTCTACTCGCCGTTATTATTGAATTTGACAGGATAACGGATAGCAGCATTAATGTAACTCTGTGCAGATCTTCGTTACTTCTAGCATTAACTGCATTTTGTGATAAAATAGTTAAAAACTAAACTACGACAAAAACTCAAACTAAAAACAAATAAAACACAAAAACAAAGACAAGACCAATGAAAATGCGGAGTCACACGTCATGTAATTAAGGCATAAATCGAACAGATTCACATACAACACATACATACATACATAGCCCGTTAAAATCATAACCCACCTTAGCTTTAGCCGCAGTCGAGTAAAAAGGATCGAACATAGCATAAAACAAAGATGAACTTTTAGTCATGTTCACAAGTAACAAACCATTTAATTGTGCAAAATTATAATAAGAATATATGAATGAATTCGTCTAACGTTCATTACTAAAGTAATAAAAATATATGAATGCCAGTTACGTCAATTTAAGCCCTTCGGATAATTGGTCATTTTTCAGCGTACAGTCACGAGCATAAATATATTGTGCCTATAAATATAACGGTGCAAACCGCCCTGTTCTTAGTAACAAAATATTATTGCTTGCTTGTTTCGGGCCAGTAAGTTATTATTGGCAGTCTTAAGGCTATCGATACTTCGACAGTCACATATAATTAACTACCCGTGACTGCAGCAGCAATTTTTGCCGTTAAAACGTACAATAATTGTTTCAATAATAGCTTCTTATTATTTGCGTTGTCTTTATGACACATTAACACGATCAACGCTGATACAATGCGGTTAGAAAACTTTGTAATTACTACACATTTTTGCTCCACTCGACCATAATAAAGTATTATAGCCGAGATAGTTTTTATATACAAATAGTTTTTGTTTGTGTATGCGCAAGCCTATCGATGCGATTGTACGAACAGGCTGGCTCGGAGAATTCTGTTTTTTTTTTCATTTGCAAATTGGCATGGTAATAATGATAGGGTAATGTTTTTTACGGTTTTGTATATTTTTTTCCTTTTAAGTTATTACTTATTATTCATTAAATCTGTCTGTGTGTAACTGTGGAACATAAAATACCATTTCCGCTTGAAAAATAACTAGTAATTAAAAATCTTTAATTATTAATTTGTGGCTTTTGCAGAGTGTCACTACTACAATGTCGCCAATGTCACATACTATTTAAGACGATGAGACTAGATAAATAACTAACAGTTATAGTAAAAATAACTACTAGAAGAAATTCTGTAAGAACAATTAGAGAAAATAAGAATTTTACACTAAAAAAGTCTTTAATACAATCCATCACGAGTAAAATGTATTATTAGCCAATCAAAGTGCTTTATACACTTGGGAGCAAATAAATCGAGCCACTACCTTTTTTCACGTAAAATGGTAAATATTTTTGGTAATATGGAACGTATCAATTCGAACTATATATCGCCTAAAAGTTTAGTTAATAACCTTTACAATGAGGGTAAATTATTGAATAATAACCTTATTGAATGATAAATTATTGGCTCTGCAAGAAAAATGGTAATTTTGATAGAAAATTTAGTAGGGCTAAAACAGTCCATAAAAACAATAAAAAACAAAATTATTGCAAAAAAAAATATTCTTAATAACTGGTATTACCCCCCCGGGCCCTGATACATTCTTGTAGCCTATTAGTCATCGATCTGATCAGCGTTACGATGACATATTGTGGTATGTTCTCCCACTCTTCAAGCACAGCGACTTTAAGCTCGGGAATGGATGAAACAGCGGGAACCCTGGCTCGGACTCTCCGTTTTAGCTCGTCCCATAGGTGTTCGATCGGGTTCAAATCGGGACTTCGTGCTGGCCATACCATTTGTTGAATCCCGATCGCAGACAAGTATTCCGTAACGATCTGCGCGGTATGAGGTCTCGCATTGTCATGCATAAACAAGAAATTTTCTCCGACAAAACCAGCATACGGCATTACGTGGTTTTCAAGAATGTCAGTTATGTATCGGTCAGCTGTTAATCCACGTCTACCACTGCCATCGTTGGCGGGGTCGACGAAGACAAGTTCCGTTTTTCCGTCTAGAGAAATTCCTCCCCACACCATACAAGAACCACCACCAAAACTCACCGTTTCTCGAATGCAACATTGGGCAAATCTTTCACCAGGACGTCTATACACTCGGTTTCTCCCGTCATTGCTAAAAAGACAGATTCTTGACTCGTCAGAAAACAAAACTGACCTCCAGTCTTCTAACGTCCAATTAATGTGTTCTCGAGCAAACTCCAAGCGAGATCGGCGATGAGCTACAGTCAATTTTGGGCCAGTTGCTGGTTTGTGTGATGTTAAATTTCGTTCTTTTAGTCTTCGTCTCACTGTCCACCTACTGATTGCGACTCCTCGAACGTCACGTAACGCTTGCTGTAGCTGAACAGCATTAAGTCCACGGTCGCGCAACGAATTGGTTGCAATAAAGCGGTCGTCACGTTCTGTTGTTGCCCGTGGTCGGCCAGTTCCAGGTCGCCGAACAAAAGCACCAGTCTCCAGATACCTGCGGTATACCCGCTGTACCTTTGAACGACTCAAATGAAGTCTGCGTGCCACTTCACGTTGTCCGTGTCCAACCTCAAGTAAAGCTACAACTTGGGCAGCTTCCGTCGGTGTAGTATCCATTTTATCAGGTTATTTTGATTACACAGACACAGATAAAGACAACAATAACAAGTAATATGGGTATGATTAACAAAAACCTCAAATTTAATCTTTTCTTAACAGAGTACAATAAAAATGTCATAAGCAAATTAAATGCGATAATTTTATTCTACCCTTTAAACTTTAATAAAAATGAAATTTTGACAACTAACTACCCTCATTGTAAAGGTTATTAAATACCCTTTTAGGCGATATATGTTTCGAATCGATGCGTTCCTTAATACCAAAAATAATTACCATAATGCGTGAAAAAGGAAGTGGCTCGATTTATTTGCTCCCAAGTGTATAAAAACATTATATTAAATTGTATTTCAATTTATAATATTGTGTTGTGAGTTTCTCATTGATATCATTTGCAACTTAAAACTCTTGTCATTAACTTTTCTTGTTGACTGTACCTACATAACTTGCATTGTATTGTAGTACTAATAATAGGTCTTTACCTATGAAATTGCCGTTTTGTATGAAAAAATTTAAACGAATTTTTTTCATGAATTTTTTATTTGTATTAATCGAAGTAATCACCCATGCAATCAATGCATCTTTGCCATCGCAGTGGCAGTTTATTGATGCCCTTCTTAAAGAAATCAGCTGGACGGGAGGCAACAAATTCTTCAAAGGCATTTTGTACTGCCTCTCGGGTATTAAATTTTTTTCCCGCCAAGAAGTTATCCAAATTCTGGAAAAAGTAGTAGTCTGTAGGCGCAAGGTCTGGTGAGTAGGGCGGATGACGGAGAGCTTCCAACCCCAGTTCTTGCAACTTGGAGACCGTCTGCTGTGCAGTATGAGGTCGCGCGTTGTCGTGCAGGAGCAGCGGAGACGAGCGATTGACCAATGCTGGTTGGAGATGCGCCAGCTTCTCCATCATTGTGTTCAGTTCTTCACAGTACACATCTGCAGTAATGCTCACCCCGTTTGGTAAGAAGCTGTGATGAATCACACCGGCGCTAGACCACCAAATAGTGACCATCACTTTTCTAGGGGTAAGTTTTCGTTTAGGGCATTGTTTAGGTGCTGAACCAGGATCCAACCAACTTGCTGAGCGCTTACGGTTATCAAACAGAATCCATTTTTCATCGCAGGTAACAATGCGGTTCAAAATTCCTTCATTTGTGTGTCTGTTGAGCAGTGCAAGGCACGTCTCGACGCGTACTTCGCGCTGGCGATCATTGAGTTCGTGGGGCACCCATTTGTCAAGCTTTTTTACCTTGCCAATTTGACGCAAATGGACCAATATTGTTTTGACGCTAACGTCGAAAGCTGCTGCTAATTCAGCCGTAGATTGTGTATCATCAGCTTCCACAATCGCCTTTAATTCGTCATTGTCGACCAAAGTCTTCGGACGACCGCGAGGTTCATTTTTCAGGTCGAAATTTCCAGAACGGAAGCGAGCAAACCAATAACAGGTGGTGCGTTGGTTTGTAGAGTTAGCTCCGTAAACGTCGTTGATGTTGCGTGCCGCTTGTGCCGCGTTGCTGCCACGACGGTACTCATATTCCATAATTACTCGAATTTTTAACGTATCCATGATGACGAAAAAGATTGAAATGCGATGAAAATGTAACACTAATCAATAAAGAAATGACTACTTTTAGAAAAAAAAATCCATGTTTTGAAAATAAAATTAATTTGAAATTAGAATTCATAGCCAAACAAAAATTATTTTGATTTGAAATGGCCAGTACTGCAGAACGGCAATTTCATAGGTAAAGACCTAATATATTATATTAATATAACATCACGCTTGTGATCCCCGAGGGGTTAAGCAGAGCTGTACCTATAGCACACCCACATTTCGCCAGTTATGGTTAAGCCCGATGCAGTAGGGGGGCTTATTTCCCTCAACCGGGCACAAATCCAAACTCCAAGCTGATACTAAGAAGACCCTAATAGAAAAACCCAACAACACGTTGCCCGACCTGCATCCAAATTGCGTAACAAACTATCAATCACAATATGAATCATTTTGAAGCCTATTGCTAATCCATTGCTTCATATGTTGGAAAAAATTGTCTACACAACAACGTAAATAACGCAATGAATGTTGTTGAACTGTCAAAATGAAAGCCATTCTTACTGTTAGTGTGTTACGCAATTACCCCGCAGGTAAGCGAAACCAGGACTAGACAAACGAATATCAATTATATTATTGTCTAGTTTCCATCCAACATTCAATGCTAATTATTTTTGCGATGCAGTTAATCCTATATTCTGTTATTAAGCATTTGCTCTTGATCGAAGATTTTTCCCATTTTGCTTCTATTGTCCCTTCTACAATGGTTCTAATTGTTGTTGAGAGGTATCGGCCCCGACTTACGGGATGTAGGTCGTAGGCTCGAACCCAGGCAGGCGCTTTACTTTGTGTAAATAATTTCATCACCACTGCTCCCAAAACGGTGAAGGACAACATCGTGAGGAAACCGGCATGTCCTAGAACTAAAAATTCGAAGACATGTGACATCTACCAACCCTCACTGGGCCCGCGTGGTAGAGCCCACTCCCTTTCGAAGAGAGGAGGCCTGTGTCCAAAGAGTGGGAACATTATAATCTTCAAAATAAGCCTATTGCTAATCCATTGCTTCATATGTTCGAAGAATTTGTCCGCTCAACAACGTAAATAACGCAATGAATGTTGTAGAACTGTCAAAATGAAACCCATTCCTACTGTTAGTGTGTTACGTAATTACCCCGCAGTTTAACGATTGCCTTTTTTCAACTTTTCCTACTACTTTTGTATTTATTTATTAAAAACTTTATCCACAAGTAAAAACTAATTCTGTACAAAGGCGGACTTAATGCCAGAGGCGTTTTGTACGTTTGGCGACATATCAAGCTATACATTTCCAGTATAAGCTGACTTCTCGTTGTACGAAAGACCCTACAATTGCGAGGTCAGCTAAAAACTGGAAATGTATAGCTTGATATGTGGTCGTGTGTACATTACGAGTATGGTGAATTAGAGACAAAAAATGGCAGGTGCAACATACGGGATAGAAAGCTCGAAAATAGCTATTTCGTCAGATTATGGAATTTACCTATATTAATAATATTATCTAACTAGCTGCTGCCAGCGGCTTCGCCCGCGTGGATGTCGGAAATTATCCAACGGGACCGTGCTGCCGGTACAAAAAGTAGCCTATGTTACTCCTTATAATATTAGCTATATGCCAGTGAGAGTTCCGTCAAAATCGGTTCAGCCGTTTCGGAGATTACCCGGAACAAACGGACAGACAGATAAAAAATAAATGGTATTTTGTCATAAGTCCCGTATATACTCGTACTTTCATATGCATTTAGTAAAAAGCTGTTATTTTGACATTACAAACAGACACTTCAATTTTATTTATTTGTTTAGATTTATAGATATATAAAAATCTCTTGTCACAGTGTTTGTTATCGAACTCCTCCGAAACGGCTTGATCGATTTTTATTTGTGTATGTTTGGTAGGTCTGAGAATATGTCCCAAAGTATATTTTATACCGCTGCGGGTAAAACCGCGGGGCGCACCTAGTATAGAGATAAAATTTAATTGTAAGTTTGTATGTAGGAGGTAATCTCATGAACTACCAGTCGGATTTAATAAAATCTTTTTGTATTTGATAGCCCAATTCTTGAGGAAGGCTTTAGGCTATTTAAAATCAACCTTAGGAGCTTAGGAGCCGAGCAAAAAAAAAGTCTGAAGGTACGCTAAGCGAAAACGAAGTAATAGCGCGGGCAGGCGATGCGATGCGACGGGGTGAGTCGGGGAATCAGAAATTTCACACAGACGAAGCCGCGGGCAGAAGCTAGTTTCATATTAAGCGATTGACTGCTGCGCTGCGTGTCGCGGGTCCGATTCCCGCACGGAACAAATATTTGTATGACCTACAAGTAGTTGTTCCGGGTCTGGCTGTTTGTGTATGTGAGTTTTAAATGTTTGTAAACGCCCCCACAATACAGGAGAAATTCCTAGTGTGGGTGGGGCAACGTTTCAAAAAATAAAAATATAAATTAAAATGCTTAGATAATACAATATTTAACAGAACGAACTATTTACACTGTGTATTAAAAGACTAAACTAACTATACAAATAAATAAAAAAATAAAAGGACCATTAGGCGTCGAAGTACAAGTCCGCATCAACGTGCCCAGAAAACTGGCAGAATTGCCACGTTGATTGGCAATGCTAATTCTTTGGCCAAATAATGAGCCAGCGCTCTGGTCACGTCACGCTTTTCTACATTGACCGTTTCTCTGTCACTCCAAGAGGCTACCTAGTATAGATTTCACCCGCCGGACCAGCACGGTGTTAGGAATTCAAACTAGCGCCATAATTGAAGGAAGCCGAATGCAAATCGTTTATTATTTATAATATTATAATTACGCAGCGGTTATTACATAGTTGTACTAGTATACCAAATGTTGTCGAGTCGGTTAGAGTACGGACTTACCGGTTGTTTTGCATATCTTGTCGTTTCTCTGCATAACCCCTTTTCCATAAGGGCGTTTGCGTCTATGTTTAGAAAGTAATGTTGTACCGATCGTAGATAAGATTGACTGAATTTAAATTTTTTACTATGCTTTATTTTCTGTTTTTTTTCGTCTATGCGAAGTAAAGTGCAAGGCAGTGTCGGGTTGCATGTTCAAGAAAATAGTGAAAGCGATTAATTTATTGGTTGAATTTAATAAATATGAAATAAGATGGTACTGTATGAAATTATTTGCTGATATTCCCAAGCATTGAATATAAAATGTCAACCTGTCAACTACAAAAATAAAATAATAAATTGCAGTTCAATTCGCATCCATACTCAAATACATTCGAAGAAATTCATCTCCACAATAATGTTTCTTGTTCACTACAGATCAATGTACCTTGCATCTACCAGTTCACACACAAGTACCATTAAATCATCTAATAAAGATACAAGCATCAGTGACGTCATTCGATTGGCAAAAAGCCAAATTAGGCAATTTTTACGTCGTTTGATATACCAACAATAATGTATAAACATTTGAACAGTACATGCGGAACCATTATTTCTGGAAGTAGGTTAAAAGAAACTAATGTTTTAATAGGAAAAGCCAACAATACAATAGAATCAGTGGAAAATATTTGTTATTGCGATGACGTGGACCTTGGGGATGGGGTGCGGTCCCAGAGCCGGCGGCCAGCTTCGATGAGCGATCAGTTGTTTTTGAACCTGACTGTATTTCAACATCGTGACTGTTCACCCAACCTTTTTCATGTAAATTACTTGGTCTGAAGAAAATTAAGGTACTTATCCTTTGTTTTACATTTTTAAGAATATGTCCTATTAGGTACGAACGACAGACAATTTTTTTTTGATATTCTTCTATGAAAGAAATAAGTTAGACCAGCGGGTTTGTATATCGCTTCCCCGCTCTCTGAAACTGGAGCCACACATAAAAATGATTCACGTTCGGTAGCTGCGCGTACGCTCATAATGTGCGTTAATTTTATCTAAAAATAACACCCATTCTTTGTTTGTTAGATTTTTACGAAATCTGCCTGCCTTTATTAAATGTGTAATTCGTTTCTCCAGTTATTCTGTTTTTTTATTTTATCGTTCTATATTCATGTAAACTATAAAGTTATGTTACGAGTAATTCGGGGATTTTATTACCGATATGAGTTTTAAGGTATACTTAAAAACGTAATATAAAACTTGATAATCTATCTATATTTATATAAAAATGAATCCTTATGTGCCTTGGTCACGCCATAACTTGAGAACGACTTTACCGATTTCATCCATCTTTTTTTTTAAAGTTTTCTGTTACTTTGTAGAAGGTTCTTACGTTTTTTTTTTTTAAGAAAGTTGCGCTTTAAATTAGAAAATTTAAGAGATCGAGATTTATGCGGGTGAAACCGCTGGGCGCAGCTAGTACTAAATAAATAAAAATATACTCTGTATTTCACAAAAATATAACCTACTTAGTTTTTTATTTGCATATAAACTTATTTTATGAGTTGGGCAAAATAATTAGCCAGATAGGGGTACCTACATTAAAACTTAATTTATAACACAATTGAATAATCTAAATGGAATCAAATATTACGTTAGTGTATTTGATTATTATGTTCTTATATAACATTATTGCAGGGGTATTAATGCCAAATAAATGTCAACATAAATCAATGTTATATATGTCATATAAATCAATCGTTGAGCTCCTTAAGTCCTGACTTCCTGAGTTGAGCTGCACGATTACTGACAAATGCGTGCATTGACTGGACAGGTCCACTCAACCTGTGTGGTTCTTTCCTCAAAAGACCATTTCAGATACCAATCTACATGGTCTTCACATGATCTGACCAAGACTATGGGTGGACTTTAAAAGAGACTGTGAACTCTGAGTTGGATTCGGCCTTCCTTCAGATCTCATCTAGTTAAAAAAATATGATTGACGTGTAAGTGTTTGTACAAACCTACTTACAGAAATAAAATCATTTATCAATTATATAACATTGTAGTTTGATCCAAATTAATGTAGATGAAGTAATAAGCAGCAACACATCACAGCTTATCAAATCGAATCATAAAATATAACACACGTGCAATAAAATCAATAAAAAATCGATTAGTCAAAATAATTTGATTTCGCTCTTCGATTGGTCGATACGAAGTCTTATCATACAATTTGCAACGTCGCGATTTGTACCGCCGTTTATATAAACAATAAAGCATTATATTTAATCAGTTTTTTTTGTAAACAGACGTGTTATTGCAATTGTAGCGTTAAGAATATCACTAATACAGTTATTTATGGTTTTAATGGATGTTATTAGGTTATTAGGCTTTTGCTCGCGGCTTTGCCCGCGTGGATGTCGGAATTTTAACATAAATTGATAACAGTCGTTAAGCCACGTCATTTACTGCGATGAAAAGTATTCTGTGTTAAACCTGGTTATAAACTATCAGTGTGCCAAATATCATCAAAATCCGTTCAGCTTTTTTGCGTGATTGAGTCACAAACATACAAACTATCATAATATAATATTATAGTAGGATATTTATGTCATGATTCGATACATATCGAATCAAAAGTATCGATATTTGTACGTTCTCAAGACTAATATTATTTTTATCGACACAAGGAACACCTTCGGAAGGCAGGCATTAATTTACAGTACCTGCAGATAAAGTTTATGTACCTACCCAGTATCGATACAGCTCAGTATCAAATGAAAAATATCGAGTACGGATAGAATATGTACAAAGTATCGATACTTTTCTGTATTCGTATTGTACGCACTTTTCTAACTGTAGATTGGAAGGGGCGATCAACTAGAAATAATTGTTTTTTATTTATTCAGTAGATAGGGCTAGCTTAAAGGCCAATGCCTGCATTGGTGGAAATAGATGTGAACCTTATATTCTGTGGTATCTATTATTGAAAGACAATTTTATGAATTTTAAAAGTTCTTCGATTGTTTTACTAAAACTGTTTTTTTTTTTTGTTTCAGGTACGTATAATTGTAAATTTTACTAACAAAAATGTTATTTTATGACATCAATCGGACTCAAAAGACAAGGTACGTTTTTTTCCTTACTGTACAGACGATCGCAAAAGTGTTGGCGTAAAGTTTTTTTTAATGAGTTGCTAAGTTCAATACATTCAATAGTTTTACATTTCATCTTTCATCTTGCGTCGTCATCTGTGCACTTGATGACCCCATGACTGCGTCTGTGGACGGAGTTCGCGTAGCTGAATTTTGAGCCAAACATATTTGAACTTTTGGCCATTGAAACCTTCGCTAAGAAGATGAATAGTTTAACAATATGTCAATATTAAAACGAATCCAAGGAGCCGTTTGCAATCCACTCTTAGAAGTGCTTCTAGTAAAGCAAGTAAATCGTAGGGCAGTGGTAATTAGACTTAATGTCGAGAAGTGACTAGAAAGAGAAAGAGGCACGTTTGATGTTGTGAAAAGTAACTGTGGTAGTTCAAGCCGGAAGGTATGCCCGATGGTCACCAATGTGGAATAAAGCCTGATTTGGGCAATGCAGCATTTGTAGAACAGATCAAGACCCCGTAGGAAACCTCCTCTTGTGATGAGGTTATGTATAACGTTGATACTCAGGAAGAGAGCGACAAAGTACTTCATACTTATTGACCATACATTGGTCTTCGAGGGCTCTTAATGGCCTCCAATATCCCAGTCCTTTTGTTGTGATTGTGACTACAGTAAGCCATCACTCTCATGTGTATGACGAAAACCTGCATAGAGGACGGCTGAACGAGGCCACATTTAGCGCGCTACAGGTGGCCACCTATTTTAGAAATAATTTAACGAACCATTATAGAGGAGGAAAAATGATATTCAACCACAGAGCTCGACGATCAATCAGAGGTAAACCTGCGACGGCAAAGCTCTGTTTCCACGTGCCTTTGGAGAATACAGTGGTGACGGGCTCACCAAAATAAAAACGAATAAAACTCCTGTTACAAAGAGTCTCCAGAGAATAAACTTATGTTCGAAATAACAGAAAAATGATCAAATCTGCAAAACTTAAAATAAAAGCTTAACATAACAATCTCACAAAAAATTGCGGAGAACACTTGAGCGTTCGTCTGTACATATTTGCTTAATTATTCTATTATACTCTGTACCGTATTACAGAATTTATTAAGTTGTACAAAAACCTTTTAATCCCCATTTTATTATGCATATATATGTATATGTATACAGCGCGCCGCTTGTAATAAACTCTAATCTGTGGTCTGATCAAAATTACAAAGTGGTACCGCACTATGTACCGTGAAATAGAGATGACATTTTTAAAGTAACAGCGTACATTAGCGATGAATCTCTGGGAATTTTAGATAATAATGAGTTTTTTATACTTACACAATTTACTAATTACAAGGAAAAGAATACAACATGTATCGTTCAGATTCTTTTTAAGTATACGTTTTTGTCAACCTACCTATCATTCAGGATTTTAACAGTTTTGGTCGGAACTGTACTTTCATAACGTGAAACAAACATTAAAGTTGATCAATCATTAAATCAATACTAGTACGTTTCATCATTACAATATTCTTACTGTTAGAATATGTCCAATAATGTCTATTGCTGGCTTACATACTGCACTGAGCACAAAATTGCAATCTATTACAACACTGCTTAGAATAGTTTGTTTTTTAAGGTTGCACTAGACGATATTTTTTCCATACAAATTTCGGGAAGGTATAACTCCACTGTTTGACATTGTACATCCAAAGTTAAACATGATATCGTTTTGTCTCCTTATTTATTTTGTCTGTGTGGAAAAAGATTAGTAAAATAAAAAGCCATTAAAAAGTTATGAGCCCACAAAGATTCGTTTTTCTTGCTAATTTGAATGCAACTTTGGGCGTAAATAAATAATATAAAAGAAGTGTAAAATCTCCAAAACAAAGCTCAAGTATCGAAGAGTTTAATAAACTTTATTTGTAATTGATTTATGCAGTGGTTTGTTTATAAAACTCGATTTTCCAAAGGACTTTTCGTAATTTTTTACGCGCTCGTTTTACTATGAATTAAAATAAAGGTGTTTGTTTGCGTGCGAACTAGACGTTGTTGACACGTTGACACTGATACTTTCTCTATCGGACACGATGTTAGGTGACACAGCGTGCTTTTTGGCCACGCCCACCCGTAAGTTCGAGCCCGCGACTAGTTCAACCTTAAGGCTAAACCGCTAGAATAGCCCGTGAAAATGAAAAAAAATGTTCTTACGTTTTTTGCAATTTGCAGGTCAGTATCAGGTTGTATATTGATCAAACAAGATTTGCAACCGTAACAAATATGTATTTACGACATAATAACCACTAAGGCTCCTTCAAACAGGCGCGATACGCGACGCGAATCGCACGCGACACAAAGGTATTTGACTTTGAAGCCTCATACACACTGGCGCGACGCGACGCCTGACACAAAGGCACCGCGCGTCGCGCGACGAGCGGCGCCTTTGTGTAGCACTGTCGCGTCGCGCCTGTCTGTGGGAGCCTTGAGTCGCGTCGCGTGGCGCGCCTGTTTTAAAATTATGAATACAGCTCTCTCAAGTTCAAATTACCCTATCCAATGACTTCATAAAATCCTGACTTGTTAGGTCAATTCAAACTTAAGATAATTTTAATAATTTTAATTCTGAAATATCTACTCATCCATAGAGAAGAACGGACAAGAAACTCGCTGGACACTTTAGATGTGGTTAGCATAACCACATTTAATTAATTCCTTACAGTAGATATTTCTTCTCTCATGTTGGACTCCAGAGAGCACAGATTTAGCCGCAGTGAAGAGCTTAATCAGTCAGCGTGTGCGCTATCATTGCCCTGCACCTTGGCCCAACTTCAGGGCGCGTCAGACGTGCTTAAAATATTGATACTCGTGGAGGTTATTTTTTAATGTTTTGCTGGGTTTGTTTTGCCAAGTTCAGGGTAGGTTTTAGGGACTATTTTGCTCGATGTTTAGCATTGATGCAATTAATTCGCGTAGTAATAACCTTTTCACTCATGATTTGGTGACTCCCAGGTTATCAGCATTTAACAGATTCCTGCAAAGAGGTTTCGGATGAATTTATAAATCTTTTATTGAAAGTTGAAACCATTTTCTGTACCATCTGCTCTCTTTACCTTCAACTAGAAAGTCATTCTGGTTTTCCCTTTCTGCTCACACTATTTTCGTTTTTGTGTCACTGCTGATTCCAAGATAATTTTATAAGTCCTTGGGTCACGTGAAGTGCTAATGTTCAGTATTTATGTTATTGACAAAGTGAACAAAATTAGAATTGGACTGGCCTTAAAATGTCCTACATACGAGGGTCATTCAATAAATACTTAGCCTACAAAAAGTAAACGAAAATTTTGGAAAAGTGGCAATTTATTTTTCAACATAGTCTCCTTTTAGTTCGATACACTTAGCCCAGCGATGCTCCAACTTTTTTAACCCGTCCGAAAAATAGTTTTTGTCAAACTCTGCAAAATAGGCCTCCGTGGCGGCGATGACCTCCTCATTCGATCCATATCTATTCCCGGCGAGTGATTTTTTCAGATTAGGAAACAGAAAGAAGTCACAAGGGGCCAAATCTGGAGAATACGGTGGATGGGGTAGCAATTCGTAGCGTAATTCGACCAATTTGGCCATGGCAACGGCAGACGTGTGAACCGGTGCGTTGTCGTGGTGAAACAGCACTTTTTTCTTCGCCAGATGGGGTCGTTTTTTCTTTAATTCGGCGTCGAATCGGCCTAATAAATCGGCATAGTAAAGCCCTGTAATTGTTTTACCCTTCTCGAGGTAATCGATGTAGATCACACCTTGTGAATCCCAGAAAACGGTGGCCATAACTTTTCCGGCCGATTTTACAGTTTTCGCCTTCTTTGGAGCACGTTCCCCGGTCTGGATCCATTGTTTTGATTGCTCCTTGGTCTCTGGTGTGTACCAGTGGATCCAGGTTTCATCGACGGTCACAAAACGACGCAAAAACTCCGCTGGATTCATCTTAAACAGCGCCAAACACGTCTCCGATGTGGTCTCACGGTTGCGCTTGTTTTCTGGTGTGAGTAAACGCGGCACCCATCGCGCCGACAGCTTTCTCATGCCGAGTTCCTCGTGAAGAATATGATGCACTGTTCCTTCTGAAATGCCTACAGTCTCAGCTAGCTCCCGAACCTTCAATCGGCGATCTGCCAATACGAGATCATGGATTTTTTTAATGTTTTCCTCCGTAGCAGCTGTTTTCGGTGCACCTGGACGTGGTTCATCAAAAACCGACGTACGGCCACGTGCAAACTCGTTGAACCAATTCTTGACGGTGGCCATCGATGGAGAAGAGTCACCGTACACAGCATCCAAGCGCTCTTTGATTTCGATGCGCGTTTTCCCTTCCAAAAATAGGAATCGAATCACCGAACGATATTGCTCTTTTTCCATTTTTGTAAAACCGATCGACACGTTCGCTTCCATAAGTTGTCAAATTAAAACAAATGAAGGGATTGGAATGAAAATTTGAAAAAAGAATTAAAAAAGAATGTGCTACACTGTGGTAAAACTCTTTTGAAACTACAGCGCCCTCTGGCGATGAGGCTAGGTACTTATTGAATGCACCTCGTATTCTTATCACTGGTCGTTCGCATCCGTACAAGAGGCGATTTTACATACTATAAAATTTTCCTTGAGGTTAAATACTCGCTCTACATTAAACAGTCAAATTGGACAATTCGAAAGGAATGAGTTCTTAGGGAAAACTGTCCATTTTTATCGCTAAAGTCTTATTTTAAATGGAAGTAGACAACCAATACATACAACACCCTAACGTGTTTACCGTGAAGATAGTTTGTAAGCTTAAGCGCACATCCTAGCACACAACTCAACCACAGTCTAACTATACAATTGTCCTACGCAGTTATGCCCTCTAAAATACCATTCAAGACTCAACACCAAATCAATGTACTACTGCCAGTATATAGTACAACTGTGGCAAATGTGGGTTATACCTTCTTAAAAAAAAAAAAACTAGAAGCTTGGAAAAATACTTCAATTTTTTTACCACCGAGCATATTTTTATTAACATATTTTTAATATAATTAGTGCAGCAATTGTTTCTATAATAAAATTTACATCCAGCTAGATGGGACTGCGATAAGTCTATTGTTTTGTCAGCACTTAAACGCTAGTATGTAACGCTAAAGATATTTTTAACTGCCGTCTATACATTATTCGTTTTTTATGCTCTCCGTTTATTACACCGTACATTAATTATAACAGTTAAAAGAGCGTAGTATAATAAAAATGTACATCGCTCCCGTTTTTTTTATAAATGTCGATGGATGTTGCACTGTTGACGTGTTTGTCGGATTGCTAAATGTAAATGCTAATTCCGAGTCTTTGCTAAAAATAGCCCATTTTTTGCGTGAAGTTTACTGCGTTTATTTAAAATATGTTTCTGATCATCACCTTGTTAACGGGGCCTTCGGTTGATCAGAAATTTTGTATACCTTTTAATCAAAATAGTGGCACTGCTATGTAACTAATTTAATAAAATAAGAACATACTGCCACGTCTTCAAAAAAATCTTGCGAAAACAAGTGATTTCGGGTGATAAAATTAGTCTTAAAAGTTGTTTTATAGTTGTAATTTGATAATAGGGTTGCCAAACATAAACATTATAAAATTTTAAATCGTTGCAATTCATTAATTTACTTCCTCCATTTTTGCTGTAAACTATTTTTATCTATAAAAAAGCTAATTTGTATCTTTAAACTTTATTTCAAAACAGGTTTTATTTGCAGCTATTCGTAATTGTCAAGCTCAACGTATTTTACAAAAAAATTACGCTAGTGCCAACCCTATCCACACATGTTTGCTGGTCATAATTATGTTTCTTAAATATGGGTTAAGTACTTATCTTTAGCCAGTGAAAGATTTTTAACAATGTATTGCTCCACTTTGAGAAATAAAAATTTCAGCTACTAAAATAATAATCTTAGATACATACTTCAACGCATTTAGGTATTCCGTTACACTTTTACGAAATATCTAGTTTTAGGTTTCTTCTTTTTGGAGTTCCGTAGCAAAATGGTAAAACAGGAACCCTTATGGTGCAAAAGTTGTAACAATTTTAAATAATGCTTGCCCAATTATATTTCAAGTGAAAAATTGTATTTGAGTTATGAAGAAAACGTACATAAAAATACCATGCCCCCTTATCTCCGAAGTTTGCAAAGCAAAAACTCTGAAATAAATCTATAAGATGGAGATTTATGTAAATATTACAGGAAAAATTATACGATGTCTCTAACTAGCACGGTTTTTTTAGAAATCAGTAAAAAACACACAAACAGACTTAGTTATGCGGTCGCAAATGTATTTCATTTTAATAAATGTATTTGGTACAACGGTACGGAACCCTCGGTGTGCGAATCTGACTCGAACTTTACCAGTTTTTTTTTCAATTTCTCGTTGCTTCTATTTCGGGAATGAAGTTCAATATTGAAAAATGTCTAAAATACTCTAGTGAAATCTGGATACAGTGGGGTAATTGCGTAACACACTAACAGTAGGAATGGCTTTCATTTTGACAGTTCAACAACATTCATTGCGTTATTCACGTTGTTGAGCAGACATATTTTTCGAACATTATGAAGCAATGGATTAGCAATATCCTTTAAAATGATATAGGTAGTTTGTGACTGATAATTACCATTTTGCTATTCTGAATTCGCCGTTTTTCACCTAACATTGGGATTGTCAAACTATATCACACTATTTTTAATCATGATTAAAAAGGTGTGGAATAAAATTAGTTGTCATGAACTAAAATTCACACCAACACTGTCAAACTTTGGAAATTTGTTCCACCTAAGAATTTTCATATGAAATATTCTAAAAATAGGTGGAAACAAATTTCTAAAGTTTGACGATAGATATGAAATTGATGATTATTATACAGTAAAAATATCATTCCTACAGTCGTGAATCGCATTTTGATCAACAGACGACTTAAAAGCAGAGCTGCAATTTGCAAAAAAACAAAGAAATTTTGAATTTGGCGGGTTCACCTTAACCAAGAATAAGAAATTTTAGTGATAGTTTAGTTTCGTTCAGTGTACAAGAGAATTGACACCACTCTATTTGATATTTTATGTTCTTTTTTATCGTATTTTGTTGGAGTTTCGTTAAAACTATCAGTCGTGCGTCAAAGTGGTTGGAACTCGACGGTATATCGCTTCTGTCCGGGTATACTCATAGTCATACAACTACTGGTTTCCGCTCCTACTTATTTTGTCCGTCTGTTTGCGCTCAATTATTGACTTTAATAAGACTTTGACAATTCACGGTATTAGAACACACATGCCTGCTATTTGTACAAGTTTAATACAAGTACATATCTACGTAGAACATAGATTTTAAGATACGTTTTCGTGATTTTGTGTTAGTAATGTATTGATTAAGGAGTTTATTTATAAACGATGATTAAAGTCAAGAGACGCTTAAACGTCAAAAATGTGTGGTTAAACAGTCGCTAATTATTAGATACTTAACTTTAAGCAACGTTTATAAATAAAGGGGTTAATGTTTATGTTGAGTATTGTAGGAACTCGTGGCTAAATGATAACAGTCACACGAGTCGATCGAAGGTTAAGCTACACTTGCTGCGGTCAGTTCGCGGATGGGTAACCATCAATTGTATATCGAACCCCTCCAAGCCCTGAAAAGCACGTTAAGCCGAAGGTCTTGGCTGTCATTCGTAGATCTTTGACAGTCGTTACGGGTAGGTAGTCAGAATCCCAATAGTCTGACAACCAGTCTATCCAACTGGTATCGTGTTACCTAGTCACTGACCTGTCAAGGTCAGATAGGCAGTCGCTCCATGTAAAATACTGGTATTCAGCTGCATCCGGTTAGACTGGAAGTCGACTCCAGCATAGTTGGGAAAAGGCTAGGAAGATTGATTTTTGTTGAGTATCTATCGTAGCAGGTGGCGTTCTGTAGTTTCTGCCTACCCCCATGGGCAGAAGGCGTGAGTTTATGTTAATGTTTATATCTTGAGTTTATAAATATGTTGAAAATTATTATTACAAGACATTTTTCATTAGGAGGAATCTATTGTCTCTCATACAAGTATTATTTCCTGCCTAGTTTTGGAGTCAAAAGTTTCAACTATGTATAATTGCTTACTCACAGTTTGAAACATACAACAATTTTGTACACAAGCCACGATCACGCATTTACTATTAGAGGTAAATATGTATAATATTTACTTGTTTTGCTGTTGTGTTTAATGTGAGGTTATTGGATCAACAAACTTTTTGTTTACTTATTTAAAAAGTCAGTTTTTGCTGACATACCTATACTGATCTATTTTTGACGGACGCTGCATGTAGCTGAGTATAGAGTAGTTTCTTTAACAATATTAATTAATTCTCCTTACAATCCTAATTAGCCGAGTATTCATGATGAGCGTGAGAACAAATGACATTAATAACACTACATTGATAATTGTTTTTTATTTGCACAGTAATTTATTGTGTTAGAATAATAACAATTTGCTTGTTGTTGTAGGGTAAGAGATAGTTCAGATGTTTCGCCGAATATTTGGCGGCGTGTGGAATGTACTTATATTTTTATTTTCTTTCGATGTTATTGAAAAGTTTAACCAAATGATTGATGAAAATTCCAAACTTATCAATTAGATTGAAATATATTTGAGAGTTGAGTTGATCAAAACCAGTGACCTATATGTCGCTAAAAAGCATTTACAAAACTTAATAATTTTCATGATTCCACAAAATCTGATTAGGTTACAAAAACATACGATAATAAACAAACGAAGTCCGTAATTTTCACCGAAGCCGAATGCGAACGTCGTCGTCACTCGTAACAGTCGTAGCAGGCGCGGGCGCAGCTCTAGTCGACACAAGAACAAAATTTAGTCATTGTGTTCGTCACTGCGCCATTCATCATGCGACATTGTTTTGGCACACGCTCACCTCGATACTACATTAAAATTATACTAAAACAAATGGTGAATTATAAAAAAAAAACATCTATTTTAACATATCAAGGATTCCGAATTCCATAATATTTTTTTTAGTTAGATAAAAAGAATCCAAGGAACATAAAAAGGTGAATGTTTTGTCTACGAATGATTTAGTCCGCCTTTTGTTTGCACAGTTTGGATTTAACTGTAAAGTTGGAGACAGCGCGAGGTGGGGGCGCAGCGCACGCGGCTCGTCTAGCTTGCGATAGATACTTTGTTTATTTTTTGTAATTTTAGATCTGCTCGGGAGAATACATAATTTCTCCGTCAGGTAGGTAGGTGTAGAAAAGTAAATTGAAAAAAATAAACTTTGGCACGGTCGTTTTTTTTTTCTTTTTTTTATGAATGTGTGACTAAAATGAACTAAAACACTACTAAATGTGATTGTTTTTTTATTTTTAATTAAAGTCAAATTATGTTTAAAATTTTAAATCAATGAAATTTGGAATTATACAGGTACCTATTATTCTGAACTTAAAAAATATTTGAGTTTTCATCAGTGTTACAATCATCTGTATCAGTATCAGTAGCTTCGCTTGTTTTATCGACATCGGTATAATTGACATGTTCTGACTCTAATTGTTTCGTATGATCTGAATCAACGATATAACAAATGGTATTTCCTTAATAAATGAAAAAAAATGAAATATCAACTTATATTTAACGATGACTATCTTACCATATTTTATTTTCGTAATCTAGAAAAATATCGCCTCCTGAAAAAAATACAGCACTTAAAAATAAAACTTTATTTTTTGATCTCCGAAAAAAGTCGTTTGTTTACAACTCTAGTCAGATAGCGTAGAGTACCGATGTTTTTTTTTTGCTCGTGTCCTAATGTATAGGCCTTTTCTTTACCTACTCTTCTTTCCTAATTCCATTCAAGTCAATTCCCAAACTCGTTACAAGTTCTATAAAATAATGTAATTATCCTTGTCATACATAAGAATCCAAATCCAAGTCTAAAACATCGCTGTACTTAATACCAGAACTCCAAAATGGTCCCGTAGACCCGTAGTATCACTTTCCGCCGCCTTCACAGACCCCCACCTCAATGGAAGGTACACACTCCAGTCGCGGTTGGTGGCATGTTTTGTCTGGATACACAAACAAAAATTGAGTCTTCCACGCTTCTAATATAATTGGTCGTCATATTGTACCGGTTTCATCACCACAACAGAATTACCCACTTACGAACTCCGTTTCAAGCTAAGTGGTTATTTATCTGGCGCTAAACCAGTATGGTTAACCACCACTGGCCATGGCCAAGCTGACAAATGAAGACTTGCGTTTGAACCAACAATTAGATGTTGTTTGATGCTGTTTGTGTTTTTGACGAAACGTTCAAGTGGCGTGGGTGTGCTGTGTGTTGTACAAAACAATGCACGTTAACTTATTTTCATTCAGAGACAGTGTCTCAATATAAATGATTTGCAATTTGGAGAATTTAAAAAATTTCGTCCCCTTTAAATGACGTGATCATGTTTTGCAGGCTAACAAAAAATCAGTTTGTTACTTTTGGACAGGCCTAACACGGTAATTAAATTTCTGATTTTATGTGGTAAAAGTTATTTTGTCGCCTGTACCTCTATGGAATATCGTGTATTGCATTTTTGTCTTTGATCTTGATTAATAAACTGCCAATAATGACTAAAGGGTTCATTAAGGGCGAACAGCCCTACGGTCCCTACGTACTGAGGTTTGAAAGTAGAAGGTATGGATGCCAGTCATACGATTGCCTGATAGGTTACAATTATGTAGATGATCAAAAGGGAAAAAATGTCATGTCGTCAACCTACCATTTACGGTGTAATATGATGGCATTTACCATTTATTGGTTCGCATACTCGCTTTTAGTTTAAAAAACCGCTGTGCTTGTTATTTAAATAAGACAATGCATCAAGTACTGCCCCATTTTTTGAATACACAAGTGTCAGCCACAAAAGAGCTGACTAATACAGCAGTATCTGCAAGGGTTGGCAAAATACCAACATGCGAATACTACACATCAATCTTTAACTCCGCTATTCAATCTGGAACCGTCAGAAAATGAGAGCCTTGAGCGATTGCGTTATCGGTTATTACCGAAAACTTTGGACCGAGAATAGACCCCTGACTAATAAATTATCTGGCTTCCAAATATTTGAGTCGGTTCGTGTTTATTTTTTTTTACGCCGGACGCACCGGACCTGCGCTATAGTATTTAAATGTATGGTCAAACAAAGGGAGAACACAGAGCCCCACGGTGTGAAAGGGCTCCGAGGTATCTACTACTATGCATAGTGCCTAATTGAAACACTGCTTAGTGCGCGCGATACTGCTTGATACTTGTAAGGTGGATGGCGATACTGATTTTTGGATATATGATGACATTGATTTATAAAATAACGGTTGAACTGAAGACTGTTTTTGTAAGAAATATGGTGCTAATTTTTGGTAATAATCAGCCTTGAGGCACTGCAACTCCTTTACGCTAAGGAAAGGGTTCGCTTCGTCCTGAATCCTGGAATATACCTACGAAGTAGTATAAAATATTTGTATTAGGGACAGTCCTGTTCATATAACACAGTAGCCATGTGGATCCAATTCTTCAAGTTCAATTTTATAAAATACGTTTCTTTTAAAATTAAATGAAGCCAGTACGCATAAAAGCAATAAAACTAAGCAGTGTTTACGTAATTTCTAAGATGTCCGTGCCCACAAAAGATATTATAAAATTGCGGTATTCTAGCTTTTAACGCGAAATCACATCAAAGAGTTTTTATTTATATTTTATAAACTTTTATTACGCAATATAAATCTTTTCCTTTGTTGTTTGGAATAATAAAATATTTGTTTAGGTATTTTATTAAACGTTATGTATTAAAAAACGTTTTCGCCCAGATATTTAACTTTTACTGCATATGTTTTGTAGATTTATTGTTTTAACACATTATCTATTCAGATTCATTCTCAAACTAGCTTTGTAATTTCGTTAAACAGTAAGTTCAATTAGTTTATCAAACTACTATTTTACAGCATTATAATTTTATTGAAGTTTTTACACTAACGTAAGTAATGAGCCTTTGCGTTAATGAATGGATATAAAATTAAAACGATTCCCAGATTGAAGACGGTCATTTGATCGAGAAGCTCAACAATTGTTTTTTTTAATGTATTGTGGACTTGTGGGACACCTTTTAGGGCATTCTTTATAAAAAAAATCAAAGAAAAATAAGTTAAAGAAAATATTTTCAATATCGGATACGTTAAAAATACCAAGATGATTCGTGCGCTCTGCACGGTTAGGTTTCTGGCCGGCCAGCTTAATGTTTACATATAATATTAAGTTAAATATTTCACATGCCCTCGTGAAACTGCTTTATGGATGAAGAATAATCACTTCCAAGTCATACTGCGCCTCCAGGTTCGAGTTTTTTATGACAATTAGACACGTTTTACTCGCTCTTATTGTTATGTAACATTTGTGTTCAATGTCAATACTGCGCACGATGTGTGGCTGCGAGGTAGTCACTTTTGTTCGGGTTTACTCGTTAAAAATATAGACTACCACGTTTTTGCTGGCAAACAGACTACCTTTGGTGGTGTAAAGAGTAATGCTAACACGACTTCGTGGTTTTTATCACTGGTGGTCGGCCGTGGCCACACGTAGGTCCTACCGAACGGCTCGCCCGCCTTGCCCGACTGGCTGGATAAAGCGCTCCTCTTAGGCGTTACACGTATTTGAAGCTTGTTTAACTAGCGTATTGTGTGTGTCGGCTTCCGTAAAGTAGTCTTAAACGGTCGGAAATATGATTAGGTGGTGTTAACCTGTGGCGGATGCGGAAGGCATCATCGGTCATTACGTTCATTTGTACAAGTTTAAAGGTGGCTACGCCTAATTAGAATACATTGTAAGTTTGCCAGCAACAGTAATTAATTACGGGCTGGTACACAGTACACTCTGTTCGTACTATTATTATTGGGTACTATCGCTAACGTTTACAGCCTAAACAGCTGATTCTAATTTGCTTATCAACTATCGTTTGTTTCTGTGAGTACCTAATTTTAGCTTGAACATGACATGATACTTCGGACTTACTAGCGTTGTTATAGTGGTCTACGTAATTAATAGTATGTTACACAGGTCTTACAGTTATTTCTTTATTATAATTTAACTCGATTTCAGTACAAGATCGTAGGTCATTATTTCATTAAGTATGGATATAACATAGATGTGAATTATTTATTTATTATAAAACACTAAGAGACAGTACAAATAATGAAACCCATAGAACGGGGCGGTAAAATTATTTGGTATATAAAATTAATTTGCCAGTGAAGTTCGTGAAGGTATACACCAACAAATATTAACACTTGAAATGCTATGAAAGCGAATCGGGCCACCCGGCGCTCGCTCACTCCCTACAGAAAAATAGAAACTCATCTGTTTGTCCATGTTTATGTACAGTCAAATAAATTAATTGCGTATCAAATTACGACACTACGTCAATTTAACGTGTTATAGACAGTTCATACAACTGTCAAATACTGACAGTTGTGATTTGAATATACGGATGATTTAAGTCGGTCGTCAGTTTGATAAACAAATTATTTCCCTGTCTTTACAAACGTTATTTTACCCTTTGAATGTACGGTAATATTAATTCTTACTACAAATAATTAAGTTGAGCTTATGAAAATGTTTCTTCTTTGAAAAGTAAATCTTACGCAAAAAATATCATAATTTATAAATAAATAATTTCGCCGTAATTAAAACTTCACTGTACCTCCACATAAAACATACCTGCAGCCTTCCTAAAACACTTAACCACGTCTGGGAGCACGTCGTGAAATATTAATAACAAAAACGTCGGCGAGCCCGCGTGCAGAGCCTCTATCACAATAACACTCAGCAAACTTTTCTCATTTTAATGTTGTTCAAGCGAAAGTTTAAATATAAAAATATAATAATACTGTACGCATTAGTGAGTCATTGAGCGGCGAGCGAGTGCGTGCCGCGTGCCACCCTCGCATCGCGAATATACAAGTTAAAACAAATGGAAAATAAACTTTTCAAATAAAATAAAAATAACCCTCTTGGCGGCCGGGAGGGCGGGGGCCCTCTCCAATAAAAAATATAATAACTTTTCTTTTTATTCGACGTAATGGCAACGATTGTTCCTTTCTAATATTGTTTCTGTCTCGTTTTCTCCCAGATTATTTTAATGGGGTGAAACGGCGCTGGGCGCCGCGCGCCTTGATACGGTGCCACTTTTCAATTCAAACAATCGAACTGCTAATGAACTTTTTAATATTTATACTCACCACCATGTGTCGTCGTGTTACAAAAATGTTTCAATTTACCTTTCGACTTAAGAATAAAACAACTACAATAACGATGGAGTTTATCTTTAGAAATGTATATTAGAAGACGAGGAATAGAAAAACTAACAAAGGATTACCAGCTTTTTCTTTCATTTCTTGTCAATTAAAGTTTTAGCTTAGTTAATGTAATTTATTATTCCTGCCTTTGTAGCGGGATATCCTTCTGTTTATCTAATAGTGGCTTGTTGATAACCAAGAAGCAAAATGTAAAGAATATCAGAAACGAATTGTAATGTTTTACTATTCTTAATTTCAATAAAGCTTAGCTTCCAACTTCATTAATATCGAAGAACCGTTTGGACTACTTTGACGTAAAAATGTCAATTCACGTTCAGGACTTAACAATAATAAACATCAATTATTGATAGTCTAATGGTGGGTACACATTATTATGTGAAATGTAACGTGTTATGTAACATACGTTGAAACGAACATGTCTTCCAAATATATGCAATGCAACATGAAATGTAACACAGCTACAAGGAAAATTTTTTTCAACGTGTGTTATTATGATCCAGGGTGCAGCCTCGCGCATCGTATAGGTTTCACAGGCTATGGCAGATGGTTCGCCCTGACCCCATGGCATTCATTCCTGCACCGTCGATGATAGCCGTTATTATTACACTTTAGTCCTCTGAATATACTGATACTATATTGATGATGCTGTAAACGTATAGACAGATACATTTTGATATTTGAATGGTGACTTGATTAGGTAGTCTAATAAGTTTAACTTCGGAAGTCGGTGTCTTTGGTTTTGTATTTTCCGTTTTTGCCACCGACTTCCGAAGTTATTCTTCACTTTGTAGTGTTTTTTTTTTGTAAAAAAAGTTTTTGTTTTTCACATTTTAGCTGTGGTACCTACCCCACACAAATTCGTATACCACTACTTTATATGTAAATAACAGTGACAGGAGGTTATCATAACATCATCAATGTACACTAAGTGGAAAAAATACGTATCATTGAAACTGAAAAAGTACCCAAGCAAAGTTAATAAAATTTATATGGGACCACCCCCGAGGCATACCCTATCTAATAAAAGAATAATTTTCGAAATCGATCGCGGAGTTAGCGCATAACAAAAAAAAAAAAACATACAGACCAAATCATAACCTGCTCCTTTTTGAAGTCTGTTAAAAAGCGTCTTTATGTCACGAAATTTATGAATTTTTTCACAAGTGTATTTATAAGAAATCGCTAGATGTGAGATTACCTTAAACCGAGCAATTTCTACTAAGAATTGACAATGTTATTCTACGGTCTCATTACTTACCAAATTTATTAATCAAAGGCTCTTACTTTTCTTCTATTTGTGCGGTGTCGATGCCGCCTATTTTTAAATATGTTTAGAGTCACGCCAGTATACGCCGCGGTTCACGGGTTCTTGGGTGCACAGAGCTATCTTTGTGCACCCGAGAACCCATCAGATGAGAAAATCTATCATCTGGCTGTGAACCTTTCAGGTAGGTATCACGGTGACCTGTTTTAACGTCCAAAACAGCAATATCCTTTGCAAACCCTCCTAAATTGCGTGAGAAATAAAAACTTTCGCTTTTCTTTTTCGTTTGGATAACCAAATACCTGTATTTACATGTTTTTGGGGTTGTCATGATGGTCTGTCAAACTGACAACCGGTTGTTGTGGTTGTGGAGACATTGTGTAGTCTGAAGTGTAGAGGAAGTGCAAAGAATTTTTCGTTGGCACACCTAAGTCACCTACTATAAAAAAGCAACATTATATTGTATTTGCATAATGTGGACCGTCGACCCCCACGCCATTAGTATAACTTGAACTACAAAATCCAGCTTACAGGTTCCGTAATAAAGACGCTGTCAATGCCTAATTCTTATCATGGAATTGCGGATGACTGTACTTGGCGACAGTTTGGTGACGATGTGGACCTGTCCTTGTCTGTTGTCTGTACTTAAAGTAATGAGACGGTTAAGGATGGTGGTTAGCGGCTGCGCGCGGGAGTTTTGTTACAAACGGATTCACGGTTTTTTATACAAACTTTTTGCGCCCGGGCAGGTGGCCGGCACGGCTTGTTCTGAGTCTTTGTTATCATTTTGTTTATACGTGGTTTTCGTATTAATCTGAAATGATTTAATTGCACGTGTCTAACATATATATAAGCTAACAGACATCAAATAATACTAATAGTATGTACATGTAAATAAAAATAATAAAAGAAGGAAAAGAATCATAGGGCATAAAAATTTGTCCGCATCGCTGTCGACTGGAAAAGTGCCCAAAAGGCTGGCAGCATTGCCACGTTTTATGGCGATACTGACTCTTTGGCCAAAAAATAGGCCAGCCCTCTGGTCACGTGAAGAATCGACCAACCGCTTGGCGAAGTTTCGAAAAACCAAGTGGGCACTCGGACCCCACGGCCCTAGTGTTTCAACCCCAAACGGCCGGAACATATAACTCCCTATAAGAATGGCATATTTTCGCCGTTTGAGGTTTTCCACACCTGCAGTAGCCGCCCCAGCACAGCCCGACGTTCTAGGAAGATGGGATGGCTCAAGAGTGTATGTTTATACGTTAAATATAAAAGTGGATTTTGTTTAAACATGCTAATGACCTGGATTAAAATATTATGTTTAATTTTCCGCGATAAAAAGTTTCCTTATATCCTTTGCTAGCAGTTCAACTACCTCTCTGACAAATTTTGTCAGGATCAGTTCGACAGTTCCGCTGTAAAAACGTAAAAGACAACTCACTTTGGAATTTCTATAGAAACAAAATAGTGACGTGGGTAAATGTATATCTAATATACTAAAACCATAGATATAACTATATTAACTACCTATACATATTAACTCTCACAGACCTTGATACCTATTATTATATTGTACCTTTATTATATTAATAATCGTCTCCGTGCGTTCAAAATGCAACTTTTATTACGTCGAAGTGTCTACAGTATATGTTATTATTACAATAATATCTATTGTTCACGATACATTGTAAAGCGAATGATGTTATGAATTCTATACGTACACAAATAATAATATTGTATTTTGTTTTAATGTTTTCCGTTCGCGCGATCATTATGTCTAATAATTATAAGTTTTGTTACAACGATGTTATCATCACTCTGAAGAATTATCGTCTTTATCCGCTTGTGGTTATAGTTTTCTTTTGTATGTACAGCTTTCAGAAATTTACCTCTCGAGATTTTTATAATAGATTATTAAATCAACATTATGTTCTTTAGTATTTTATGTTCCTCGTTTCTTGTTTCTACGAATGAAATGATAGCAGTTGTATTTATACAAAAAGTAGAGTAACTCATAATAAGGTGTTATTCGTATGTACTACCTACGCATAATATACAATAATCTTGTTTATTATAAATTAATTACGTTGCAACATTTACATTTTTATATTCAGGGCCGAAACAGTATGCTATGTGATAATTATTTCTTTTTCAAGATTACGCTTATTATTATAATACATATCATAAAATAAGTAGGTAAGTAATTAAAAATCATAATTATTAATCATTATGTATGTATTTTATATACGTATTTTAGTTGGTGAACATAATACATGTGTTGCTGTCAGACGGAAGAATCACTCCCCATCAGCATCGTCAGCATCTTCGGCAACACTTGTATTAATATATTTGTAGAATTATTGATAAAAAATATATTAGAAGAATATAATCATGCATTTGAAAGTGGCTGAAAATCTTTTGCCTAATTAGCTTACGTAACGTCAGAGAAATTAATTGTTCATCAAAGTGGCTACCAACTTAAATTATCCGTATATTCGAATCACAACAGTCATTCTTTGACAGTTGTATGAAATGGATATTGAAAATAATTTATTTGCAAATATGGGTAAACAATATGCAGATGTTTTACATTCATGTAATAATTGTATAGCACAGTCTTGGTATCACCATATTTTACTTTTCGGCATGTAAAGTACACAAAAAGAAAACACAAAAAATTTAAAACTAAACGAAATAAAATTAAGAATGAGATAAATAGAACTAGTTTAAAAATAAATCCTATACTCGTAGTTTATCCTACAAATAGACTCTAATATACTTTATTTATCAAAAAACTTCTTAGTTTTTTTTTGAACATATTAGGTGAAGGCATCTTCACCTAAAATGTTAAAAAAAAAAAACTCAACATTCAATATGTAGGTAAGGGATTGTATACACGGGGAGCCATGCAAATTATATTTTTATTTAAAAGACTTGTTTTATTATTAAGACAACAAATTGTACCAATGTGTCGTTTACTTTTGTATTTTTCAAAGAACGTAATGTTAAATCTTAAAAAATAATAATTTCGTAAATGTATATGCATGGAAGTGTCAGTAATTTGAGATTTTTAAAATATTCTTTGCAACTGTCTGTTTGTTCAAGTTTACATATTGATCGGACACATCTCATCTGAGCCTTAAAAACATCATCCTTATGTACAGATTGTCCCCAGAACATTATTCTATACCTTATTATGGATCCCACATAACCATGGTATGCAGACAGTAAATTCGATATATCGACCATTTTGGAAAACATGAAAAGCATACCATTCTTAATTTAATTTTAAGCATAAATTCTCAATGTGTGTTGTCTAATTTAAACTGCAGTCAATATTTAGACCAAACAATTTTGTAGTGTCTACGTGTGTGACTTTTTTATTTGAGTATTTTATTTTAATGTCACTAAACGTGCAATTCTATTGCGAAAAACATTATGTTAGTTTTATCAAAATTTAATTTTAAATTGTTAGATATAGTCCGTTCTATATTTTTCTCCATGGCGTCATTAATATATTTTTCAATTGTCATTCCGTCTTTACCATTAAATATAATGGTACAATCATCAGCGAAAAGAAGCGTTGGTTGTTTTGTAATTTTTGGTAAATCGTTGATATAAATAATAAATAACGATAGTCCCAATACATTTCCTTGTGGGACTCTTAAGTTCACATACCTGTTGTCTGATGTAAAATGAACCTGTTTATTGTTTTTTTGGGTATATTCAAGTGATTTGGGTAAACTGCTTTCTATTGCTAAGATATGATTCAATAAGTTTAACAACACACGAATTTGAACTTCATACTTGGCTAACTTCTGCAAAAGTATTTTATGATTAACACAATCAAATGCTTAGCTGAGATCAATTTACAGTGCACAGACTGGGGTTTTGTTAACAATATTAATGATTACTTTCTGGAGGAAGTTATAAACTACTGTGTTTATGGTTTTATTTTTACGGAATCCAGTTTGCACCTCGGTAAGAAGATGTTGCGATTCAAAAATTTTAATAATTTGTTGTGAATTAATCTCTCAAAAACTTTTTAGATAAGACTATAGAAAATTCTGTCACGATATAGAACAGGGGTTTTAATAAAGTAGTCGTCAGTTTATCCGGAAACACTCCGTTAAACATTGTCAAGTTTATAATATGACATAGTGTGTCAGAAATTTAAAGAAACTAGCTTCAATATTTGTGTTGAAATCTGGTCATGTCCGGTGCTGCTAGTATTTTTCATATTATTGATTATTCTTTGAATTTCACTTGTACTTGTCGGACTATGAACATAGAGTTGTGATTGCGAGGTATTTGAATATTTGCGTCGCTATTCAAAGTATATCTCCTTTCAGGCCATTAATAAAGAAGACGTTAAATACATTTGCTATAGTTAAGCGATTATCAATATCATTATTGTCAACGATGTTTATTTTCTGAATTTCACGTTTAGGTATATTTACTGTTGAATTTTTAATAAATTTTCACGTTGCTTATAGTGAGTTGTCTGTATAAAATGGTTGTTTTGGGCTTTTTTGGGGAATTTATGATGTGCTTTAATCGGCCGGAGAGAGACTTGAACTTTTTTATTTTCCTTTGTACGAATTAAACGATAACACTACAGCAGTTGACATATTTTACGAATACAACATTTCTTTAAACCATGGCTTATCCATCTCAGTCGACAAAGTGAGGTTATTTTCGCAAGTACAACCGGAAAGCATAAGTAGTAAATTAAGGAAAACAGGTAAAAAAATAGGACATAAGCTTCGTTGGTATCATGAGTCTCAATTACTTCAGAGGATGTGAGATAATTAATGTAATAAATAAATGTATCTATGTTTTCTTCGCTATATAGCGTCTTTCAATGTACCAGTACATTAACGAACTGCTTATTTGTACTATATATGACAACAATTAGGCTGTATGGTCAGGTATTGTCACCTCCAGGACTTTGCCATTACACTCACTGATATAAGTTAAAATATTGTCAATGCCTGATTTCCCTGACCGTATAATAACAGCCATAGTCTATTATAGAACTAGCTAATAAAAGATGCTAGACATTCCGTCTACAAACAGGCCCATTTATTGATAAATAATAATTATATTTTAGTGTTCATGTAGGCAGTTACACTAGCTGCAATGCAAGCCAGGCTGCGACTTGTATGCCGCACCTCCTCACATCCTGTTGTCTTACTTCTAAAAGCTGTTTCCAATTGCAGTTTCTCTAGATACTTTTCCTACTTCACCCTCAGAAAATGAAATAAATTAATACCATTAGATCTTCTTTACCCTTCCACACAATGGTGTAAGAAAAGAGGTAAAGGACCCTATTGTTGCCTAACGTCCATGGTGTAAAAAGGATATAATATTTAGCAAGAATCAGTGTCTGATATTAATATTAGTAACCCTGGAGTTTGACTAAACGGTAACAAACAACATTGTGAATATGGTCACCATCATCCTTTTATGACCCTCCATTTTACAACACAGCCCTGTCTTCTGCCAATATTGTCCAAGGTTTCCCGACAAGCTTATTTCGAACAATTTGTTCGTTGTTTTCTGCGTACCAGGAACCCAGTGAAGTGTAGTGTTATTTAATATTAAAGCAAACTTTACCAACATATCTTTAATAGAAAACCGTGCTTGTGCTCGCAAAGTTACAGGAGTTTTGCAACTACTCCAGGTACTGGTGTTAGAAGTGGATTCTCCACTAGGTATAAAGAACCTGTCCCACCGCTGACGAGGAAGCGACTAGCTATCAACGATTTTCTCGCTCAAGAAACGTACAAAATGTTGTAGGTCCCGGGTCCCAGTTGATCGCTGTCTGTTCACACCGCTGGCTCTGCACCTACTCGTTTGTCGCAGCGACAAGAGCTATTAAAGAGAGTACCCGCTCAGCGACGCTTGGCGGGTAGAACACTCCCTGAGAGACTCACGATTGGTACATATGCATACCGGCGAGTAATCGTTCGTCGCCGTCGCGCACTCGCTGCTAGTTGCTAGCTCTACTCGTTTCTTGTCAAACGCCCGTGGTGGGACAAGTGTCTAAAACAAAGGGTAACTTTGAAAGTCCGCTATATATAGTAATAGGTAATCTTTTAATAACTGACGAAATATCTGCTGAATATAAAAGCCATGACCAACAGCTCTAAGCGTAGGGTCAAGGTAGATGGGCAGGAAATACATTATATCGATGACTACCTACATCTACTTGGGCCAGATAGTTTCTTTCGAATACAGACAACAAAAGGAAATTGATCGCCCCATTGAAAATGACTGGAAAAGCTGCTACTGGTACATGAAGAAGCTAATGAAGGGCGATCTACCGATCTCCCTAAAGCGAAAACTCATCGATATGTATATTCTGCCCGACCTTACCTACAGTGTCCAGACGAGGTCGCTCACCGAGTCGTAAAAGTTCCGCCTTGGAGTTTGCCAAAGAGCAATGGAGGGCAGCATTCTGGTAGGGCACGCCACAATTGCGGCAGTAAGACCCCTCTTTGAGGAGTGGCTTGAGAGACGCCACGGCGTCCTCACCTTCCGCCTGACGCAGGTCCTCACCGGACATGGCTGTTTCGGGAGGTTCCTGTTTCGGATAAGGCGGGAGGAAACGCCCGGGTGTTATCATTGTGTGGATCGACCGGAGGACACGGTGGAGCATACGGTGGAGGTCTGCCCGGCTTGGGCGGAGCACCGCCGTGTCCTCGTGGCGGCGATCGGCGGCGGCGACCTCTCGCGTCCGGCCCTGGTTCAGGCCATGGTACGGAGCGAGAGGGAATGGGAAGCCGTCACCTCCTTCTGCGAAGCAGTAATGCTCGCGAAGGAGGAGGCGGAGCGCGAAAGGGAGAGGCAATCTCTGCGCCCTCGCGCCCCTAGCCGCCGCAGGAGGAGGAGACACCCTGGGCGTCGGGAGTCGATTGCCGACTCCCGGCCACCGTAGGCGCGGGCTTGCGGACGGCGAGCAATGGGCAGCTCGCCGTCCGGTAAGGACCAGGCCCGGGTCGACGGCGCGTCGTGTTCCACGCGCGCCTCAAAGAGATGTCAGCAAAATAGACGGGGTCCGATAGGACCGATGCCTGCCGGGGCTGCGGATTGTTCGAAAGAGTTACCGTGGCCCTGGCGCACAGGCAACTGAAGGAACACGGGTGGGTTTTAGTCAGTAAGAGTCTGACACGCCCTTCCGCTCCGCCCAGAGCGGGAGACGTCATTTGATGATTTCCCACCCAAAAAAAAAAAAAAAAAAAGGGCAGCATTCTGGTCGTAAAACAAATTATCAGAATACGAACCACCACACTGCACTCCAAAACGGGGAATCTAGACGTAGGCAAAAAGTTTGCTAAGATCAAATGGGATTGGGCAAGTCACGTCAGCCGCATGCATAGTAACCGCTGGGCAAGTCTCCACACGGTGGGTGCCAGAGGATGGACGGTGCCGCCGAAACCGGTCCAGAAAGAGCTGACGAGACGACCTAGATGTGTACCGCAAAGGTGGGACCGAGGTGGCCCTGGAAAGGGATGCTTGGAAGGATTTGGGGGCGGCCTTTTCAGCAGAGGGACAGGGTAGGCTAATAAAAATAAAAAATACAAAAATATAGGTTACTTATACACGGATAAAACCACTGATAGCACAAAGTGAATTTGATTTTTCTCGGACTAACAGAAAATATTTTAAAAAATGTCCATTAACATAAACTTTGTTGGTCTCTAGACAGCAAATGAGCTCTCGACTCGATTAAAGTTTAATCCGAAGTTAACCTTAAAAATGTAGGTGTAGTCACTGTTAATTGTCTAAACATTATGCTGTCCAATTTAACAAAATGCTGGCCGACCTGGAAGCTTATCAATGTAAGAAATTTTAAATAGATTTTTAAGCTTCCATGTCGTCAGGAAAGATCCTGCTTTTAAAACCTAACAAAAGCAAAGTCAAGTTAACAAGAAAAGTCTAAATATAATTGCTTTTTTGTTTAAAATAATAGAGATAGGACAATATTTAGTTGGAGAATTTGTATGGGCAACTTTGAAGTCGGGACCTTTTTTTATTTGATCGTCACAGACCTTTCCCCTTTGTTTTTATAGTGAACGACTGACTACACATTATTTACTTTACGGCCTTTCTAAAATAAATCGTGGTGGAGTGAAGCCACCACGGTTGGACGACAACTGGTGCATTCAAAATATTTATTTGGCATACATATTTCAACATAAGGGGCATGCGTCGATGTTTGAATTATGACGTTAGTCGTTCGATATTTTAATGACACATTTAAGGCTTATCTGTCATTTTTAATTACAGGAAATATTAAAAACATTAGTATCGTAGTGGGTACATAACAGGAGTAATTAATTTAACAAATGACAACAGCAATGACCTACCTTTTACAAGTACGCAATATTGAAAATAATACCTTAATGTGCCTCTTTTCAGTATTTCAGCGGTAATACGATATAATTATATTCTATGCATGCATGAGTATATAAAAAAACGCATCAATAATGTCTGGTTTTATCCCTTTACTTAGCAATTAATGACATCGCATTCTCGCAACTCATTTACACAATTTGCAAAATGAACGGCCATGGCTGCCCTTGGGGAAACTTAGACCATAGTTTAAACGTTATAATTTTCTTATCGGGTTATCAAAACTACAGTGTACCTATAATAATCTTATAGCAATAATTTATATTATAAAGATACGCTGACGGTTTCAAATTAGAATCATAATACGTATTCTTATGTGTTATTTGGCGAGCACGGTAATTGCTCGCGTGTGGATTATAAGTTAAAATAATATGTCCATATTATTCTTTATGAATGTTACTTGTGTTATTATCGTAATAAATAATGATACACAAATGTATAATTTACAGTTATACTAAATATGAGGGGTGATATTAAAGTTTATATTGTTTTGTTGCTGGTTCTACTCGTACTATTGTTGGTAGCAAAGCGGTAGATAGACGCTTTGATTTACAAAAAAAAGTATAATTGTCGTCAATATGGGTGTCTTAAGCTGGCAATACATTCGAAAAGCGATTAGACCGTTGATATTGTTCATTTACACGTATACAGTCTTTGCTACTCAACTTTGGCGACTCGATTCTGGTAGTAATGAACTGATTGGAAGGTTTTTGGGCTTAAGAGGCGTTTCATGTGACAATGCTTAAATTGTAAATGGTCCTCCTTCATGAAAACTAGTAGACGTCTAGAAATTAAGGGTAGCATTAAAACACCATACTTTTACGCTAAGCATGTTGTACAGCGAAAGCTTTAACCATCGTTTATCTTATATCTCCATACTTTCGAAACAAAAGACTTGTAACACTGATGTTATCTCGCGTGATAGCAAAATGTGGGTAATATTCCCTGCATCGTTCAGGCTTTTTGGCAACGAGTGATGCACCGGTTGCTAATGTGCGCCTGTTAATCCTGCAGCTAAGCTTTATGTGTGGCCAATTCCCAGTTGAACCAACGGAGTAGGACGAAAACAAGTCTTATTCTGCCATAGTTACTTCTCTATTTAATTAGTCGTCATAACCACCGTCACCCCCTTTCTAGCTATCATCTTTCACGCATTCCAACTATCGTCTCTTCTCCATTACTGAACACTATTTAAGAAACAGTTTTAATAAACCAAAAAAGAAACTCGCCTCTTCCTCGAACTTAACCCTAAAATTTGATATGCAAATTCTATTGTCATTTTATTTTTGAACAGCGAACCTATTGGTTTTACTGCGGCTTATAGTTTGCCAACCCTACCGCTGATAGCCAAAATGTTTGGACATGGTATTTACCCTTCTCGGTACTACGGAACCCCGTACCCACCGGACCGAGAGCCCACTACTATAATTATGTTCAATATAAGCAGTTCCGTATGTTATTAACATGTTTTTTCGTTGATGAAATAAAATTATAACAACAATAAAAAGTATTATTGTCATGTGAATTCGAGGATCGGGTGGCGTTTTGATAATAAGTTGGACTGTTTTTTTTTGTTGGTTCTTCATCGTCGTTTTTCTGTTCTTTATCACATATTTCTGTGTTATTTATACAAATTACTTACTTTTAAAAAAAACCCCTCTTTTCGGCATTCTGCCTCTCATTACCAAGTTGTTTCATAATTTCGGGTACGTTTACAAGTCTTCCTTTCGCGATTCACGAATAGAGTTCATTCGCCATAATTTCACTTTTTTCCGGCCGTGATTTTTGTTGCGCAGTGTCAGTGTCACAGCCAATCGGGGTCCCAAACGTATCGTCTATTTTACATGAACATGGTCTTAATTGCCACCGACAATGCAATTTCCATCGCCATTTTGTGAAGGACTGCTACCGAATTTACTTCCAAATTCGCAACGTTAATATGAGGGTTCATTTCTAAACGTTGCTTAAAGTTAAACGTCAAAAATTTATGGTTAATAATTACTTGACTAAAGGCTCCCGACAGACAGGCGCGACGTCAATGTTCGACGCGTCTCTAGTAGAACAATTTCTTTGAAAAATTAACGGAAATTGTTCCACAAAAGTCGCGTCGCGCCTGTCTGCAAAAAACGAGCATTTAAAGCAAAGTTTTATAAATCAAGCCCTATGGGTATGCAAAGGTAATTTCCATTATTAATTATCAAGGAATAATTCAATAGATGAATATACACTAAGCTTCTATTCTAGGTCTGTTAGATCGACTAGTTTCTGTTTGATTAAACAAAACTGTTATCAAGCCTGTCTTCAAACCAAAGCAGGAATTACGCTGGCAATTAGACTACATCATTCAAATACCGACAATTGGTAGATTATACACTACAACGCTGCTTTGTGGGTACTAGACATCGTCCATTGAGTTCCAATACAACGTGCTTATTAGTGCGAAGGGAACATTTAGCTGTGATTATCTTCGTTATAGTAAAGCACCAGGTAAATAAAATTATGTTATGTTCCACATTCGCCCCATCATATGATATTCCTTATTCGCCCCAAATTTTATTCCTTTTTGGCCCCGAAAAGTATTTGTTTTTTATAGACATGATGTAAAATTAAGTTACCGAAGGCAACAAATTACGACAAAGTGACGCATTGACAATAATGTATTGTAGTAACGTAACGAGTGCTGTCGATAGCTATTCTTATCACTAATTCGATTTAAAAAAAAAACCAGCCCAGTGCGAGTCGGACTCGCGCACCGAGGATTCCGTACAAACCTGTAGGTATATAAATAATAGTTATGGTATTTTTATTGCTAAATGAAATCCATAACATTACAATGTGGAAAACTGGAGGAGCATAAATTTAAGACAAAAGTCTCTTTATCGTTTCAGTAATCCTTTATTTTATATTAACACATATCATTTATTTTATAATATAACTGAAATACCTACCCTAGCCTTGCAGCGGCCTTGCAAAAGTTCTTTTATCAAAGTTATTTATTTACAAAGTATTTTAGTCACTATTTAGAAATCTGGTTCAAAAATACTAATTAAGCATTAGATTTAAACCTTATTATGTGACGTAACAAAAAAAATAAGGTTTTCGGAATTTTTCCTTTATAAAACGTTGTTTCAAGCCAAATTTCAAGATTCTAGGTCGACTGGAAGTATCATTTAGGTTTTGATTCCCTTGGGAGTAGTTGCGAGACGAACAAACTAACAATGTCCAAGAGGGTAGTTAAATCAAATTTAAAAGCGTATTTAAAGTCCATTTAGAAAAAGCTGAACGTGAAAGCACAGTCTTTTCCTTCATGTCAGTATAGAGAGATAATGACAATCTACTTTACGTGTGGACAAAAGAATAAGCACTTGGTATTAGTAGACTTAAGTCCGGTTTACACGGTGTGATTGAATTGCCGGTGCATCTCATATGTTGCATCAAATTACTTGCATCGTCTAAACGCTGTTCAGACGGTGAAACTTTTATTGTTGCTTTAATTTAATTGTAAGCCACGGGCAAAAACTTGCGCCTTGTAACCATTTACACGGTGCAAGTTTCTGGCTTTACACCAGTATTCACATTCTAAGAATATCACGCGTGTACAACAGGCAGGATAGATAAGTGCTGGATTGTGGAATAACAATAAGTAGGTATCTTATCTAATGGATCGGCCGACCTACATGTGGGGCGCAGGCCTTACCACTGTGAATTGTATTTAAATGTGGCAATTTGTACCGTTTTTATCGCATAGAAGTTGTAAAAAAGTCTAAATAATAGGAATAACAGTTAAAGAGCTCAAGCCAAAGTCGAGCTGCACGACTACTGACAAATGCGTGCACTGACTGGACAGGTCCACTCATTCTGTGTGGTTTTCCTCAAAAGACCATTTCAGACACAAATCTACATGGTCTTCACATGATCTGACCTAGATTATGTCTGGACTTTAAAAGAGACTGTGGCCTCTGAGTTTGTTACGGCCTTTCTTCTCAGAGTAGTCAGATTGGAAACGCAGACCTCATCTAGTTTTTAAAATATGATTGACGCGTAAAAGTGACGTGAAATCATTTATCATTTATAATTGATCGTGTTGTCTGTTAAAGTATAAGCGACACGGTGGGACATCTAAATGAATGCTTAAATAAAACCGCGCTGTTGGATTTTCAACCCTCGTCTCAGCGCCGAAAGCTGAATTAAAGGATAGGTATAGCCCCTAAATTGAGGCGAGAAAGAATGGAAGTGTGCATGCCACATAAATTATGCCAAAGACTAAACAAAGTTGGGGAAGAAAAGTGCAGTAATAAAAATCGTGGGCAGCCCATGCACTGTGGACTGACGCGACGCGAAGACTTGGTCAAAGAATATACGGAAGAGCCAAGACTCGAGAGAATGGTGTAGTTACAATGGAGACCACAGAGACGCCTCGCCAGCCACTGCTAAAAGACAAATAGTTTTACACGTCAATCATATTTTTGAAACTAGATGAGGTCGGCGTTTCTTATCTGACTACTCTGAGAAGAAAGGCCTAGGGACGGCATTGTTAACACCTTTTATACAAACTATGCGTATCAGGGTTTACTCGCACTACACATCTGTAATCTATACGATTTATGCCTTAATTACCTACATGACATATTTAGTAATGACCTGTGACTCTTGTAAAACGAAAACAGAAAAAAAAATCGACTTAGATATATATCTTGTTTTCACTTTGTTAGTTGGTGTTTTTGTCGAAGTCGGGTTTTATTTTTAAACTTTTTAAGGGCCAATTTGCCAACTTCCTCAGGATCCTACCTTCTGATACGGAATTTGAATAGAAACTAGAACACCAGTTGTTTTTAAAAGAATGATTGCGCTTTTTATTTACTCTTCAATTAGATTTGTAACTCGAAAATATAATCGAGTAACGATAAAACAAGCTATTTCCTATAGACACCTCGATATCTGGGCGGTTATTTTTAACCCCCGATGCGATGAGGTGTTATAAGTTTGCCCGCTAAGTGTGTGTCTGTCTGTGGCACCGCAGCTCTTAAACGGGTGAACCGATTTGGATGCGGTTATTTTTATTTTAAATCAGATTTTCCAGCGGTGGTTCTTAGACAAGTTTTCAGCCGTTTCAAGGTCAGCAGCTCTTTTGTGACGGAGGTTTACTAATTTTACCTATTATTTAGATCGATAATTCGATATGTGTAAAAATCGAGTTTAAAAAATATGACGCGATTTTCTATCGGCATTGTAATTCCTATCGAGTGTATCGTGGTACCGGACGTGGTCTATGCACATGTATTAACCTACATATGTGTACACAGGTTCACAGTTATGTATATTAAGAAAGTAAGTTGCTAATTAAGTGAGAAGCGCAACTAGCTCGATAGAACACTCGTTGGTAAACATAAGGCAACTTTTTAATCAAGCGTGCATATAAATATAGCTTTTAAATGAATGAGATAAAGTTGAAATTTAATTACAACGTTAAAATTATTCCTGCTGTGTTGTATGGGCATGTATGCATGTATTTTAGTTTTCTGTGTCTTTAAAGTTGTATCAGTCGACTTTCAATCGGGTTAGGGACAACTTATAAATGTCATAAATATGGAAAGTATGTTTGTTTATTTACCCGTTTATCCTTGAAGAAACTTGAAGAAAGTTTTTATTGAAAGCGATTCGCGTTTGCGTCAAAATATGGAAGTATTATCACATATATAACTGGAGGACACTTTTGAGTCTGAATTTTCACAACGACGGCTGAAGTTTTGGGACTAAACAGGGCCGGCGGCAGTCTCGACTAGATAGCGACGCTGTCGCAAACTACCGATCGCTAAATATTAAGGTGAATCCTCAGTTGTAGCCCGCAAAATTCAAATTTTCTTTAGTTTTTTCCAAATTGCAGCTTTGTTTTACGTCGTATGTTGATCATAATGCGATTTTCGACTGTTGGAATTATATATTTATCGAATAATAATCACCAATTTCATATCAATCGTCAAATTCAAAGAAAATTTGAATTTGGCGGGCTGCAACTAAGGTGTCACCTTAATATTTAGGGATCGGTAGTTTGCGGCAGCATCGCTGTCTATGTCGAGACTGCCGGTCCTGGCCCTGCAGTCTCGACATGAATAGCGACAAAAATCTGTCGCTAAGTCGTATCGATGTCAAATTCCTTTAATAGATTTTCAACCTTATGCTTTGGAAATAAAGTTGAAAATCTATTAAAGAAATTTGACATCGATACGACTTAGCGACAGATTTTTGTCGCTATTCATGTCGAGACTGCAGGGCCAGGACAGAGTTACACGGTTGTTAAGAGTTTGAACACGTAAAAATTACTCAGTATTCCTATGGTATATATTTCTCTAATTATCTGCACTAGCTTCATTTACTAGCTTACCTTACTATAGTTTAAGAATAACTTCAGTGAACGCTTCCCACGTTGTGTACTTACACTTTTTATTCACGCCAGTGTACCTACAATGTTTCTAACGTGGTCCTGTTAATAACGTTCACTTCATTCGTTTTAGTGAGCGACATGGTACAATGGCCCTCCGCGCGGTCATAGAGTAAACAAGTCCACCATTAGGAATATTTGTTGTTATACCAATTAAATGTGACTCATGAGGCTATAAACGTGGCCGAGGTACCGGTGACAGCCATCTCAGTGTTTAATGAACTGTTGCGATTTTTTAGGTCAGAACAATATAGATAGCATTGTTAATAAGTACGCTGATTCGAGATTAAGTCTTCCTAGTTCCTACTTAAAAATAATATGAAAAAAAAATGTAAAGGTACTGATAATTTTGGGAAGAGTCAATTTTTTGTTAATTCGATACACACAAGGTGGAGACGACAATAAATAAAATTTCGTATATCTTATGAAGTTCACAGTCTCCTTATCTGTCAAATATATCCAATAGTTAGTCACTATAGCTTATTAAAGATCAACAAAACCCATAGTCGGCCCATCACTACTAATTAGTTTGTTTGGCTGCATTAGTAATGTATTGCAAGTGTTTTTATTTACCGTCGTTTTGTCGTCTTCACATTGTATACCTACACTATTGTTAAGAGTTTATTAATAAGTATCATGAAATATGCCAACTTTGCCAATCAAGGTATCTTTGCCCTAAAAGTAATTTATAAGCAAATCTAACGGATTTGCTTATAAATTACTTTTAGGGCAAAGATACCTTGATGCCAACTTTGCCAATCAAAGTATCTTTGCCCTATAAGCAATTTATATTTGCTTATATATACTGGGCAAAGATACCTTGAATGGCAAAGTTGGCATTAGTTAATTAACACTCAGAAACAATATAATAATCATAATCAAGATACCTTGATGCCAACTTTGCCAATCAAAGTATCTTTGGCCTAAAAGCATTTATATTTGCTTATATATGCTGGGCGAAGATACCTTGAATGGCAAAGTTGGCATTAGTTAATTAACACTCAGAAACATAATCTAAAAGTATTCCCCGAAAGTTCACACTCCTTTAAAACCAGTTACTTTATGCAAAAGCATCCAATAAAAGCACGAAACGTTATCATATTATTGTATCTCATTTTTAACATTGCAATCAATGCGCACGTTTTAAATAATGCTCGTAGGCAATTACCGTCGCGGCCCCATCGAGTCCCATCTATTTAATTGTTTACTCGTTGTTATTATTATACATGAATCAATTTATTCGTGTACTGCGCGCGAGCGGCTGCATATTTTTCAATTACGTCAATTTAAAATAATACATAATTCGCTATTGTGAGTCAGTGGGAGCATTGTGTCAGGAGAATGTAGATACATACAAGTACGAATAGTGCTGATTTCATGTATAAGTGTACTCTGTCGGTGTTTATGCCGTGTATCGAAATGTCACGCGTGTCCGGAACTTGTGTTTTGGAGGGGTTTGTGGTGTTCTCATTAATCTGGCTCGGGTTTTCGAGATTTTAGGTTTTTGTGAGATTTACTTTAAAGTTGCGTTCGCTATCAACGTGTTGGGAGATACCTTTGTAACATGCCTATCTACGAATGAATTACTCTGAAATTATTAAATTCAGAGTTTACAATAATTTCAACAAAGAAACTTACGAAACTAAATAGTATTATTATCTCATTCTTTGCACGCAATGCAAATGGCGGCGTAGTAATCACTCTGACTAACATTGTTGTAGAAAGAAACGCAGCCACATCTGCTTATAATATTAAGTGTATCCACTCTTTGGCTGCGTTTCGATGATAGGGGAAATGTATGAGCATTCCATTGAATGCTCATACATTTCCTCTATCATCGAATTATCGAGTAAAGGAAATAAACGTCTGTAATTAGATGAACCCCGGCGTCGCATGCGTCGATGCTTCCGATTGGTTCCGGTCGCGCGTTGCGCTCGCTTACGTGTAGTTATGAGTTTCGTGCATGAGGAGTGACGACTCCATTCGCTTGCTATTCCGAGGTCGTTTAAAATTTATATGTGTATCAGTTCGGCCAGTCATCAGAATTCACGTTATTGGTATTATTTTCAAAAGCAGGTCAGGTAGGTTAGGTACTGTTATTGCTAATTAGGTAATGAGGCGTGGGTAGTTATTCGAAATTAATTTTAAATAACTTAATAGTGACATAAGATTTTCACATCATAAATCGTAATTCACGATTCCTTAACGTATAAGAATACATTCGTTTCTGTAGATTCAAATTCAAAAAAATCTTCTTAAGGGTTTCGTACCCAAAGGGTGCCAACGGACCTCTATTACTAAGCTTCCGCTGTCCGTCCGTCAGTCTGTCAGCGGGCTGTATCTCATGGACCGTAATAGGTTGACAGTTGAAATTTTCACTACAAAAAATAATAAAAATAAATTAAAGTAAAAAATTCAATATGTAGTGTTAAATATTGTACGGTGGTACGGAACCCTTTGTGGCCGCTTTTATAATAACAGAATTTGCAAATGAGCTTGCAGCCTACCTGATGGTTTCCCAACACACTCTTAAAAATGTATTTATAGTATACTTAAACATACCATAAAAGAATAGTGTTTAAAAAAAATCTGTTGTGTTAAAAATTGTACTGTGGTACGGAACCGGCCGGTTTTTATATGTAACGTCCCTAGTGTTGGTAACTATTTTCTCGCGATGTTCCGGTTCTGAATTATTTTCTTATTATTTTACATAAGTACGTTGTCGAGTCCCGTGGGCCGTTCAGACCTGCCGTTGTTTATAAGTCTTATTTATTTACCAAAAATAGAAAAATAAAAAACCCATCACAAAAATTCGTCCAACTGATGGACGAATTTTAAAATGCTGAATATATAAAAAATCCAACTAGTTTCCAAAAACTAGTAGGATTTTTTATATATGCAGCATTTTGTAAGTGATGTACGAATTTTAAAATACTGAATATATAAAAAATCCAACTAGTTTCCAAAAACTAGTAGGATTTTTTATATATTCAGCATTTCCTAAGTAATGGACGAAGTTTTCAAAAAAATAAAAGTAAGGTTGAATTAAAACCTGCTAAATTCTAAAGATGAAAAAGGACTTCATCGAAGAGTCAATTGCATTAATTATTCAAAACCCACATTTTTAAACTTATTAATACAATAATATAAAACATACTTAAATCATCATCTGCCTAGTCTTTTCCAAACTTCGTTGGGGTCGGCTTCCAGTCTAACCGGACGCAGTTGGATCCCAGTATTTTACATGGAGAGACTGCCTATCTGACATCCACAATCCAGTTACTGGGTAATACGGTACCCCTTGGTAACACTGGCTGTCAGACTTTCGGGCTTCTGACGACCCGTAACGACTGTCAAAGATCTACGAATGACAGCCGGGATCAACAGTTTAACGTGCTTTCCGAGGCACGGAGGGGTCTCGGTATGTAAACATGGACCTCCACCACCCATCCACGGTCAGATCGCAGCAAAAATGATCGATCGACCCATGTGGCTGTTATTACTAGCCACAAGCCCCCATATGTACATAAAACAATGTAAATTAAAATTCCACGCTTCGCTAAATTGCGTATAAAAAAGCTAAAGCTCTAAACTCCATTGACGAAAGAACGCAAGAAAAACGGAGAAGTAATCGATTGCATTAGCATCTCGAGAACCCGCACAACACTCCCGTCTTCATATAAATATCTAAGTATTCCATTTTGAATAAATGTACATAACTATACATAGTATTACAATGTCTGTCTGTACATCCCCGCTTCTGTATTTAGTTTATACCAAGCATTTAAGTTTAATTACACAATTTATATTCAACTTGCAATGAAGGCTGCCGTTTTATTATTTATTGAGCGTATTAAAACAGAGAATGTTCTGTTTCAGTTATGTTTAAAAGGTCTAAATTGACATTAAATATGGCGTGGATTTTTTAATGGTTTATTTGTAAACGTTTTATATTTTTTAGGATGTAGCTCTATTGTTTTTTTATAAAATTGACATTTAGAGTATTTTGATTCGCATTCTTCGTACTTCTTAAGTCAACTAGTCTATCTATCTAGTTAAAGTTGTTAACCAAATTAACCAAACTTAATTACCTTTGTTATGTATTTATTAATGTTGCAGTATTGTTTGAAATAAGTCGTTCCTTTTTAGCCCGATCTAAATCAAGTTATGATTAATTCTGAATGCACTATATATGACTAGTTATGTAACATCAAGATTTCATGGTCGTCTGGCAGTTTGAGCAGGCCTTTTGTGCCTACCCAAATGTCTCGCTTTAGTGTTGTGGCAGTCCAGTGAGCTGCCTAAGATACATCTGAGCTATGCGATCACTTATTCATGCGTGCCAACGGACCGGATAGCTCCACTCAAATCTGCATAGCTCTTTCCTCAAGACTATTTGGGATATTACTCTGCATTGTTCTTATTCAATCCGATTCTGTAAAAAAGGCCTGGACTTGGACTACCTGGGCTGATTGTTTTTGGTGAATACTGCCTTACAAAATGTTATGTCAAGCTTTCGTCATATTATCGTCCCGAAAATGTGAAGTGTCTTTCAAAACGACGGCACTTTTCTTGGATTTTTCCTAAAGTTACCCTTTACCTTTTTGGTATGAAAATTATTTCAAAAGTTTTCGAGCTTTCTTTTGAATGAGCGAGAAGACGTATAATTTCCTGAAAATTTAATACCGCAACATTGGTTTTACCTGTTCCTCCACGTGGTGAAATTGCGAAATTTACCTATCCTACTAATATTATAAATGTGAAAGTTTGTGAGGATGGATGGATAGATGGATGGATGTTTGTTACTCTTTCACGAAAAAAATACTGAACGGCAATGGATGGTATTTGGAACACAGATAGTTTATAACCTGGATCAACACGTAGGATACTTTTTATCCCGGTAGTACGTTCCCGTGGGATAATTTTCGACCTCCACGCGGGCGAAGCCGCGGGCAAAAGCTAGTCTTAAATAACAGAGAAACGAAATCGTAGTACGAACGTGACCGCGACCTTTAACGTGATTTTACACTACCTTTCAGAAAAACAGAGAATGTATTTTTCATTGGGAAGTTTTAATACATCTAAAATCTGATCTACGTCATTGGGAAAAAATATTTAAAAGTTATTTTTGGAACGAAGCTTCATCGCAGGTTATACTCTGAGTCTGTACAGTACGAGCACTAATATGTATACACTTAAAAACTTCTTAATTTCGTTTTCTATTTTGGAACCTATATTGTTAAGAAATAGGTCTTATCTTAAAGTTGCAATCAATGTTCCACGAGAAAATCGCTTTTAAATTTTGCTAAGTGTATACATATGAGTGCTCGTGAAATGTACACTTGGCTAATGAGAGCTGGACTGAAATAAGTGTTACATTTTGACCGTCACGACACTTTTGCTATAGTATGCTTTTTTTTTTATTTAGTTCCTCTCAAACGTTGTAATTTTTTTCACTGTGTCTGTTATTTAATGTATCGACAGAAACTTCGCTCTAACTGGGTTTCCGGCAACATCTCTCGACTGTTTTTGACTACTTATTTTATTTTGGTCTGCAATAAAAGTAGGCACAGTTCGTAGCCTAGCCTACCGTGCGGCTTCGTTAAGCTAGAACGGGACGTCAGACAAACGTCAACATGTGCTTTGGGAGGCGTACATATTTTGAGTTGCTTTTGCAAGAGCCGGATTAAGGCCTCAGTCGAGAGTTTATATCGTTAAGAACAAATTTTGCTGTGAATGTGACCGAATAAAAATTGAAAAATAAAAGACAGAAACTCAGGTTAGAAATATGGATAACAATTTAAAAAGAGTTTTGATTAGCCAAAAGTAAACAATAACACGTGTAAAAATCGTTAGAATTTATGTATTTTAACTTAACCACTTGGTTTATTGGCTTTTGAGGCATCATCATTCTGCTGTCCTCATCCTAATTTAGTTGTGATCGGCGTAGTATGTCCTTTTCTTCCATACTTCTCTGTTAATCGTCATCTCGGTAACCCCCTTTCTAACCATATCATCTTTCACACGGACCATCCATCGTTTCTTTGGTCTTCCCCTACTATTATAGCCATCGAAATTTATACTCAAAACTTTCCTCACGACATTTTCCTCTTTCCTCCGTATCACGTGCCTATATCATGACAGCCGAACTTTTTAGACTTCCTCTTATGTAGGTACTCATTTCTTATTCTAGCCATTCCAGTAACACCACACATCCCTCTTAGCATTCTCATCTCAGATGCATACAATTGCCTTTCATTCATCCCTTTTGTGGCCCAACCATTGTTTTATATATCTTCCCCTTAAGTTTATGGCGAATGCGGGAGTTGCAGATTGTTCCCGTGACCTGCCGAAATTTCATTCAACCAGTGTTAGTTTTGTGTGTAACCGTCCGATCTACTTCGCCATCGCTTTGCACGAGTGGACGGAGATACTGAAAGTCGGAGCAGACTGGAAGAAGCGAGCCATTAAGCGCTATGGCTCCAGAACTGGAGGGAACGCCGAAATCGCAAAACATATGTTCAGTTTTGGTTCTGCTCATTTTCAAGCCAACATTCTCTAGCCTCTGTTGCCATTTCTCCAATGTACTCTAGATCTCAGATACATCATCACCGACAAGAACAATGTCATGGGCAAACAGCATGCACCAGGGTGCCTCTTCCTGTACGTCCGACGTTAGAGCGTTCATAATCCACAGGAAGAGGTAAGGACTTAAAACCAATACCTGGTCCAAGCCCACAGCCAAACTGAATTCGTCGGTATTGCCATCAGCCGACCGGACGTAGGTACAAGATTAACTGTAAATAGCACGAATTACCTCTACAGACTTCCCGGTCAAACCTTTCTCTTTCAAGGCCCACCCAGCACATACCGAGGAACCCTATCATACGCTTTCTTCAGATCAATGAACACAATGTGCAAGTTCTGATGTGCACGTCTGTACTTCTCGCATAATTGGTGGAGTGCAAAATTGCCTTCCATTGTTAATCGACCTGGCTTAAACCCGAACTGGTTGGGGGTAATCTCACTCTCCTCTCGCAGTCTTTTCTCTATTACTTTCTCCAATACCTTCATACTTTGTGACATGGCCTTTACCCTTTCCCCTCTATTGGGCTGTACTGGCAGTGCACGTGAGCAGTTCTTAAAAAACCATAAGTTGAAAAAAAAAATGAGACGAAAAAGAAAACGTGAGGAAATGATTATGACTTCAGAAGGAAAAGTTAATAAAATTGTAAACAAAAGGGTTTTGTCCATATACTTTTAACAAAACATTTGTGCTAAACGTGTACGAACAATAAAAATTGTCCACATTTTGTTAGCTTCTCTGCTATTACAAAGTTTTGCATTGAGTAAGTTTTGAAAAGAATTACCTTACAAATACATAGTGAATTTGTTTTTTCTAGTTTCTCACAATTTGCTTGGGAGGAAAATATATTGTTTTTAGAAAAGAACATTTATTTTTAATTATTTTGCGTTTTTTTAACGTTTGATGTAACGTGACACGTTATCTCAGTTTTGTGTCTAATTTTAGGTACTTCAAGTGTCTTTTGTAGTTTCATCAACCCTAGTAGTATTGTGAATAAATTCTTTTCCCCGACATACAAAGCAAAATCACTCATATTTTGAAACAGACTGTTCGGAAATAAGGTCATATTTTGTGTGTCCATGTCCAGTAATAGTGCACTCAAAACAGATTAGGTAGTTATAACTTGTGTGTGTGTGCTTCTTTCACGTTTTCAATGAGATTGTCGCATCTGTTTCGTAGAATCAGTAATCAGTGCCAGAATTTTACGACCAGTCAAAACAATTATTCCTGAGTTCATTTTTTGCGAATGATTTCAATCGTATGTAATATTGTTGATCTGTAACCAGTAACGATGTGTAAAAGTTATCAACTTATGACTTAATTATATAATGATATTCCTTTATTTCATTTAAAGACATATAAATTACATTTGTAAATATTTTTAGATAAAAACATTACAAAAAATATTTAAAAAATAGTAGCCCACCGGTCTCGGGAACAGGGTCCAAGTTACCGGTGATCAGAGCTCCTGAGAGAGGAACCTCCTTACAATGCGAGCCGTGTCTAGAAGTATACCGTTTTCTGGATCAAGCCCTTGATCCAGCTGCCCAGCGAGAGCCTCCTCAGGTGTTGATCGACACTCTAATTATATTTATTATTATAAAAGTGTCTTAGACATTTCTCGGGACCCTGGGGTCCCGGACCTTTGGAGCCTGGCGTACGAGGGGCCGAAGTCAACTCGCAGAGGCCTGTTAGACGCATTGAATTAAATATTATTATAATTAATATAAAACAATGTTGCAATAGGACTATCATGTAACCGTTACGTTAGGGCTATATACTTTTATTTATTTACCTGTTATTTATTTTGTTCACAGCCTACTTTGTGGGTAGCATACAGTTGGCCTATGAAAACCTTGGCCATATTTTCAAGTTTAGAATCTTGTTATTGGGCGATGCAAAAATCGCATCGTCAAGAATGACGACAAATGAAGACAAGACAGATACCTACATCCATTGACAAGTAACGAGATTAATTGGACAAAGTCCAAGCGCTCGCCCTCTGTTAAAGGAGACTGAAACTTATCTGCTGACATGTGGATGTACTAGGTACACCTCTGCCTAACCTTTCGAGGAATACAGCGTGATGATATGTTTATGTTTAGTCCGAGTGATTTTGCACATTTTTATACAGAAAGCGCTAAGAAAAGGTGCAGTAGGCCGCACGTAACTGAACCCTAGCTGGCCCAGCGTAGTACGGAGAGTCAATAAAGTGAGGGGTCAGTTTAAACTGGTTTGTTTACCAATGATATGCGGCCTACCGTTCAACAAATACATTAGTTTCTATTAGTATATAAGAACAATGCATGCCAGAATAAATGGCCCATCTAAACAAATAATAGCAGAGAATTAAATCGGTCCGTCAATTGGTCAATGTATTTTATTTGTAAAATTGATCCCGTTGAACTTATCAATTACCTACTTATTTTGCAACAATGTTATGCCCAGTGTGTTGTTTAAAACAGTTCGTATTCAATTTCTTAAAGCTCAATAACCTTTCACCTTAGCACAAACCGTTTTTAAATTAGTAAGTTCAATTATAATTAAACCTTGTGGATTAAAATAAGTAAATTAGGAGAGTGACGAGATAGATAGATGTATAACACTAAATTATGAATATTATGATAATACTTGGTGACGGTTTATGTTGATAACAAATAGTCAATTTAGATAATTATCCAATTGTTAGTCTGAATTTAAAAACCGAGCTTATAATATTGTCATCAGCCATTTAGATCACTTGTATCGTCGCAATTTTAATCATACGACCAGACAACTTATCATTCGGTAGATAGGTCAGCATTGAAAACGAATGATCGTCGTACAAGGCGGTTACAAATAAATGAACACTTTCCAATTATAATTTCCAATTTTATATTTAATTCGGGCTGAGAGCCTGGTGATCCGTAACACAGGGTATCCTAGTATGGACGCTAGTCTCTCTCAAAGGATCATATTATGTGTATTGTTGACGAAACGCTTGTCTCTATGTTTATAAATATGTTTACATTTGTGAAGAGAGAAAATAAAGATATATTAAACTAAATAAAAATTAAATTTTACATTTTTTTTTTGTAAGTATCTAATTACGAATTATAGTGCTGACTGTACAATTGCTGTTATTTTTCTTTTCATCATTATCTGTAAAACATTTTTGTGTACGTACACTTTTTATTCGCATTTCATTAAAACGTTGTTTTCGTTTGCACGCCTCGACTATAAAATATTTTCTCTATTATCTCCATTCTAATCAGTGTATTCAATGCACCGATCCAGTTGTATACTTTTTTCGTCATAATAAAATTGCAACAATGCACACACATTTTTTTGCACTCCAGTGTAGGTAACACTTTGTTACTAAAAATATATTAATTAAAATACTGTTACCATGAGAGTCGTGTGTAATTAGAGATTTTTTAAATATTTTAACACAACGCGCGGGCACTGGGTTCTATTAAGTAAATTTCGTTCGGCCGCGAACGAACAAACTGAAAAATATGTTTTACTTAAATTTTATGCTAGCATAATAAAATAATTGACGGCACCTATTATTTATTTACAAAGAAGGGTCATTTCTAACTTGTTATTTGGAACAATCTCAAATATTACAAAAATACATCGACTGCCACTTCTCCTATTAATATTATACAGCGTAATGAGACTTCCTATCATATGTCAGTTAGCAAGTACGTTTTGCAACACAAAAGCCGTGCGCAAGAGCCGTGAAGAATCATATTAATAAGTATGGTTTTTATCAATGTGAGCGTGCGAGGCGCGACTGTTGTGCCTCTCAGCTGTGCTAGCGTGAGCGGCCGGTTTTTTTTAAATTAACTTAATTTAATATCATCTAATTATGTTAATAGATATATAATGAAAATGCATCTCGACGGCTGTAATAAACGCGATTCAGTAATAAACATAGACCAATCGTCTCTCGTATCATGTTCATTTAAAAAATAAGTTTTTACAAAAAAACCCAATGACTTTAATGCAAGACTAACGCCGAATACGAAATTGGATATAATTTTTTTATAAATCATAATTTTACTAAACTGAAAATAAATTAGTCTGTAACATGTGTTTTTTCTGCACTGCAGTGTGAGATCGTGTGCACTCGCTTGCAAAGAAACTGGATACATTAAATTATGTATTGCACCTCGATGTATGCAATCAAATAAATTGCTACACAGTGTATTTGAAATTTATTTTCTTAGAATACAAAATATTTTAACGGTTATTACTATGTGTTACCGAGACGTTGTTTATTTATTTATTCATGTAAAAAAGCTGGGTTTGCATTAGAATGAATAGGTATACTTAACTGAACTTATTTAATTGGATAATGGGCGGGTAAACGATATCTAGAAACCGGTTTAAAAATTAAAAAATTGTTTTTAAGTTGGTAGGTACCTATTGAAATTTAAATTGTAAACTACATAAAATAACCATGATGAATAAACCTATATACATGCATATAAATGTAATCTAAATAATCTTCAATTTAACTGACGTATTTATTTTTAAATATTTTGTAACTATTAAAAATGTCTAACAATAGGGCAATAAAAGTATTTTTAATAAGTAACAACTTCCCCTTAATATATTACAAGGAATTCCGCAATTAACTTACAATCAGTATAATTATGTATACTTGAAATCATTATTTAAATCTCGCCAGCATTGTATACTTGATTTTTTTTTATAGAAACTTGTGTACTTTCATCGCTAGCGGTGCTTGCAAAATAATTATAAATTATTTTAATAGGTGTATTTAAAAATATATTTTGATTATAATACTATAATATTGTTTTTTTTTTAGAGAGTAATGAATATTATAGCTCTAATAGACGCTTGCCTCTGAAAGCCTTTTTTATTAACTGTTAATTTTTAAGAGTTCTTGAAGTCAAGTTTAGCAACTATGTAGAAAGTAAGTACATATAACTGCATATTAATGAGTTACTCTATGCTTGTAGCGCTCTTTTTAGTTATTTTCTTTGTTTCGAATCTGCTACTGTATTATAACATCTCTTGTTTTCTTTTTCTTAAAGGTAACATCGTATCCCAAGGTAAGATAACAACAAACTACAAGAAAATTAGCATTATCTACACAGATTTTAGAAACATCATTTATTGGATTTATTACTTAATAATATAATCGACTACTTAAGACAAAGAACAGAAATTATATATTATTTTTTTATGTAGGTAGGTACCATAAAAGCTTTTTTCTTTGGAAAATTACCTACTTCTCGATATTTCCTGAAAGACTTTCTTTTATTTACGAGCAGCCATACATAGTCTCAATTCAAAGTAGTTTTTTTTCTATTTATATTATTTGTTGTTTTTTTTTACTGCAGCAATTATGTAATTACTTTTCTTGAATGTCAGGAGATGTTGACGTGCTCGCTAGTGTGGCCGACGGTACCAACAACTTATATGAACATACAAACAACAATGGATAATTAATATAGTTACACAAAAGTTACGCATCAACGAGCCCCGAGCAAGAAACATGCCGCCGTGTTTACCGTAAATAATATATTTTAGGGTTGCCTCAGTTTACTTGTTTGTCGATACTATATCTTTTATCTTTTGCTAATAATAATCTTCTACTAATAATTAAGCTGAAGAGTTTGTTTGTTTGAACGCGCTAATCTCTGGAACTAACAGTCAGATTTGAAAAATTATTTTTGCGTTTGATAGCCCAATTCTCGAAGAAGGTAATATTTAACATCACGCTTCGGCCCTAAGGTGAAGAGCAAAAAGCTGCGGTTGGGGCATAGCTTGTCTTATGGAATATTTTGTGTAGGATTGTGATGATAAATGATCGGGAATTTAAGCAGTAAGTATTTATTACAATGTTTTTTGTTTTTTGTAAAAACTATAATTTTAAAAAATACAAAAAAGAATCAGCTACTTAATATTCTGACCGCGATTGTTTGCAAATTTACCGATTTCATTTTTACACAAATATTATCCTGTCAGAATTAGGGCTGATCTAATTAACAAAGGGAATAAAATTAATATATTACTACATATTTTTTATTAATATAATATATTAATGAAAAATATGTAGTAATACATATATTAATCTGGCCAGATTTTACAAAATGTATAGTTAATATTATTAACTATACATTTTGTAAAATCTGGCCCGTGACAAGTGAAAGTACCTAATAATGGAGGTACAGCTAGATCAATCGTCAGTTTTTACCTACATAGCTGAGAGCAGTTCGTTTAGCACATGGGTGCAGGCAGGAACGGTAAGTATCTACTATGATCAATGTACGCACGACTACATATCAAGCTGTACATTTCCACTATAAGCTAACTGCTCATTGTACGAAAAGCCTATACAATGCGAGGTCAGCTAAAACTGGAAATGTATTGCTTGATATGTAGCCGTGTGTACAAAAGAAATTAAGGCAATTTTATACTCAAGTATAAAAATTACACATAAAAGTCTTTTTGATTACAAAATTATAAGGACACTTTAGTGCTTAAAGTGAAAAAAAAAACAAGATAATAACCGGTTGTATTAAACTATATAAAACTTTAATACAAAAACTACACAAACTGGCAACACTGTATGCTTGACATTTTAAATTGACTCAAGACTTGCCAGCGCTACTATTGTGCGCACGCAACCAATAACTATTTACATAAGTATAACAGTATTATAATAACATTGTACAGTTCTGAATACTGGGATTCCCTCTTTGTAGAATGATTATAAAGGTCACTAGTCTTTACCGGCGACTTCGCTTACAAACTGAACTGAAATTCATATCTAAATTGAAATTCGTACCTACTACGCTTTGGAATGGGCAACTAGCTTCATCTTTCTGACTGACCGACCCCTTGACAATTCAAAAGTGCCTGTAATTGGTTTATTTAAGATAAATGCTTTGAGTTTGAGTTTGAGTGTATATGGTCCTTCAAACAGGCGTGACACGCGACGCGAATCGCACGCGACTCAAAGGCACCGCTAGTCGCGCGACAGGCGGTTCCTGTGTGTCGCGTCGCGTGTCGCGGCTGTTTGAAGCAGCCTTAATCCTCTAGCATCTCTATACCCTCTGATCCTTACAACGTCAAAAAGTTCAAACTTTCGACCTTCAGTGGTTTAGAAGACAGTTTGTAGCCCGTCAGACGTATCGTGACCAGCGTCCTTGGAAAGGTGGCTTGGCAGACTGGATGCGGAAGGCGGATAATCGGGTCTTGTGGCGCTACTTAGGAGAGGCCTATGTCTAGCAGTGGATGAACTGCGATTGGCTAAATGTAGACTTTTAGTAAGTCACGAAACCAACGAAAACGTTTTGCATTTACGGAAGATCAGAGTCCTCATTCACCTCGATGGACGAATGGGGTATTGATAGCAGTTTCCCGATTTCAAGGGTAGGCACAGATAAAGGCTGTTCCCGCCTGTACGGAGTTTTTATATTAACCTATTCTGTCCCATTGCTGGGCAAAGCTCTCCCCCATACTCTTCCAACACTCTTTGTCTTTCATCTTCCCTTGCCAATCGGTTAGGGACGAGCCCGTGCCGATCCCGTCTCCAGGCACCTGTTGTGTAACGACCTGGCCCATCCGTCCCGATGCATCATTCCAGCGTGACCTGCATAGTCTCATTTCAGCCTCGCAGACTTATCGCTAACATTGGCGATGCCTGTCTTGAAGTCAATTTAATAATAATACTAATGTATGATCTTAGTATCCAATAACGATGTTATGTAGTGAAGATCAATCAATGCACGAGTCACGGTCCTTCAGGATAAATTGCAGCTGATGGTCATGTCAATAAAGTAATTGATAATGTCGCACTACGTTGTAATTGTAACTTGGTACTTTAATTAAGAGGGGACGCAGAATGCCACGTGAGATTCTTAAGCGTTTGTTAACTTCGCAAGAATCATGATTCTGCGCAGCTCCCGGGATTTTTCTAGAATAGCCCTATCAATTTGGTTGGCCTGCCTTGGGATCGACCTCGGGAAACCAGCGCTCAGCAGTAACGTTTCTCGCTCTCTCTCCCCTATGCCCAGATCTTCGCTTCGTATTCTAAGAGATCTTTACCACTCTCATGCACTTATTCTTCAAACTCAAAACTCAAACTCAAAGCATTTATTTCAAATAAACCAATTACAGGCACTTTTGAATTGTCAAGGGGTCGGTCAGTCAGAAAGATGAAGCTAGTTGCCCATTCCAAAACGTAGTAGGTACCTATGGAGAAGAACGGGCAAGAAACTCCATGGACACTCTTTTAAATCAAAATATGGTTACAAATGATTGGTTACATCATTCATGTTGAAATTATGCATGTGAGAACGATGCAGCACGTTAAAAGCGTCCGTAATAAAGAGACGACAACAATTCCAATATTAAATTAAAATAAGCCGTGGCAGCCAAGAGATGACCAGTACCCACTGACGGCGCCCGTTCACGAACATGACGTATGGATCAGCACCATTTAGCTCAACCATTTTGAAAGGAACTTAATGATCCAACACATCATCACTTCATCATCAGCCTGCCTTTTCCAACTATGTAGGGGTTGGCTTCCTATCTAACCACTTGACTTCCTAATACCAGTATTTTACGTGAAGCGACTGCCTATCTGACCTCCACAACCCAGCTACTGGGTAACACGATACCCCTTGGTAAGACTGGTTGTCAGACTTGTGTCGAACTCGCTATTGATTAATTTTAGACTGAAATTAAATAGAAAAAGTTTAATAAATATCCTATTTTATAGACATAATAAATATTTAATGTATCAACATTTTAGCTGTCCGGCGCCCGTGCGTTTATAAAGAAGCTACATTAACCATTGATAAAGCTTTCCGCGCAAGCTCCTAAAGGCCGTCACAGACGCAGCATTATTAAAATAACACACTAATATGTTGTGTTGTAATAAAATATACAGATTATTAAAAAAAAAAAATCTACCAGTAATATTTTAGATTTTTCTCAAGTTTTTCATTAAAGATGAGGAACGTTCTAGGAAAAACGATTACAAATTTTTTATATGTTGTCCCTAAAAACTGGGTGATAATCTTGTCACTATTATCAATCTAAGTCACAGTAAGTACAAAAGTTTTTAAGATTTTTTCCATAACCATATTTTGGTATAATATGGTTAGCAATACTTAATTCTGTTTTTGTTCCTGTATAAACCAATCAATCATCCGTTACAATTAAAAACGTATGTGACATAAAAATATGAAGTACAATACCTCTACATAAGTATTTACATACTTATAACTCACGCCTTCTTCCCATGGGGGTAGGCAGAAACTACAGAACGCCACCTGCTACGACATGTATGTAAGTATTAATAATAATATGACACATTTGTTATGGCTGCGTCTGAGAGGGCTTTTACTTTCCGTCTGCCTCTGGACTGACTCGTACAATAGTTCATTTGTCAACTAAGATGAAGGATTTACGAGGCAATCTTTATTATTTCGAATTGCTAAGGACTTTTTTGCTATAATTATATTTTTAAATGGCTGATTTAAGGCTCCCCCAAACAGGCGCGACACAAAGGCACCGCTCGTCGCGCGACAGGCGTTGCCTTTGTGTCACGCTGTCGCGTCGCGCCAGTGTGTACGTGCCTTTAGACTTTGAACACGGTAAACGTAGACTGAATTTAGGTATGTGGTCATTTTTATTTATTGAATTAAGTATAATAAAAATAAGCCTTTGACAAGCAGTGGGAATATCTAATCAAACCAAAAAGAAACAACTAAAGGCTAAAGGCTCCCACAGACACGCGCGACGCGACAGCGCTACACAAAGGCGCCGCTCGTCGCGCGACACGCGGTGCCTTTGTGTCGGGCGTCGCGTCGCGCCTGTGTGTACGAGCCTTAATACACACTGACGCGACGCGACGCCCGACACAAAAGCACCGCGTGTCGCGCGACGAGCGGCGCCTTTGTGTATCGCTGTCACGTCGCGCCTGTCTGTGCGAGCCTTAAATCTCAGCAAACATTCAACCAATAATAATAACATTTGTAAACCACATGAAATTAAACAAAATCTTCCATACTTTTTGTCACCGCCACACCATACCGCATCTTTGGAATTGCGGTGTACCACGGACGCTCCATAAAATACTCAGTGGACTCCATTACGTGGCGAAGGTCGATTTCATTTATGATCCCTGTATTAGAACGTTATTGCCTTATATATTAATAAATACGAGTACAATGACTTCGCCTGTTCCCTGCACGCTGACGACTGTATCGTCTTTTTGAAACTGCAGCTTACATTTTAAGGAGTTCAACTAGGGATTGCAATCCCGCAAAACGGGATCACGCGGATCCGCGGATCCCACAAATTAAAAATTTTGCGATGCGAAACATTTTAAGATGAATCTAAGAAAACAGATTACTAATTACTTATACTTAATTAATAGAAAATAAATAATTTCTGTTGCTTAATGTAGAAATGTTTAATAAAAGTTGATTTTTACACAAAAATCTGTAGTTTCAATTTGATTTTATTATATAATTTCAAAGATGCGGGATTAAGTAATCCCGCATATCAATCCCGCGGGATTGAATGAGCTGTGGGATTGCAATCCCTAAGTTCAACGTTAAAAGATGTTTTTTTTTCTGCAAATTAAACTCGGACGACAAGATAAAATTTTCAGCGTTAAGATACGTGGGTAAAGTTATAATAATATTTTTATACCACAAGAACTTGAGATCTTAATTTGATTTATGCAAATAATTTGTTGAGCGCCGCCAAAGGCAGAGTTTTACTCGGCAAACTTACAAGTTGTCCTACTGTTCAATCAGCTGTGAGTCATAATATAAGTTAATCTGTGTGCGTGAGCATTTCAGCGTGTGCGCACTATTAGACGTTTCATATTGTGAGGTCGATGACTCCACTGTACATTGTAATTGTAATTTATAATATATTTAAATGTTCCAACATTTGATAGATGACTGCGTGATTCTGCAATGCAATGTTCGCATGCGCACTTACAGAGGTTACAAGATCGTTCGTGCCAATATATTAATGGAATTACCTACATTTGATCTTAGAGCTTTATTTCTTTTAATGTTCGTGGAATTGCAGTGTGATTCACAATATTTCATTTATATAAATTGAGACTTGTCGAACGCATACGCAGGACTAAGGGCCCGTTGTTTGAGACATAGTTAAAAATGACCAATAGTAAATTTAAAAATTAATCATTTGACAATAGTTAAAATTCAACTATTCTGTCTACGCATGGTTAACTTTCATAGCAAATTGTCAATTTTTTTTTTTACTATTGTTAGCTTAATGATTTGTCAAACAATATACTTATGTAATTTTTAACAAATTGTTAGTTTAACTAACGCATTTTAACTATTAGTACGAGTATGTTTGACTATTGATAAAACAACGGGCCCTAAATGATGACATAGCCAAAATGTTACTTCTGCAAAAGTTTCCGAATATTATTTCATCTCGACGACTAATATCAGATGATTGCTTTCTTCAAATAAATAAAGCGCTTGAGCGCATTTCGGTTACATACAATACGAACACCTGCATTGTAATCGTAACCATGTTTAAAATTACGATAATTACAATTTAATAGCAGTCAATATTGTTGTAGGTACTCCGTTTATAGCTTTACAAGCTGTTGCCCGCGGTTTCACTTGGGTACGAGGGTAACTACCACACGTAGTCCGATACATTGTATACTAAAAGTAATCAAATACTTATGCCAATTTTTTTCCTAAATCTGTTTCGTCGTTTTGGGCTAAAACATTCAAACACATTAAATCCTTCACATTTAATTTTATAATATTGGTACGTAGTAGGAAGTGGATAAAGAACTCGCGCCTTTCAATTATTTGTAGTGTGATCTTAAAAATGTATTGGATGCAGACCAAAAAAAACAAGACAATCTAATTGTGAAACTAACTCAATAAAATAATGTATTTGAATAGATTTTCTTTGTTACGTCATGTTTGAGTTACTCTGCTGATCGGTTATTTCAAGATGCAAGATAGGTTGACAACCGGGATGAATTGTTTAAGTACAGTGATTAGGGCAGGTACAGTCGCGCGTAAAAATGATGAAAAAATACTAAAAACGTAAATGAATATATAAATACTAATTATATTGCATATCTATCTGTAAAGATTGGACATTTAAATTAGATACAGGTAATATAATTCCCATCAAAAGCACTAGAAAGTGGTGATAGAGGGAGGGGGGGGGGGATTGTCTTTTGTAATTTTGACGTTCGAACAGTGCTGATTCTCAGCCTAATTTGAATAAATGACTAATAATGGTCTACAAAATATTTAAATAAAATTATGAGTAATGTTTATTTTTATATTGAATTTTCAGAAAAATCGCTTTTCAATTTCAGCAGGTAGGTTTATGTCCAGTGAAGATTTGAAATTACTTTTTAATGTATTCATAAAGTACTAACTATAAAACAATATAATTCTTCGTGCGTTGTACAAATAGCATTCTGTTTGCATTTCCGTTCCAAGATAATAATTTTCTGAGGATTATTGCAATCACTGTGCATGTATGTAATTTACAAATCAACCTTACATCTGCGTAAGGTAAGGCTCGTAAACCTACTTACATAAATATTTACAATAATACATATGTAATAATATTATTATTTATCATTGTTGCTGAAACACAATAGATCGTATCATTTGAATAATTTTATCTGATACAAGTATACGTAGCGCGCCGTTCACTGTACGTACAGTCGCGGATAGCAATGCATAACGCATTTACAAGCCCAACCATTCCGTTCAGATTATTAAAATTATACACACATAATATTGTAATTACACACCACTAAAAATATCATTCATCACTTGAATAATTTTGAAGCTCAGAGCACAAAAAATATCAAAGAGACATTCTATTAACACAATATTTACATTTCATATAATAATTATTTTTATGACAATATAATAACGTGAAACGAAAATTGGCAATCACATGTGTCATAAGACAATTTAATAAAAGAAATAGGCCATAACACTAAATCAAAAGTTACGACACACTCCAACTGATCGCGCGAACAAAATATTTTGTTGGAAAACGATCGCACGTGTATGTGGAAATAAACATCCAATTAACATTTTGCGAAAAAAGCGGCCATTAAGTCATCGGGATAATAAATTAGTCTTTCCGCCCCGATCTTGACCTCTTTGAGAGCTATTTTTAAGATACGGAATACAATAAAAATTCATCTGATATTCAATTTAATATAGTTACTTATAATCGAGCTACATTTGGACTGACATAGGAGAAATGACATGCACTTTGTACAACCCACCTGCACCAAATTAGTGCAAGACTGAAAGTATCGCTCAGATATTTTTTAATTTTCAATCTTCTGGAAATAATAGATTAAATATTACATTATTTTTTACGGTAGGAGTTAAGATATGAAAGGGGATAGAAGAAAACTCATTTTAAACAAAAATAAGTTTGATAATCTTGTTAAAATTGAATGCAAACAACGAGTAGACGTAATAGAAGATAAGAATCTGCTATATCAATTTCAAAACTGTTTTCATTACAGCTTTTTCCCCGAACAAGCACTTTTCGCGTCGACCGTACACAGACGGCAGTTACCACTTAAACTTTATGGTATCGTAATTTTGCCAAAATGTATTCTAATTCTATTGTATTACGGCTGTTTTTGTATTACACTGATCACTTTCACTCCTGGACTGTCTTGTAGATAATATTCAACGGCCCACAACCACTTTTAGGACTATTTACGCGCATTAGATTGATTGTGGATTGTGTTTTAGCCATTTCGGATTGTATTAGATAAATAACATGGACTATTATAGGTACCACTCCATTAGTTATCCGACCTTGAATGTTTTCAAGTTATTTCCGCGACTGTACATACTTGGCCGTTAAATCCGCACTGTTTTATTTGCCTAGTGGCCGGTACTGGCTAAGTACAGTCGCTGAAATAACTTTTCAACTACCATTTTGTACAAATTAGGAACGTAATTTGAAAATCCATTGTGCGTTGTTAAGAAAGGTAATAAACCCCCCATGATACATTGCTTGTGTCTTCTGAGCACACTCGTATCTCAAAATAGTGCCGTAAAGAAAAGTGTTCGGAGGACTAACACGTCGTACACACAAACAATACACTAAAAAAAGTTATTTCAAATAAACACGAACCCTTCGCTTGCGTATGTACAGTTGGAGTTGATATTAATTTATTTGATGTAATGTGCGGTGGGCGCCGGGCGCATGCGCTGGCCGCCGCACCGCGAACATTCTGGACGCCAGTTTTTATGTGTTTATATATTCTAATTTTATTGTTTTCTTTATTTGCGTCCCACTTTTGTTTGGTTCGGAGCACGGCATTGTTCCCCGTCGTAAACGCCGATTTAGATGATAAAATGAAAATGTTGTATGGAATTTTTATTTGGTATGCGTAATTTCTGTCTGTCCGTCTGTACTGTTTTACTGTAACACGTTTAATTTTATTGTAGTTATGTCATTAAAATTAAATAAATATTACGAAACTAGTATCACAGATGTTTCTGGGTCGACGTATTTGTTACTTTTTAATGTTTCTAATAATGTAGTATTATTATTAAGTCGTAATGTGTTGTTTAGATTGCTGCGATTATAAAGAATACCATTGACGCAACGTTTCCATACAAAATGTCATTCAATTACACGTAAAAATTAAACACGCTACATAATGTGTTTAGTGTCTGCTCGCTCGACTTGTGTAAAACAATTATACTTTACAGCTAATTCCAACATATATTATAATTGAACAAAACGGCCGTCATTAATTTTATTGTTTTAAATCACAAAGTAAGTTATTCTATAATTAAATTTAAAATAAGACACGGGTTTTGAGTTATAAGTGGTGCAATGAGAACTCTCGTATCGGGCTTCGAGACCAAACCTGTTTTTATCGCGAATTAATATTAATAATGAATACTTGAAACGGGCGCGATTGTGAGTTGTATAGTTGTAATTAAGTGCGATTATAGCGGCACCGGCAATTACTGACAATGTCTGCGGCTTGCACCGGCATTATGCTGGCGCTCGGCGACGCTCGGGGCCCGTCGGGAGTACTCGGCTTTAGTTTTGTTCGAAGGCGATACAATGCGTTGAGTATTTTTAAATTAGGAATGTTTGATCGAAATATTAATCTGTTGTGTGTAGCGATAATTTAAAATTAAAAGTTGGTTTGGTTTATTTGCGCGACTGTACCTACCTACCGTAACGCTGGTGACTTTTTGTTGGACTTTTTGTCAACATTATTAATTTCTGCAAGTGACTATAGATTACATCCACGCGTTTTACACACACATTGAAGTGAACAATAAATAAGAGAGCACTCTCATAATGGCCGAGTAACTTTTGAATTTGGCAGTAGTTCAATATATTTGTATTAAATAAGATGAATTACTGCCTAGATATTATTAGGTCATCTGAGATCGCTCTGTGGTTCAGATAAATATGATTAGGTCACCTGAGATCGCTCTGTGGTGCAGATAAATATTATTAGGTCACCTGAGATCGCTCTGTGGTGCAGATAAATATTATTAGGTCACCTGAGATCGCTCTGTGGTGCAGATAAATATTATTAGGTCATCTGAGATCGCTCTGTGGTGCAGATAAATATTATTAGGTCACCTGAGATCGCTCTGTGGTGCAGATAAATATTATTAGGTCATCTGAGATCGCTCTGTGGTGCAGATAAATATTATTAGGTCATCTGAGATCGCTCTGTGGTGCAGATAAATATTATTAGGTCATCTGAGATCGCTCTGTGGTGCAGATAAATATTATTAGGTCACCTGAGATCGCTCTGTGGTGCAGATAAATATTATTAGGTCATCTGAGATCGCTCTGTGGTGCAGATAAATATTATTAGGTCACCTGAGATCGCTCTGTGGTGCAGATAAATATTATTAGGTCATCTGAGATCGCTCTGTGGTGCAGATAAATATTATTAGGTCACCTGAGATCGCTCTGTGGTGCAGATAAATATTATTAGGTCATCTGAGATCGCTCTGTGGTGCAGATAAATATTATTAGGTCACCTGAGATCGCTCTGTGGTGCAGATAAATATTATTAGGTCACCTGAGATCGCTCTGTGGTGCAGATAAATATTATTAGGTCATCTGAGATCGCTCTGTGGTGCAGATAAATATTATTAGGTCATCTGAGATCGCTCTGTGGTGCAGATAAATATTATTAGGTCATCTGAGATCGCTCTGTGGTGCAGATAAATATTATTAGGTCACCTGAGATCGCTCTGTGGTGCAGATAAATATTATTAGGTCATCTGAGATCGCTCTGTGGTGCAGATAAATATTATTAGGTCACCTGAGATCGCTCTGTGGTGCAGATAAATATTATTAGGTCACCTGAGATCGCTCTGTGGTGCAGATAAATATTATTAGGTCATCTGAGATCGCTCTGTGGTGCAGATAAATATTATTAGGTCATCTGAGATCGCTCTGTGGTGCAGATAAATACCATTCACCGCAGGGGTTATTCTGGTCTCCGGTGGGAATCACTTGTTTTCTACAGGTCGATAATAAAAGAAGAGGATAATAATGTGTGACGTATGAGAAAACAATTAATATTTTTTTGACCCACTTTTCGTTATTAGTATTTTAGTGACTTTCAAAATATACAGAAAAAGTAAATATAAACACTATGTTTACTGCTTTTAAATTCAAAAAAACTGTTCCGAGTGACTTCTTTATTTTATTTTCGAGTACAACTTGTGAAAAGTCTTAAAGGCTCTGTCAGAAGTAGGTATTATCATAATGACTTGACGGTTGATCGTGGTACGAAGCTTAGGAACATAATGCCAAGTCATCACATCGATCAATATTCGAGGTTAAGCAGCACCCGTTTGCGGCGGATGGGTCGATAAAAATAGGGGCGAAGCTCCGAAATATCGCGCGACCCCAGCTTGTGCAAGCGATTGTTTAAATATCGCGCGAGCCGAGCTTGTGCAAGCGATTGTCTTAAAACTTCAAAAGGAATGGTTTATTTGTAAGTTTAATATAGTACCTAATATTACTTTTTTACAATGTGATAATTTGGTACCTATTCAAGTTAGTGAGACGTTATAAGAAAACTCTGACGTGTCCTGAACTCCTATTAAAAGAATGTTAGTTAATGAGGCTGAAAATTAGAGATCAACTATGGAAACATTTGACCTAAAAATTTGATTGAAGTCAAAATTGACTTTTTCATATCTGAGCGATACAATTAATTAATTAAACGACACATTTTTTTTTAAGATTTCTGATTGTGCTACTAGTTTTATAAGTTCGATTTTGATTTGATTTTTTTTTAAATAATTTGCGGTCTTTCCCGTCATCATAATAAAAAAAATCGTCCCAAAAGAATATTTGTGACAATATTTCATTTTGTCGGTGACTGTAGGTACCTACAAGTTTTTAGAAAAATACGCTCGCTGGTGCTAAAAACTGTTATGTGTTAAGCTGAAGGCATTCAATTCCATGACGGAGTTTGATATTTCCGATAGTTTTTGAAAAGCTCCCCTTACGACTGTACGTCTGAACTTCCAAGTTTAAAATATCGATGTATTTAATTGAGACTGTTCATAATCGCGATGTACGGAACTTCGAAAGAATGTCATACTGAATTTCGAAGTTTGAATAGACATTCTTTCGAAGTTCCGTACATCGCGATAGTGAACATTCTCAATTAAATACATCGATATTTTAAACTTCGAAGCTCAATAATACAGTCTCCCCTTACTGTAAATCTTACCTGCTTCCAAAGCATCTCGAAAATTACGTTCCTGTATAGTAGAGCAAATTTAATAATGAGGGTTTTTTTACTCCAAACTAAATTATGGCTAGTTAAAACAGTCTTAATTAAGCCTAAGTGATTAATTTAAGGTTTATACAAAACTATTTGAAATTATCTAATGAGTTACTGCAGACAACAATCGCGAGACTCTTTTTTTCAGGATTCCTCTAACGAAATTCTTACAACAATTTGTCTACTACAATAATAATCTTACAAGAAATGGATTTTTAGTAAATCCTGCGAAAAAAGCCTTAACAAGTTAATTTTAAAAGGACAGATGATAAAGATGTAATTTTGAAAACCGGAACTTGCATGCAATGTATTTCCGAATTCTAATTCATTATTCAGCTCTTCAGGTAGACATGGATGCATGGTGCGAATGCGCCGTCATTTTGTTACATAATTCATATTAATTAAGAGGCGATGGAAGAATAATTCCGACTACTAATTATAGCGTTGCGTCAAACTTTGCTTAATCGTAGCTCAAGCTTTTAAAGTATTCTGCTTGTCACGGTTTATGTCAAACCTATGAGAACACTGACTGGACAGGTCTGTCACTCAAATATGTACGGTTCTTTCCTCAAAATACCATCTCAGATATTAAAATCAATATCCAAAGTAATTTATTCAAAGTAGGTTGCTTTTCGAACGACAAAATTACATATGACAGTCCCCCAAAACGACCGCTCTGCATCACTTCCTAGTGCTTTAGCTGGGACGAAGAAGCATTCAAACCTGCATGGTCCTCATATGGCCTGACTAAGATTATGTCTGGATTTTGAGAGACTGTGATCTCCTAGTTTGTTTCGGTCTTTCTTCTCAGAGCAGTCAGATAGGAAACACAGTGCTCATCTTGATTTGAAACCTCGATAACTTAAATTTGACGTGTAAAAGTGTTTTCTTTTTTGTACTCGTTTAACTTCTGGTGTAAAATATAACAAGACCAAAATATTTGGCTTCGTCCATACTGATCCATAGTCCCAACTCGCCCGTGCCTAGAAGCTGTCCAAATATACGGACTGGGCGAGTTGGGACTAGCGTCGGTATGTCTTGTCACTTTTGTGCGTGATGATACTTAGACTTCCAGACTGACATGTAAAATCAGGTAAATTATTGCTTAGCAAATTGACTATAAATTTATTCTGTCCGTAAATTCAAATGACAACTGTCATTCTTTGACAGTCATATGAAATGGGTATAATGCGGCAAATTATTATTGACGTAGTGGGCTGGTACTTACACAGAGGTGTGAGGAGTATGAAGACCCTGACTACTGAAGTTCATTGGCATCGCTATGAGCCTCAAATTCAAATCCTGTCAAAACTATTAACTTGTAATGAACATTAGGCCTTCTTAACTACTCCGTTTAAATTACGCGAACGTACGGATCGATGCGGACAACATTTTACGTTCTATTTCCGAAGAAACGCGAAACCGACACGAGCATCAGCTATAATAAATTTCTTGTCTTATAAAAATAAAACTTTTCTTTTTGCTGGCGCGGGGCGGCGTCACAGTGCGCTATCCATCAGCGTGTCAACGCTTCCGCGTGCGATTCTTTACTCATAAGAATTACTATGATTAATATTTGACCAATGTATTGTTCTTGATATCCGACATAAAACAAAGTTTGGCTTAATCATCGCGTCCCTATTGAGTTAGAACGAGAGTTCATTAGTTCCACAGCTGGTTTTATAAAGATCAAACATAGCAATTGAATTCTAAACACACATTTTAGAAATACCATAGCACACGTGCACTCCTTAACATTTTATTAGGAAACTTCGCTTTACAGAGTCATTAAATATGAACGTTATGTAAGACGCTGTTTGATTTTCTGTTTTACTTGAGTAGTTGTGCTACTGGCGTCGCGGGGCTGTGGCGGGGTGCAGCGGGGGCGTACGGAGGCATGGGGGGTACGCCCTGGGCCCGGTAAAGTTGTGAATTGGCCGCGCACACAGGCTCACGGCACATTATCGTGATTCATATCGTTTATAATTTTATATTATGTTAAAGCGGGGCGGCGGGGGCCGGGGGATATTAAAAATACAAGAGCCCCGCGCAAGTACTTTCCGCCCGGCACCGTCTGCATGGTAACCAGCATTGTTTGTATTCAAACTATTGATCCGTTTTTAAGTTTGTGGACATCTTAAATTTAAATAATAATTTAAGGGATAGCTCGCGAATTTATTATTGCTGGAAAGAGATGCGTAGCTTGGTGAATGAATAGGTTAGTGTTTTTGTTAAGTTCGTAAAGAACAAGTAAGATTTAGAAGTAAGACGTTTAACGCATTAAGATTTTTTTAACTTATTGATGTTTTGCTTCAGGTGTTAGTTTTTATTTTTTTATTAAACGAAAATTGTTTTAAGTTATATGTTTTCGTAATAAATAGTTGTGATTAATTTAAACAGACTCGAAAATATCAAAACATCTCAATAGCCTGAAAGTTAAATGTGAACTCATTAAACAAATCGATTAAAAGTCTCACACCACAATCGTACGTTTGCAGCCGCCCTTACGACTTCATCAGCTGTGCACGTTTTTCGCCCTTCCCCATATAAAATATTTAAACATTCATTTTATTTATACTTGGGCGTGAGTGACATCCGGTACTTGGCAATCCTGTACTTCGCGAACTCGGCAACATACTTGCGAGTCGCTTAGCCCAAATAAGGACCAATGTTATCTAATTATATAGCGTTATTTACAATAAAATATTCATATTCTTACACGCCTAGCGCGTCAAACGCGTTTTTATGCCGTCATAAACAATCTCTTAATAGCATCCTTTATGTGTATACTTTATTGTGTATTGAAAGCTATAGTTAGATACAACGTTTATTTTTAATCATAAATTAAATTGCGTTTTTTTTAAGCATATACAGGGTGACAGTGCAAGACCACCCTGTATAGTTATTAATGAATAGATCTCAAAAAAGTTAACAAAATTGACGTTTACGTACAATTTTTCTATCAAACGGAAAATAGTCTTCCTACTAATTAGTGCTTACTATCTTATTAGTTCTTACCCTACAGGTCGTCAGTCAGGTGCCATAGCAAAATCAAGAGCTCCCTACGATTCACAACGGTCATAGTTCAGATGTTCATAAATACACCTTTAACTATTGTCCAAAGGTAGGCGACACTCGCGCGACTTCGCAACCCAACCGCGGCGAGTACTGTAACTTTATCAGTTAGTACTACGACAATGGCTTCCTAAACAGTCCTTATACAGCTTCAAAACGTTAAATTAATATAATAGCCTGATACTACATTTTAAAAGATAGCAGCCGGTGCGAACGCTGTCCCAGCACCAGGAAGCATCGCTAATAAACAACAAGCGTCTATTAAACGGTCCGTCGAAGCGAGAAACACGATATATAACCATATATTTATATGCAATACAATTTCATTATTAGATGCCTATTTGTGACTCGTTATTTCTATTGTCGCTTTTTCTATTTATTATCCAACACAATGTGTGATTATAATGTGGCTTATAACAAATGAGGTATGTGGGAGTCGGATCGTTACACACGGGTGGACGCGCGGCAGCTACGAAATTTTCGTATGTCATTAGTGTCACAATTGGCAGTTTGCTGTATAAGTTTTTTTTTTCTCCGAACGTTTTTTGCGCGAACACGCTTATTTTAATTAATTTATTGTACTTCACAAATGACGTATCGTTCGTAAATGTCATTAGACACCTAAGAGCGAATTTACGTGAAAACAGTTCTATTTGTTTTAACGATTTTAATTTATTTCATGGTTCACTCTCGTAATTAATGGCGTCGTTTTTAAAATAATTGCACGTTTTTATTTGTAATGAGTGAAGGAACACGAATAACTCTGTCATAATTTTGTGTTATAACAAAACGTAATAAGAATTTTATGCTAAAATGATTCGCTTATTAAAACTGAGCGGATGTGTAATAGTAGATTAAATGTTACAAATTATATAAGATACCTTGTAATTATAAATGTTGCATACAATAATTTGATAAAATATTTAACTTAAAATTAGTTAGTCTACTCAGTATATCCATTAGCCATTCATGGATCAAGTCACTATCTTTGCTCGATCACTACACATCCAATGACAGCATCATGACGTGTTTCTAGTTTTCAATTACGATTGATCAAAAGTTTCATTAGAAGCGCTTGTGACAACTTCCGAACCAACCGGAAAACTAGTCTCATTTTATTTTCTGTGAGGCAAAATTGAAAATACTTTTCGCTTCACTTGACTGTGCAACTGACAACATGATATTAAGAACATAACCTAACAGCATTCATGTTACTGTTAGGTTTTATTATATACTCATACTTTTGCTACTACTTAGGTACATTGCTGGATATGCTATTGGTTTCATCAAAGTAATATCGTTCAGCGATCTTCTCCGTTCCTTTATCTTCTAATTTCTACAAATAGTCTATAACTGCGTCTTCCAAAATCTATTTAATAAAAAGTTTGTGAGAACTTAAAATCTTACAGTGTGACTTGATCATGTCGGTAATGGAACTCAACCAACCGCAGCCGTACAGATCTAACTCACGCATTCACCCAACAAAGCTTCAACCTTATTGCAGTACATTAAAGATCAATGTCAATTGTCCCGATACAATTACGCTTCCAACTTTTGAATACGGAACTCGCTCGTATCATTGTAAGATCGCAAATTTGTTTATTGTTATGACTAATTTGATTCTTATAGTTCAGCATTAGGATTCAATTTAGTTCGTGTCACCAGCTTGGGAATAAATCCCTATTGTCATTTATAACAGAGCTAAGGAAATCAACTGTTTTAATATAAGGTTATGTACATACAACGCGATTAATTAAAGTTATGTTTAGTGTCTGGGACGAGTTGTTGATCTGAAGAAATCAGTGTTTAAACTTGTCTTCTAGATATTAATACCTCGATGTTTATTTCTCTCGTTGGATTGTATTAACTACTGCAACGATTTAACGATTGTTTCGTTTATCTTGTTAAAGGTTACTTACATTATACTTTGACTTTCATCCAGTTTGCCGTGCTTAATTGAAGTTTTAGTTTGTCTATGCAGCTTTGAGTGAGAATTCAAAGGACGCTTATATATATACAAATGTAGTTTCGTACAACAGGGCCGTTTGTTTCGCTCTGTCTTTGAATGTTGCTGTAATTCTACACCGTTTCCGAGTACGACCGCAATCGGGCTTTACGATAACATCCTTTGACTTATTGAAAGCTAATCCAATAAAAAATTCTGGGAAAAGCCTTCAGCAACGATTCCGGGTATCCAGCCTTTGAGGCTGTACCTATTTCGTCGCCAAACGTGGATGATGACTACCCCTTTCGTCCAGTTTGCACATTTGCTGACGACATCAAAGGGTGTTAGATACTTGTACACGCAAGAGCTTTGTATACGAGGTACACTTCTGTTCAAATCACTCGCTTTGAACCTCTGAACTGAACCTAGTCTTCTGTATTAATCACTGTTATTTGAGTTCTACGTAATACCTTAAAATCTTTCCATCGAATCTACGTTCATATCAATCTGTGCAGCTGCTTCGTACCGATGCCTTTAAAACTCCACTTATGCTGCGATTGGAGTGACCACCTACTGGATCCATCAGCATCGATTCGAAAGAAGAGAATACTTAATAAAGTTTACCTTACCACAAAAAAAAAAAAAATCCTGTAAGTATAACTTCAACGTCAGACTAGTATCGACTTTTTGTCACCAAAATAGAAACACCCTGTATACTGTCAAACATCAAAGATGGCGCCGAACGGTCTTAATTCAAAACATTCACATTAATACAAGTGCCTGTTTCATTAAAAGTTTACCTAATAATTGCACATGGTAGCTACGCTGTTTAATATGCACGTGTCCTTTTTAAATCCTATAAGCCTTTGAAACGTTAAAACTGTACTTCCGCTCGCTGCAATCGACATTTGATTGACTGGTTATGATTGCATTGATAGGGATAAAAAGTCTCTACTTCAATATCCGCCTGCGAAAAGCTCACTAGTCTGGAGTTTTCGGGAACTTAATTACAAATCTCCAATCATCAAGGATAGGAACTTGTTATAATGAAAACTCTGTGCGCCATTCCGCTTCATTGATTGGCTCTCATAAGTTATTGGTGATGTATGAATTAGTCTTTCATTTCCTGTTTTCGGCAAACGTTTGGCATTACTAAGATTTTTTGATAGACTTTTATTTTATAAAGTGTCTTGATTCCGTACTTCCTCGGGTTTTGGTGGAGATATAGTGTAAAAAAGCGCCCTTATCTTCGAGTAGGAGCAAAAAGGTGTTATGTCTGCTAGAGCCTGCTTGGCAATAGGATCTTTCCGTAGATATGATTGAGCCATGACCAATGATACCTGCCAGACTGATAATCATGGTGATTTTGATAAATCTCTCGATGTTCAGCAATAACTTATGACATTTGACTTCAACAAACTCAAAAACTTCTATTCTCTAATATGTTTGTGTAGATAAGTCCCACAGAACACGGATATGCTTGGGCGGCCGCTGATAGACCCGGCATTGTCAACACTTTACTAACAATCCGTGCATGTGACCGTTTACTCGCACTACGACACAAATAATTTATAGGAACTGATGGCTTTGAAGGTGGTCCGTGGCAGAAGTTGCGCGCTCAACGCGCTTTCCTCGCTCACCTCGATTTTTTTTAGTTCTGCCGTCTCTAGAAGCTGCTGGGTTCCATACTCTGTGATAAGTACCACATATAGACACAAGCAGTCCTAGCGTGGCGACACGTCGCCACGACATGCGTCGCCACGCCACCAATCAGTTTTATCCGCACCTATAGATGTTTCACATCAAAAGGTTTTCTTTAGACATGGTTTAAACCATCGAGTCTGTTTTTGACATAAGAACCTAACAGAAATCAAAATACAGTTCCTTTTACAAAACTGACAACTTAGTCAAGTCTTTAGTGGTCAATTTTGTATTAAGAACTTTGCGAAAGTCGGCATAAAGTTCGAAATACAAACACTGGCTTGAAGGTTTAGGCTTGGGCTACAGTTAGATCATGTTTAATAAGACGGTACACGTTTACCTAAATCAATAGCTAATGTTTGTGCAAAATCTGATCTAGATCTAATACTTGCAGGTCTACACTGCGACTGAATACATTATCAGTTTCGGTCATACTGTCCGAATATAAAACTGCTTGGTTGGGTCTATTTTACTTTGCAGGAGCGATATCTCGCGGGACAATGTTAACCATAATTTTATAATGGTTGACTGTATACGGAAACTACTAGAAGTGTATGATTGGTTTGGTTTGTTTTGTAAATTAATAGGTATATATTTATTAAATATCAACATATTATCCTGCTACCCTTATTTTAATTTTGGATTTTTAGTCATCGGTATTTTTCTTACATGAATCTCTATCAACTGTCAGTTCATTTCATTTGTAGGGGTGCTAAACACTTGGCCGGCTCGGTTGTCGTGAAGTTCTGAACAGGGGAGCCATACCCTCACCTGTTTTCTTAAAATCGCTAGTTTAGGTAAGAAGCTGATCTGGGACGAATATCATGCCTGCAGGATCACGCTATCTTTTCAAGGACAACGGTTTAACTAACATAATTAAATTAAACTAGTAATTACTTACCTAAGTACTGCCTGTCCATTAAACTCGAATAAGCGTGAAAAAGTCGGCAGTAACTACAATATTGTATGGTTATAATTGTACTCCAATAGAAATTAAAGTTTCCTACTTATTTACGACTTTACAAAACAAGCTTTAAAATTAAAATTACATTAGTATTTAAGCCGTGATAAGTTTTTCTCCATTTACAATCGGTATTATGGTAATTGGTTACAAGCGTTACAAAGATTCGATCAATTTATTTTTTCAGTTAGAAAATTTAAAGAGAAGCGGTCGGTGTAGGTACTAATGTCATTAACAATTCACCACTGTAATTGTTACTCGTACAACAAACTGATTAGGTTTTTACAGAAATTTGAAAATTTGTGTTAAAAGTTAGAATCAAGGCATGCAACATTTTCACTACATTTTGCAACAGAAATATGTGGTTATTCTTCCTTCAATCTATAGAGCGAGGGAAGAATAATCACAGAAAACAAGGAACACTGAGTATCCAGTATAGAAGCACGCAGTGGTCCCGTGGCGTAGCTGTTGTCTACTTGTAGCGTAGCAGCAGTGTAGGAGTCTGTAGATATTGCGTAGCATTGGCCTACTCGTCGTATTTGTGGCGTAGCAGTGGCATGTTACGCGTCGTAATTGTAGCGTAGCAGTGGCCTATCCGTCGTAGCTGTGGCGTAGCAGTGACGAAGGCGTCCCGTAACTGTAGCGTAGAAGTGGTCTACGCGTCGCAACTAACTGCATAGGCGTCCGTACCCGTGGTGTAGCGGTGGCCTACACGGCGTCGTAGTTGTGGCGACCAAGCAGTGTAGGCGACCGATATTTTGGGGTAGACCCCTAGATGTGGAGCGTGCTTAGGGAGTAGACTCCCTAACCACGTAGTCCGTAGTTTTGGTGGAAGTTACGGGCGTTTGCCTATCCGTATTACTTACGGATATAAGATTAGTTCGGTTTCCGATCTAAGAATGAATGACAACACGATTTGACAGTAGTCACTACGCCCGAAATGTATTTGCCCGTCCGAAAAATTAAATTTGTGACTTTTATTGACGGATCAACTACATTTGGGACGGGCCCGTATTTTCATTAAGGGACTTAGAGAGTAGATCCCGTGTAGCTTAACCCAGTACGCTAAATTAACAAATATGTCATACCTAAACACACCATGTGTTTAGGTTAAAAGAAGTCACTACAGTGTCGGAAGTTTGTCATGTGCGTCTTCTCATTATGCAAAATCGTTCATTTTCACACAAACATCCTATGTTAAACTGTAAAGAATAAAATCCCTTACTAGTTTATAGAGAGACCCCCGGTGCTGCAAGCATTGCTGGGAAGTTGGAGTAATTGAGCTGGACGTGACAATTTCTGTGGTTTTGTAATTGGGGATCTGTCAAACGTCTGTGTGTAGGTACCGTACTGCGTAACATGCTGGTATGGTAGAAGAATTCACTATTGTTTTGATAATTCAACAGCATATTGACGGTGAAGTATCAGTATCTAATACGAGAACATTTTGGCGATTTTCACTTTATTGCATACTAGCTTTTGCCCGCGGCTTGCCCCGTGTGGATGTCGAAAATTATCCCACGGGAACGTACTACTGGAATAAAAAGTATCCTACATGTTAATCCAGGCTATAAACTATCTATGTTCCAAATTCCATCCAAATCCGTTCTGTAGTTTTTGTGTGAAAGAGTAACAAACATCCATCCATCCTTACAAACTTTCACATTTATAATATTATAGTAGGATAAGAAGTAGGATAGAATTAGTAGGTAAAATATGAAAGACCTCGTATTTGCAAAGACATAAGGTCTGAAATCATTATCACCATCACAAGCGCTTAATACATTTAAAACAAAATATAAGTTTTGATTAAAATGGTAAAAACTATAGAAATGAAACGTTTTTTTCGCCTCCTGTTAAATCATGTTTTTTAGTTATTAGATATTGATACTACACCTTCGATATATTGTCTGCTTTCTAGCTTTCGAGCATACTATTTTCTCTAAAAGTGAAGAAATGGATTCTGTTTCATTCTTAAAATGAAACTCTCATAGTTATGAGTTAACATGGCCACTTAGGCTTTATATTTCGTAAACGGATCAATGTGTAGCAAAAGCAAGTAAAGACCGAGGGTATGAAAAAAAGGTGATACTTTTTTATGGTTTTATTTAATTATCTTGTAGGCTTTATAAATGTCCAAAAACCGAGACCGATTGCGGCTTTAAAACCTTTTTTAGTCTTCGGTTGAAAAGCCTGTGACGTACTTAACAGACGGACGGACATGGCGATACTAAAAGATTCCTTGTTTATTTATTTTGTTGATGGCGACATCGCGTTAACTGTCTAATTATTTTACAGCATGTGGTCTTTATAAATGGTATAGTAGTGTTCGTTCTTAAATTGTACTAATATGGACTGTAAATGTGGACTAAAAACAAAATTATAGGCTCCGCTAAACAAATTGTACTTAGAATTCCGCTCACAACACAAGGTAAAACAAGCGTAAAGTTTCATAATTACTACAACACTGTTTAATCCTTAACAAAAAGATGATCCAACTAAAAACTTGTCCATTTTTGCATCAGCATGTATTGCCCTATAACTGGGCCAGTAGCACACATAGACAATATGATTGAATTTAAAAAATTCATATAAAAATTATTAATAAAAAAATAAAGAAGGCAACAGCCAAGTGTCGTGGGCAGTTCTTTTTCATATTGCAACATTGTTGCATCAAATTATATAGGCTAGTTTGATCCTGTTTATAGTAAACGATCGTCGTACCGCCGCCGTTACGTATAGGCTCATTTAATTGTTTATGATTGTTAATAAAAAAAAAACTACGTTACTGTTTTTCCATCATGGAGGTATTTTAACAAATCGTTAAATATATTAGCGTTTATGCGGGTTACTTATTATGTTGGTTAATTTATTACCGAGTGCAAATTAGGTTTTTCTATCGGTATGTTTATCATGCGCCTTCTTTGTAAGAAACGACTGATGTTTTTTTTTTTAATATGCTAATACGTGAGAAATCCAAATAAAAACAAAATTATCAAAACTTCGAACAAATTCATAGTCATTTAACAGAATTGCTACCACTTTGTCTAAAACATCGCCCAATCCTTAACTTCACCAGCTAACACCAAAGTTTTATCCGCCGAAATCACGCAAAGTTAAACTCTCAAAAACAGCTTGTCATCACATTAGTCGAATAGTTAAGTCGTATCGTATCGCGTATCGCGTACCGCGGCATAGTCCGCGTACCCTTCTTACGAGCCCCGCGGCAGGGGTCGTTGTCCCCCAGAATGGGACGACGTCGCCACTAATTAAAGTATATTTTATTGTTCCCCTAACTATTACTATCAATACAGACATGGCGGGCTGACACGAATGCGGGCAAATAATAATTATAATTACATTTTATTTTTATTCCTATGAAGCTAAGTGAACTACGAGGCATTATTGTGAGGTGCGCAACTGTGTATCAAGTTTTTGCTCTCAGTGTGCATCTTGCGTTATTTTTCCGTGTGTGCGTGAACAATTTAAGTTATATTCACTTGTGGGTTGTCATAATTGACATCCTTTAGGGTCCTGAGTCGATCCACTGACCAAGTGAGGCGAGTTTGTTGCAATTTTCATTCATAATGTGGCAGTGTTCTTGTGTGGTACGTCTTGGAAGCGGTAGCGGAATCCGATAGACGGAGTATCAACAGACTCTGCCTATCAGATACGTAAGGATTGTAGAATTTCATATTATGCCCTCGAGACGATTTGATCTTCTTCTCGATTTCAACCGTAACTAATTCATGCCGTAAATATTGTCATTTAATCTACAATCTGATATTTACTGTAGTTGGCGAGTCTTATATAGATGTAACTTTTCACAAAGATCATCCGTTACTGTATTTATTTCAATTGATAAGTAAATATTGTCTAGGTATGACCAACTGCTTCTTCAAACGCTAGGGCGCTACTGAATTTGTTGGACCTTTGATCATTGTCCTCCTGTCCTTCCAATTTATTTGGGGCCGGGGCAGCTTAGTATCTTATTTCTTACTTTTTCTTGCATACATCTCTAGTAGCCGTCGTGTTGGACCTTAAATAACCAGAAAAAAAGGTTTGCCAAGGGCAAAAAAATACTAAATAAGTACCAATAATAATTGGAAGTTGTTCATCTGCAATTTGTTAAAAGTCTAACTGAATATTCTACGCGAATATTTGTCACAGAAGCATATTATAATATTATATGTACGCCACGAGCGCCGTATCCTACGTATCCGTTCTTGCATCATTCATTCGCGTTCTTACTTCCATTCACCGCTAAACAATAGACTAATTAACGTTATATCCAATCTACCTCATTGTTATTTATATTATTTTATATGTACATTATAATTATTATTGTTTTCCATCCGTGCAGTCTGTTGTTGCGAATTATTATAAACAACGTGTATTGTAAATAGAACATCTTGATGTCGGCGAAACTAGTGTATTGATAATTATATCTTGATTGACATACCTATACTTTGTTATTGTCTACTAGCTTTCGCCCGCGGCTTCGCCCGCGTGGAGGTCGGAATTTATCTGACGGGAATATACTACCGGGATAAAAAGTATCCTACAAGTTAATCCGGTTTATAACCTATCTGTGTTCCAAATTCCATCCAAACCCGTTCAGTAGTTTTTGCGTGAACGAGTAACAAACATCCATCTATCCATTCATTCATCCATCCATCCTCACAAACTTTCAAATTTATAATATTAGTAGGAAGTAGGATGAGTAGGATTGCCTCTTAAGGTTATTTGCTTCAGCTGCAGCTGCTTGGGTTCCCTCTATGTCATCAAATATCCGCCACGGGTCTTTGCCATTCCGTAAGTCCGCTTTCGTGAGGATTGAGCAGTACACCTGACTAGCCACGGCATTAGGCATTAGAAACCAAGACGTTCAATAGCACGCTGGGCCGAGTATTACCAAAGACGTGGCAAACACCTTGATGGGGAAAGCACAGAACCGGGAGGTATGGCAGAAAGGATAGGAGGCCTGTACCCAGCAGTGGGTTATTCCAGACTGATATGATAATGATGTGGCCTTAGTGCGGTCCATCCTCAACTTGATCCCCAAAATTGCAATAACACTGCACAAGATACCTATCTCTTAACAGGGAAGGTCTTAAAAGGAAGTAGGTATTTCCTTAGCCTTAAATTGATACAGTATGTCAATGTTTAATATAAAAGTTATCGGGAACGCCACTTCATAATTATAGTCCAGATAAGGACATCAGAGGAGAGGGGTGTTTAAGGAGACCGCTGTAGTAAATACAGAGACATCGCTACCCCATGTCCACGTTATCCGCAACCTAAAATGACAGAAAATAGATTTGTCATACTTATACATTCATAAATTGTCCATTAGTTGACTGACTGACTAAATCTGGCTATCAAAGTAGCACTAGTCCACAATACAATAAATAAAGGACGATGCCAACATTGTCATAACGATGACTCTGTCATCTCTAGTCGAATCTTAGCCATCTTAGGCCGAGTGAAGGTGACTCACGCTCCGCGTAGAACGCTTAGAACTATAGGGATTGTTCTGAGGCGTTTGTATAGCAACGAGCGCTACATTCCAGGTGTAAACTCGTGAAAGCTAGATAAGCAATATAGTGTAGACTGAGGCTTATTCTTTTACGTCTTTGTAATGATTTGGGCTCGTGTGTTCTGTTCAACGAGTAGGTTTCTTATTTAGGGCAATAGGTGCAGTTTGTTCTTTTATGCATTGACATAAACTGCCTGATATTAGGGACTTCCAAACTGTTGCAGTTTTTAAAAGAAGAGTGAAGGAAACACTATCATTCCACTTCGTTATAGTTGCGTATGTATTTATTATTTTAACTACATTATAGTTATTAATATTTTAGTGATTTTTATTTTAGAAGTATGTATGTATGTAAGTTAGTATATTCTCATATTACATGTTTAATTTTTTATATATTTTTTTTCTCTTTTACTGTTACACACGCCATTTTCATCTCTTTATCCACTTTCCTATCGCAAGGATGCTGGAAGAGATTTCTTTAGAAATAATCATCACCTTTGTATAAATTTTCCTGTTCTTTTCTTCTTGTCTGTTTATATATGTGTGTACACAAATGCTTAAATAAATAAACTCTGTCCTCATCAGTCAACTCATCAATCATTATTTGTCTTGCTTTTTAAAAAATTCGCTGCTTTCTGACAAGCCTTATATATTCTTTCTTCAGCATTACTGGAGACCTCCGATTACGTGAAAACTGCATCCGTCTGTTTACAGTTGCCACTTCCATCAATATTGATCTCCTTGTATGACCTTATAATACTCTTCCGTACATTTTGCTCCACTTCGAACGCCGCCGCCTCTCGTATATTTTCTTATGACAACTAATACGACATTATAATATCTATTTTCATACAAATAACATCAAATATGGCTTGACAGATGGTATAATTCAGTGCGACGCGACGTGTACATATTCTTATTTATAGTGCCTCCTGTCAACCGACGTTCGTTCGGAGAAAAAAACGTATTAAAATATATCGCGTTTAACTTCCTTTGCGTTTTGCATGAAAAAAACGAAGAAATGTTATACACATAACTCTCTCATTTTCTTGGAAGTTGATTTACAATTGCTTTGTTGAATTTGTTTATTTTTGTTAACAAAATTAAAACGGTTCCGTACATTTTAGCGGTTTAATGATGTTACTAAGAATGAGCGATACAGAACACGCGTACGTACATTATGTGCTTATTTATGCTCTTATATTTCTTTGTCATATCGCCATTTTGCATAAAATGAAGTTTTATTGTTTTCACAAAGTTTACAAATGTTTTTTCAGCATTCCTCGACTGTGCACACAATATTATTTGTGTTTCCGTACTCCCGAAACAACCAGCATTGTAAAGCTGTAAAGGATTCCTTTTTTTTTTCATACAAAATAAAGCTCAACAGAAAACTAACGTTTAATTCGCCAAAGGCCAGTGAAAGCGGAGTCACAGTTGAGATTTTATTATTTCGGTTCTCAGAATACGAAATTAAAATATTTCTTTGGGTTGCGTTTCGTATATGGCGACGTGAACCCTATGACAGACAGACAGACAAGGCAACGGCCGGGCGCGCCGGAACGATATATTATAATTATAATAAAAATATGATTTAAGCGAACTGATTTAACTTATCGCCCCGCGATATTGCACATCATTCCTTATGTTACAACAAAATTGATGTTATTATTATTAATATTATGTTTTTTAATTGTGTATAAATTGTTTAATCATCATTAATCGGACTATTAACACACATTCAGTTCTAATGCATCACGCAATTGACGCAATAGTTGCAGCAATTTAACTACTAACATATCTGTATGGATGCATACTTGCGTCTAGTCGCGCGTCAGACAGACAGTCGTGCGACTAGTCGCGGGTCGCGTTGACCGCCGAAACGCCAGCTGTGCCTGTGGTGCTACAATAAAGTTGAAATAAAACTTTTTGCCGGCTTCCGGCTCGAGGGTCGGCGGCGTAAACGTACATTTTTATGAATACTTAAACTAATAATTAACGCCGCACTTAGTCGCGCTTAGAACACTGTTTACGACAAAATTTTCTTCGAATCCATTGTTTTGTTATATCTAAAGAGCGTTGCGGTCCATTTTCCGAACGACTCATTATACCGTATCAGACGCGTGCCAGTTTTGCGCACCATATTTTTAAACGGCAACATATATATTTTTTTTACTAATTATTATAATTAATGGTTTTGTTGTACGCTGGGATGGCGCATTGTGCGTTGCTCCGCGAAGCCACAGTATAATAAAGTAACAGTATTACATCTCGGCAGTGACCTTGAAATAATTACGTACGGCTGCTCGGTAGATAAACACGCGCTACGGTTGCCCACTGACTGTCACTTGGGGGACGTAGGTACTTGATAATGCTATATTAAATTGTCCTATTATATTTTCATTACTTTATTTTTCTTGAATTTTTTCTTTCCTTTTTTTTTGTTGTTAAGATATATTACTGCAAACCTTGTAAGTTTTACCCGACTAAGGCACAGCCACAGGAGGGTTATGATTTTGACAGACTATGTATGTATGTACGTTCATCTCCTAAACTCCTCATAACTCCTAAACTACTCGTCGTATTTTGAAATGTTTGTTGACAAACTAATCAGAATAGCCAGCTACAGCGGGCAAACAGGCGCTTAATTTTGAAATATGTAAGAGACTAAACTGCACTGTACCAATTTTACCCCCATACCCGGTTTTGGACTAATCTCCCCTATATTTTGATAGTACACTCGGGCACCGATCGCATGGAAATGAGAGATACTCACCTACTAAGTATCTGTCAAGGACGTTATGCTCGCTACGATTCAATAAATATACAACTACCTATATAACACAGAAATAAATAGAAACTAAAATTATTGTTATCTTTATAGGCTTACCTTGCCAACTAAGTTGGTAATTTCAAAAGATATTTCTGGTTTCGATTATGATGAATTAAAACATCCATACAGTGAACAATACATTCGATATCTTCATTCCGTATTTCACGTAAATAAATGTCGCAGCGTCCGCGTCCGTGCATAACTGCCGCGCACTCGAGACTGTTGCGGACTGGAATACACTGAGATTTCGAAGCGTGTCGTTTCAGCCGTTTTGTATAGAGACGTAATACTGTTACTTTGTTATACTGTGGCGAAGCTAAAGTCAATTAAAATGAGGTTGCTTTATTCGAATGCATTATCTTTGAGTTATCTGCATACAATGATAGTTGCTTATGAAATTGCATGTCTTGTGAAATTACTCGTTTTGGTGCAGCAGAACTCCGACGCTCTGACAGACTCATATGAACAGATAAATTTAGGATCATCCGCTGGGTAATTGCGTAACACATTAACAGTAGGAATGACTTTCATTTTGACAGTTCAACAACATTCCTGCGTTATTTACGTTGTTGAGCAGACAATTTTTTTGAACATATGAAGCAATGGATTAGCAATATCCTTTAAAATGATTCAGATGGTGATTGATAGTGTGTTACGCTATTAGGGTCTATACTGCAAGAATCTCATCGTAGAAGCTTAGGTAAAGTGAGCTTTAAGTGGACATGTCAATCTCTAATATCAGATTGGCAGTTCAAGCTCAACTATCAATCTTAAAGGAAATTCACAAAAGTATTGAATGCAATTCCCATTCAAGCTGCATTGCATTGGACGGTAAAATAATTACACAAGTTGCCATTTACATACTTTTGTAGCGGTATCTACATCGCCACATGCGAGCTACACGTCCCACTGACGTCACGCAAAATCCTGCATCGCGCAAGCAGAGTTTACCGCGCAACTAGCATATATAGAATGTCCCGACATCAATTGTCGGGCAGTTGCCCACCAGACACGACACCCGTCTGGTCGGAGGATCCTCCCTTTTCAATCGAGTATGAGTGAGCTTTACACCCTGTTCTTCATACCTCTATACTTTTATGAAAAAAAAAAACACGTGTGGCACTCGGGGACAGCCGCGGTAAAGCTATTGCATAGCATTTTTTATCAACTTATGCAATTATAATTATTTATTTATTTTTTATTTATGCAGTATTTTTTTTTCTTTGACATTAATTCAAGTACAGTCATACTATATACATACACGTTAAGCGAACGCTCGGCCGAGCTACATGGTAGGCGGAGTGGGGGGTGTTAGGTTTTATTTTCGTTACGGAATTTCTTGATTCGGTCGCCGCGCTCAAAGCCCGCGATAAAAACTATGCAATAGCTTAAAAAAAAAAAACCTTAAACATAAGTACCTGCTTACCTGAATAAACATAGATTTTACTGACATGTACCCAGTCCCAAGAAGACACAAAGAAATATAAAAAAAGAAAAAAAAAACTGAAAAACAAAAACACTAATTTTATTCCAGGGCTGCTGATAACTCATCTACCTTCAATAATAAACCCTTCTTGCACATTTCCTTCTGAAACTTGTCGAAATACCTTTCAACACATTTGTGTTTTTCATGCATGCCTGCATGTGTACAGTCAGGATCACTAATATGTATACACCTTGCAATTGTGTGGACGTTAAGACACATTTTCTTACGTGGATGGTATTCCATTATTGAAGAAAAAGGGCGACATCTGTCGCCGAATAAGGTATACGACATGTACAGACAGGGCTGTCGAAAACATTCCCGAAGAACTTTATGTACTTAATTTACAATTTTTTTTACTGATTAAAGTTTTCGGGGATTTATTTATTTTCGTCATGTATCATAAATGTCAGAAAAATCCTCGAAATTGTAGTTATACCTATATACTATTATATCATTATACTATTAAAAAGGACGTGATAATTTATTTATTATATAATAATAATAATTTATTAATAATTTATTTCTACATAATTTATTTCGATAGTCTACTAAAATATTTTTTCTAAAAACAGGAAATAATCTTCGGCAGCCCTAAAGCACTACTACACGTGCATTTAACACAATGAAGACAAATAAAAGAAACGCGGGTGTGAATTAAATTAATAACATAGTAAGGTGGGAGGGGGAAAGAACCAGTCTCTGTGGGGGGAAGGGGAGGGAGAGCGAATGATTGTATGACCGTTAATTCCTGATCAGTTTTACAGTCATATTGTTGCTTATTTAGTTTAATTAATAACTCTATAAAATTCCAGTTTAATGATACATGCGCTTTGTTCATTGTTCTTAAACATGGTGCTGGCTTCGATTCCCAGGAATTGTTATTTCGGTTTTTGTTAGGGAAATGAGGGTCTTAAAATGTGTACAATAAAGTCGAATTTACATTACGAAACTAAATACGCTAACTTTTTACTAAAGTATTAACTAACTTAGTAACTAAGGTACTAAAATGTCGCTGTCATAAAATTAGCAATCAATAAAATCTTCCAATTGTCATTGAATAGATAACTTATCTTATATCTACAATACACAGAATAAAATAAAAAATTAAAATTGGTTAGTACTAACTTGGATAATGTACTGCAAGATTCGACTCAATCAATCAAATTGACTAACCAAACCATTCCATGACAACACTCACCAGGAATCCAATTCAGTTCCTTAGTAAGAACATAATGTTAAATCTTCCATTGATGAAGAATGGTATTACAAAATAACTTGATACAGAGGCAAGTGGATAATTTAATAGAATAATAAATGTTAACATCCGTATTAAGAGTACTAGGGGGCATCGCATTGTATTGAAGCGGCAACAATGAGCACGGCGAGGATGAAAGTACGTATTACTTTACCGTACAGTCGGGGAAAAAAATCTTAAAGCGCGACGACGTCATACAACTCGACACGTGCCCTCGAGAACGCTTCAAACTCGCAAAGGCAACACCGACCTGCCGCATGCCGGCCGTTGAAAGAACGCGTTCCAAATACGATTTTTTTTTCTTTTGCTCCGTTAATTTAATAAAATGCAAGATGTTCATTAAGACTTTTTTTCACAACCGTACTTATACGACAGATTCGTTCCGCCGTCGGACAATTAATATTAATTAAGATTTAAATTGGTCTAATTACATAGAGCCCAGCCCATCTCCAGCAGGCAAGCGGGCTATTCTTTTAGTGCAGCCGAAATATTAAACAAAAGTTTTACGATTTTTTCATATTTATTATTCAGCGGTTAAATAAATAACCTTTAGGGCAAAGGAAACTTTTCTTTTACGCTTGTTTCAATTCGAACACCTCTCAGGTTTTCACTATGTGTAAATAAATATTTAATAATTTTGTATACTTCATTGTTGTTATTTTGCTTCCAGGTAAGTACTTTATACGCAACAAAAACCAAAAGTCCATCGGGGAAAAGGTAAGTGCTTCCATTCCGCATATAAACCATCAGAAATCGACGTAAAGCTGGAATCACACACTACCATATTTTATACCTATTAATGTAAAAATGTAGCGACTTTTTAATTAAATACAGTGCACCTTCCCCAAAGCCTGATTAAAACCTGTTGTTGTTAATTCGCGTATTATCGGTTATGTATTCCCGAATTTCATCACTTGATTTTCCGCTCGTATGACCTCGGAATGTACAGATCCAGGCTTTAAATTCAAATATAAAATACAGGCTGTAACATTTCCCTTAATTAAAAGAGCTGCCAAGCGGTGTATGAGCTGATTTGACTAAAACGTCATACAATATGCTTAAACATTTTTTACAAGGTGTCTTTGTAAGCGTTGCCGCGATTACCCCTTTCAGGTGTCGCCCGCACGACGGCTTTATTTTATACAGTTCTGACTGTACTTACGTCTATCTGCACGCGCCGCCGCGTATCCTTTAATAACACCCAGCACTAGCCGACTGCAACCGACTCTTTCAGACGCAAGTGAAAATATTAGTGTCTACCTCGTACTGGGTATCTAATAGGTTCCGTATTTTTTTTGAGAATTACTCATCTCTCAGTCTGTTGATGAAAAAAATCATTATTCCGAGACATGTTTCATTCAAACGGCTCTCCAAAACCTAAACTACCACATTGATTTGGTATTAGTATGCAGCTGTCATGTTCACGTCTTCCCAAAAGTACTTACTGTACCGATATTGTTTATGGGTTTAATCAATTACCAATTAGCTGCTCGTTCACAGAAGGACGATCGAGATAATTCGCACGGCATTACGCTTGCGGTACCCAAAACATGTACACATGTACGTCGGGTTTGTATTGTCTCTCAATTAAGCGCACTGCTTTAGTGGATCATTGAGCACTGCAAAGCTTTGGGTTAGCGCGACAAAAGTGCTAGATCTCTCCCTTTTAATGGCGCGTTGGGGATGTTTTTAGTCTTGTGACTGCAGGCAACCCTTTGTCGGCGCCCGCGATCATTTGTCGCGTTCCGACGACGCGTTTGAATAAATGTATCGCGAGATGCAAGTGCCTCAATTATATAGCATTATCGTTTTATATATTTGTGTTGGGGAAGTTTAAACGAGCGACGTTCACGCTCACTATTACCTGCCATGTACCTGTTATGTACTGCTCAATTGGAGTGCTGTATTCTGCGATTTACTTTTGACTTGATTTCATTTCGAAACAAGCTGTGACTTTAATCAATGATTGTAGATCGTTCATATTTTTAAGAGAGGCTTTCCTAATTCAGGTTCTTCTCGTTGAGCTCCTTATGTTTTGAGTTTAGCTGCACGATTACTGACAAATGCGAGCACTGACTGGACAGGTCCACTCATTCTGTGTAGTTTTACCTCAAAAGACCATTTCAGACACAAATCTACATGATTCACATGATCTGACCAAGATTATGTCTGGACTTTAAAAGAGACTGTGACCTCTGAGTTTGTTTCGGCCTTTCTTCTCAGAGTAGTCAGATAGGAAACGCCGACCTCATCTAGTTTTAAAATATGATTGACGTGTAAAATTGTTTGTACAAACCTATTTACAGAAATAAAATCATTTATCATTTATCATTTCTAACATGATTAGAAATGATACAGTAATGAGATAAGTAGAGGAAGTGGAGAGTCTCGCTTCTATAATTTTCACGTAATTCATTTCTGAATATGCGCATATTCCAGTCGGCCGCTCCATTATTTTCTAATTGTCAAATCTACCATTATGTCCGTGGGAGCGATTGGGAAACAGTTTTGCGGTAGCGTTGCGGTTTAAGACTGATTTCACTGATTCATTTGAGTTAAGCAGAAGCTATCGGACCGGAAGCACGACGGGCTTGCGAATGGAAATGGGCCGTAGGCTTTCGGCTGATGGTACATGTTCTTACATGATCGCGGCATCTTCAAAAGCCTGCGGGGTAATTACGTAACACACTAACAGTAGGAATGGGTTTCGTTTTGACAGCCCAACAACATTCATTACCTTTTTTACATTGTTGAGCAGACAAATTTTTCGAACATATGAAGCAATGGATTAGCAATAGGCTTCAAAATGATTCAGATTGTGATAGATTGTGTGTTACGTAATTAGGGTGCTGGTTTGTTAAACTGAGGCCCACTTGCTCCGCCAATCACTGAACACGTTTAGCACTAAACGAGTTTTAAACATCATTCTATGTCTGTCATCTTCAAACATTTGACAGAATCAAAATTATGTTTTAAACTAGTTTAGCGCTAAACGTGTTTAGTGATTGGCGGTGCAAGTGGGCCTTAACTACAGTTTGCTGCTTAGGTTTGATTTCTGGGTGATGTGCAGTGGATGTTTTTTTTAAAGATATATTTTTCACTTTGTATTTGATTTAGTGTAAGTCTTTTTTTTTAATGTTGAAGCTCGCTGATAAATAAAACTAAAAAAAGAATAGTTAAAAAGACTGTTGAAACGAAAACGTTGCCAGAAAAATTACGTTAGAATTCAAGCACTGAAACTCTTTGAAACAACACAGTATTCTCTTATTTTTACTGATATACCTTAAAAAGATCTACTGTACCTACTGTAATTACATCTCTAAAGGTTAGTATGAGAAACCTCAATATAATAAAACAAACAATTATTTCCTTCTTCCGAAGCAATAAACAAAGCGTAACGCTGCAAATGTTTATGATCGTAACCTAATATCGGACTTTCGGTTACAAAAAATCCGGCCAAACCTACTTTCGGCCAAGGTTTTCCTTACATAATTATGGGGCCATTACAGTAATAGAAAATTGATACATTGTTAACATAGTGCTAATTAATTGTATTGGCTAATTATCATATCGAATGACCAAAGCATTGGGGTGATCGGTTTCCAAACAGGAGGTCACGGATTGGAGGAAAAAATAGAAATAACAAAAGGAATTCGTGATGTTCGGTGTAACAAATAGTAATTGTTAATTAGATGTGGGGAAAGTTATATACTTTGAGGTATAGCGCTAAAGAACAGGACGGCACAGGTTAAGTCTGGGAAAATGTTAGCCATGAAAATTAAAAAAAAATTGTGTCCGTAAATTCAAATTCAACTGTCATCTTCGACAGTTGTATAAAATATGTTATTTTTTTCAATTTGCTCAACAATTCTTTTGCCTGACTGTCCATAGCCTTTGTAATCGTTAATTTAAGTCACGGCTATGACCATGTTTGAGTGTTAATTGTCGAAAGACTAGATGACATTAACAAAATTCTAAGATAAACAACCAAAAAGAAAAACCCAAGTCAAACAAAAATCTTATTGAAATTAAATACTTACTACTCGTAATAACACAAAAGATCCGACTCGAAAAACCGTTGGTATAAATAAAGTGCATGCACCACTTCGTTTTCACAGGAAAATTGAAAATAAAATTGTAGTTTTCTCGTAATACAATTCTCAGCAAGTTTTTCCGGTCGAACGTGTAACAAAAATGACAAGGCACCAATCAGAGACGAGTACCCCGAGCCGAATGTCAGGCGAGCCACGCTATTGGTCAACAATTGGCGATAAATTCGAATTTTGAATGCGAACTGTCAACAGATGGACTTGTGAAGAAATAAAGATCCCTTGAGACGAGACTCGTCAATGACAAAGTTGTCTATGCCCCATTTATCAGTTTTGGACCTCGCTATGTATGCAAATACTGTACGAGCGTTGTTGGTCAGGTTTGCACATTGTCAAATCCTAACACCAGAAAAGTAATCTTGTCTCTTTATTTGCATACATGTATAAAAGTGTTGCCAGACGCCATCACCGCTGACACTTCTGGCCTTCCAAATAAAACATAGACAAGTAAAGAATTTTTAAAGTATCTCTTTAAATTATGTTTTTTACGTCGTAGATTCATAAAAAAATCTTACATTTACACTTACTAAAATGCTTCCCTTTACTTGATTGATACGGGACAGTTAGTTGCATAGCATAGGAATGTAAAGTACCCGAAAATAACTTGATTCCTTTAGGAATGAAGTAACGTCAAACGGATAAATGTCAATAGGATTGATTTAGTATAAAAAAAAACCGACTTCAAAAAAAAAAACACTACAACGTGAAACATAACTTTAATTTCGGAAGTCGGTGTCTTTGATTTTGTATTTTCGGGTAATTTTATTTTCAGATACTTCGTTTTTCGGGTACTTTTTTAATTATTTGAATGCTTTTAAAATACTATTATTACTACAATTATATTATTACTATTATATTTAATAAGTACTATTATAATTAAATTATTTGAATAATTTAAATTCAAGTACAAAACATTAATTTATTCAATTAGAACTATTCTTGTATTCGATTGTATATATACTTAGTGACCGCCGGCCAAAGTTCTCATTTGACTTGTTAAATAGAAAATTTTAGTTTAAGTGGATACCGATACCATGTTTTATTAGCAATTAAGGTAAATTAACTTAATTAATTGAAAGTTATTTGATATCTACTGTCCTCCTGTCTCTGGAATTATTAATGTATTGCTACTTAGCGGCTTACAACTTTCTAAGGTATAGCCTCTGGTTAACAAATTAACGAGGATTTTATGTAATGCTGCATATTAAATAATTTTCATTCGAACTATGGGGAGGTGTTAAATAAATAATCCAAAATGAGCCCAATTACTTGTAATAATCCCTACATCAAAATGCATTCTAAATCATTACCGAATCAAAAGCGTAATTTTTCAAGAAAAACATATTACAATCTGCCTAGCCTTTTCCCAATTATGTTGGGGTCAGCTTCCGGTCTCACCGGATGCAGTTGAATACCAGTATTTTAAATGGAGCGACTGCGCATATCTGACCTGCACTACCCAGTTTCTGGGTAACACGATACCCCCTGGTAAGACTGGTTGTCAGACTTTTGGGCTTCTGACTACCCGTAACGACTGTCAAAGATCTACAAGTGACAGCCGGGACCAACGGCTTAACGTGCTTTCCGAGGCCCGGAGAGGTCTCGATGTGAAATGGATGGTCACCCATCCACGAACTGACCGCGGCAAGCGTAGCTTAACCTTAGATCGAACCGTGTGGCTGTTATTATTTAGCCACGAGCCCCTACTCCGTGAAAAACATGAATGCGGCTTGAAAATTTAGTTTTTTTTTAATCCCTGGCATAATGTACCTTAACCTGCGCCCGCTACGGGGTAGCGCACATAATAAAAAAAATTGCCACGAGGCTAACACTATTTCTCCTTGCCGTGTTTATTGCCTCTATAGAAGGCATTCAGGCAATGTTCGCTAATTCATACGCGGGTTGAGAGAGCGAGTTTCACACTTACGTCAATCAGTGCGTAACTCAAGTAAAGGCATAGTGCTCCAACCACTGGACTAATTTAATGAGAGGGGCCTTTTCAACCGGCGCGCGCCGCCAGCCTGTCATACATCGCATATAAATGATTAACATAGAAATTACATTATTACGACACTACACCGCGTTCTTTTAAACCGAATAATCTGAGGTTTTTGCAAGACGAGTACAAGTATCTTTTTTAGTTTTTTAATGATTATGAACACACGGTTTATTTTAAAAGACTAGCTTTTTACCGCGGCTTGACGGAAAATATGCCACGGGATCATACTACCGGGATTAAAATTACCTTATGTGTCAATCCAGGTTATAAAATATCTTTGTGCCAAATTTCATCTAAATCCCGTTCAGCCGTTTTTGCGCCAATCCGGAACATAAGTACATCCAGACAAACGGACAAAAAATCTTCGTTACTGTTTTATTATTTGTATAGATTATGACCCGCCACAACTGTGGGCGAAACGCTGTGGCTTATAAAAAAACGAGACTATTTCAATATTTGAACGCAAAAGTTTCCAGCTTCGCGAATGAATGTGATATGGGTTTTTGAATAACAGGTCTCAATGGTTTATTTGGTAATATATATATGAGTCGTACCATTTTCATAAATGTAGTATTTCACAGCATATTTCAAAAACTGTACGAGGATGTGAGCATGGTTTTTATCTGTTTTTTTTTTTTGGTTTTTCTTCATATTCCATGTTTTTCCGGTGCTAACTTCTACAGTTATTATTTTTGGAATGTTTTTATACTTAACGAATTTCCCGGATATCAGTTATTAAAATTCGTAAACAGGATTATGGGATAATGTTTTGTATTTATTTGTGACCACATGCTATGTACTTCACGTATTTGTTATCTAGTATTATTTGATACCTTAGACTCTGCTCTTTCATCAGATCAGCATCAAGTACATTTTAAATCAAAATATCAATACGAAACAAAAAACGATCACTCAAAAAAAATTGCTCAAATTATAAACATGAATTAAAAGTGCCTGTTGTATAATAATTACAACGGGTGCGACTACAATGCGTAGGGGCGCGGAATTAATGAGCAGCGTTCTTAGGGTTGTCGGCCATGTTGTTTCTGCGCAGTACGCGGAATCGAGCTCAGTGCGCAGGCGGCGAGCAGCGAGCACTGCGCACAGATAGCTCAGCTGTCTGAGGACTATCGATTGGGGTGCACTCTCGCGATCATATGGGGATATTGTGTTATTTTTAATTCGTAGGGTTGAATTTGGGTCAATCGCTTTTGTTGTTTATGCAATAAATAGCATTATGCGAACGAGGTCCGGCGTTATGGATTAGTGTGTGACGGGTTTATTTGGAAATAATTTGTGGAATTCATGAATAATTTTTGTGAATTTTTTTTTGAAGTTTTTTGTAATACTCGTAATTCCCAAAAAAAAAGTTAAATATTGGAAGGCTGCAACTTACGGTTACTTAGATTGAAACATCTAATAATACCAATAAACGGCTGATTAGTTCTTCCCATTTTGGTAATAGTTTGTCCCTTTCTAAATCTTTCAAAGGCAGTAAACCTCTCTCGGAGTGCCGAGCCATGAAGTTCTCAATTTTGCAAAATAATTAGCTATTACAAATAACGGTACGCTTTCACATCATTAGAATCGGACAATAGGGTCAATATTCTACAAAATAAAAACGGTTTTACAATCCGCCGTAAAATTACCTCAGAACGCGTCTTAATTGCACAATAATTATAACCAATTACTGCTCGAATACTTCATTATTTCGGTTTTGTACATATTAGCGGGAAAATTAGAGCCCGCACGTGTGTAAAGGCATTCAGTGTTAAATAAGGTCAGTTTACTTAACTAACTCTATTGGATCAAGCAGAGTAGAATATATCAAATAGGTATTAGGAAAACTTTCATAAAAAATAAATAGGATAGGTATAAAATTATAGGTGCCGAAGTTGACGATCTTATGAGTTATATCTATCCTCACATTATTTTTGAATCTTCTGAAGGAAGACTCTTCTCTCTCAAATAGAAACCCTAGAAATAAAACTCACTTTTTAAATCTATGAACCAACTAGCTTTTGCCCGCGGCTTCGCCCGCGTGGGTGTTGGAAATTATCCCACGGGAACGTACTACCGGGATAAAAAGTATCCTACAGGTTAACCCAGGTTATAAACTATCTGTGTTCCATATTCCATACCAATCCGTTCAGTACTTTTTGCGTGAAAGAGTAAAAAACAACCATCCATCCCTCCTTCCATCCATCCATCCTCACAAACTTTCACATTTATAATATTAGTAGGAAGTACTAATTAGCAATTTCTTACGGTACCGTTTGGTTTGTTATTGAAAGGGTGTTAACCAATTAGAGTCCTGGCCTGTCTATGATTACGGCATGGTAAATGTTCTTTCGATAACTGTTAGGTTGCACGGTGCGTCACGTGTTCCTTCATAGATTTCCACGTAGGTACTTACTCCTCGGATATTAAAATAGGAATCCAATCGAGCTTCTGCGAAGGTATGATTCTTCGTAGAAAGCTATTTTACATAATTGAAGGCAAGCCCGTCGTAGTTCCGTATACTTTTTTCATGGGTTATCAGATCATCGTTTTTTAACTATTTTCTAAACCTTGTATTTGTGAAAATTCTCTGATTTTGCTAACTGTATTGCTAGGGATGTGCAGAAGCTGCGAAGAATTTTGGTGATGCTTGACATATTAAATTGTATCTTTTTACTTATGAGTTAGACTGGAAGCTGACCCCAACATAGTTGGTAAAAGGCTGGGCAGATGGTGAGATTGTATCTTTTTACTTATGTAAAATTTTCGTATTCATCTTCCATCGGTAGGGTGACACAGGTCCGGGGCTGCGGATTGTTCGAAAGAGTTACCGTGGCCCTGGCGCACAGGCAACTGAAGGAACACGGGTGGGTTTTAGTCAGTAAGAGTCTGACACGCCCTTCCGCTCCGCCCAGAGCGGGAGAGGTCATTTGATGATATCCCAACCAAAAAAAAAAAAAAAAAGGGTGACACAGGTTTTCTACTTAAATGACACTATAATTAACATATTTTCATATATCCGTCTTACTGCATTATTAAGAGCCCATAAAATACTTCCTACACTTTAAAACTATTACCGAAATTATATTGACACATCATTTCTACAAATATGAACTCTATGTCTAAGAAATAAAGTTAACAATGGATTGGTAATCACAAAAGTATTTGTGAAATCGTCACATCGCTTCACGATTCTGAGTAATAAAAAAATTATTAATTCATGCGGAGAAAGGACTGCATGCTCGTTTATAAAATTATATATAATAGGTCCTAGTTATACTGATTACGGAAACATTGATTGAATGTATACGTGTGTCCGTTTAAGCACGAACGGCGAGGCAATATTATTTTTAAAAGGAATAAAATGAATTTACAGTGTGTAACTGAATTAATGCACATTATGAAAGTAGTTTGTTCAGAATCGTTTACTGAATCAATTTGTGTAATTTTCAATATAGGTAATTTTTTATCCCAAAAATAATGGAAACTACGTAAATTACAGTCACACTTCCGCTGTACCGCTGTCAAAACAATCCAAAATGGACGATGTACCTACTACGCTAGACCTTTATACGTGTGTGACTGTGTGCGAAGATTTGTAATGTGACCACAATTTTTTCCCACAAACCGTATTAACTAATTTAATAAATAAACAATGTAATAAACATAATAGTAAAAAAATCATTGTATGTATTATGATAATACGATAAAATTCTAATTCAGGTGTTTGGTGGTGTGCGTTTAATTCCGAGACATGTCATATAAAAGACGCAAAATCGCAGTAACAAGCTTGTTAAAATGTCAATTGCAGACGTCGCACCATCAATAGTTTATTGATCGTGTAGGCGGGCCCTTAGGAAGACGTCGTTTTGATGCACGAGGCGGCAAGCGTGCAGACCGTATACTTAGGATATGCTATTAATTAATACACGCCAGTATTGGCTGCCTTTCTATGATTGAACTTTTTAATAACAGTGCATCTAATTTTATTGAACTGAACATGAATATATGCATAATGCACAATAAGCCTTTAATATTCCCACTGCTGGGACACATGCCTCCTCTCTGTGAGAGGGAGTGGGCCATAATCCACCACGAGGGCCCAGTGCGGGTTGGTAGATGTCACATGTTTTTGAATTTTTGGTTCTAGGACATGCCGGTTTCCTCACGATGTTTTCTTTTGCCGTTTTGAGAGCAGTGGTGATGAAATAATTTACAAAAAGTAAAGCGCCTGTCTGGGGCCGAACCTACGACCTACAACTCGTAAGTCGCGGCCGTTACCAACGGGGCACCACTGCTTTTAACATGAATATATAGCACTCATAATTATGAGCCTAGAACCTGATAAACAATATTAAGTACTATTTTCTGCCCGTGCCCTTCGTCCGCGTGAGGTTTCTAGTTCCCCCGACTCACCATGTCGTATCGCATCGCCTGCCCGCGCTACTACTTCGTTTTCGCTTAGCGTTCTTTTTGACTGCTTTTTTCGCTCGGCTCCTGAGGGTCCTAGCGTAATGTTAGCTAGCCTAAGTTCTTCCTCAAGAATTGAGCTATCAAATGCAAAAACATTTTTTTTAAATCCGACTGTAAGTTCCAGAGATTACTCCCTACATACAAACAAACAACCAAAATTTTAGCTCTTTATACAGGATGTCCCGTAAATAATGGATCAAACGTAACGGGTAGGTAGCTCACTTGATATCCAGCAACTAATTTGATTAGTTAAATAAAACCGCTACGGAATCAATTTTTTATTCAAGACAATTTTTTTCGAATTTTACCATTTTCTCTAACAGAATTCAGTTTTTTTTATTGCTGTCGCTGCAAACGATAACATTTTTAGGTACGATTTTTGTTAAACATTTCTGAATAACTTACTAATGTAATAAGATATCTTTTTTGTAAATAACGTTTTATTTGCCTTAGTAAAAAACTGGAATTGAAAAGTGTTTTTTTTACCATGAAAAGAACATAATTTAAAACAAAAATTAGAACTATTTAAATTAGTTGTTGAAAATCAGGTGAGCTGCCTACCCGTTACGTTTGATCCATTATTTACGAGACACCCTGTAATATTAAAAAATATATATATATACAGGGTTACTGGTAACTCGACGTATTCCTTGCAGAACGTCATAGTAGGGTTAAAATGCAACAAATTAAGCCACCAAATGTTCTACCGAAATTCAGTAGTTTTTAAGATAATAAGGTTTTTAGTTGTTTTATGAAAAATCCAATTTAAAAATGATTTACGGCGCGACTATACTGGAATTTAAGTTATTATAGTAGCTGATGCTGTAGCAGATCTTTGTTGATATTTAAAAATCTAAAATGCCTAAAATTTTGGCAAAGATCACTAATTAAACATTTTATTTATCGCAATTTTTGTCATTACTTTATTAAAAAATCACTCAAAAACTACTGATTTTCGGTAGAACATTTGGTGGCTTAATTTGTTGCATTTTAACCCTACTATGACGTCCTGCAAGGAAGACGTCGAGTTACCAGTAACCCTGTATAATAACGGGAAAAGTTGATGTTTTTTAACATATCGGTTTCTGTTTCTAAGGGAAAGTTCTTCAGTATGACGGTTAGAACTGCCCCCTTAATTATTGCACTTAACTTATTCAACAACCTGTAAAAATCATCATCTCTAGACGCAATGATTTTACAATGATTCACCTAGATAATCCAAGAGAAATATTTCAAATAAACCGACAAGAAAATCTGAATAAAAGCTTGTAAAATAGTCATATTTTCCAGATGCAGCACAAGTATTGCGTAGGTAGGTAATTGAGTTCCTCAGTGGAATATTTGTTTTCAATACAAGGGCTTGCATCGGAACAAGTCCTTAACACACTTAACATTTCCATTCAATTCTATAGCAGCGGTGCTTTCGAGCTTATATCTTTAAAATAGAATTTCATCGGTTATTTTCCTACTGAATTGTGGTCTTTTTTAAATCTTAATTGCATAGGGGTTTGTGTTGGAACAGATTCTCTGACAGATATTTTTTGAAAATTTTCTATTTCTATCATTAGGGCGTATTTCAATTTAGGTACTAGCCTTTTGCTAGATAGTTATATTTTCCACAAACAGGGTACATTTTCCTGAAAAACAGGAAAATTTGCTAATTGAATAAATAATATACTATAGTCTTTCGGGTGTCTATACATAATTAAACGTAACTAATACAACCTACGTTGTAAAACAGCGAAAAATCATGCGCACTTAATAAAGGGACAATTGTCATCGCCATCCTAATCCTAATCCTAACATCCTAACAAATTTTATAAATGCAAAAGTAAGTTTGTTTGTTTGTTTGTTACCTTTTCACGCCCAAACAACTGAACCGATCATCCTGAAATTTTGCATATACGTTGTCAGGTGTACAGAAACGGACATAGGGTACCTTTCATCCCGCAAAAAGTACTGTTCCCGAGGCAAACAACAATAACGTTCTTATTATAATAGATGGCGCCAGGTGTCTTTCGAATCATGATTGAATTATAACCCGAATTTATAGTCAAAGTCTAAATTAACGCGAGCGAAGCCGTGGGCAAAAGCTAGTCTACAATAAAAGAATTAAAGAATTATTAATAATTAATATTAATGATTAATTTAAGAATTAAAGAATTTCGTGAAAACCCGGTAAAGTTCCTAATAGAATCTCCCTTACTTAATTATCTCAAAACTACCATGAGAACTGAGGAGGTGGGGCCAGCTGACACATCCATTAGTGCACCAACAGACGGTCTTCACAACCCCGACATAGGTAATCGATTCAATGTCTATATATACAGCGATAGAAAACAATAATTATAACAGGTCAGGCGATGCAAATTTATGGTTCAAGGAAGTTACGACTCTGAATACGGTGCTATACAAATAATGAATTAGTTATGTGAGTTGCGGAAAGCTTGACTGTTGTAAAATGATTGATGATTATTCTGATGACGCTAACTTTTTCGTTTGTACAGCTTTTGTTATTCTGTTCTCTGGTCCCATGGTCTTCTTCATCATCATTCGTATCGATGGAATGTGTCATATTTTTATGAGCCCGAGCTCAATACTGAGGTTGGCTACAAATTGGCCTTAATCTTCACTGTCAACGTCAACAACGCTGCATGAAACGATAAACGTTTCCTCAGCCGCAATGCAAGCGGAACTCTCAAATCAAACATTGACGCATATAAAAACAGTCGCAAATTGCGCTAATCGCAAGACAAGTCGCGTACGTCCTTGACGGCACCGTTTTCTTCAATTCGCTTCAGTCGCACAAGCGCCAATTTGACTTTGTACGACGACAGGAACAGGCCGCGGATGCGTCTATTAGGGCACTTATTTAATACTTGAAAATAAAGGAGTACGGCCATTATGGAGTAGCGCAAGTTTCCGGACGAATCGCATGCATATGACACGTGCGCGTGCGACTATCGGCTAGTTGATTACCCTTTTTGTAACGTCGGAATTAATAAAAAATAAGTGGGTAATTGTAGTTATTCCTATTCGTAGCTTGTGATTGTAATCTTGGCCATGGAAGGTAATCACTCCTAACGATCTTACATTAATTTGTTGTGGCGCTTGTTTATCAATTTATTTTTTTATCAAAACCTTATATTTGTGAAAAGTTATGAGCATTTTATAGTTCCGATCCTATGCTTCTATGGTTGCTCATAATAGACATCCAATATTCGATATTAATTATCCAAGCGGTTCTGATTTCTGTACCTTGTGAATTCCCGCAGTGTGCAACACACTCTAGCTCTGGGTCAAACGGAACTGGCCCACACACTCATCAGAGCCCCTAACATGGCGCTCGCCGCTTCCTATGACGTCACACGGCATCACTTAGGACCCATTCACACACGTGTTGATAAGCAACCGACAACAGTTTGGAAATTGCTCTATTACTGACATGCTATGTAATCTTATTTAGAGTCATAATCATCATTTAGTTACCTAAATGACTGAGTCTTATGTTCACAAAGTGCTTGTTCAAGATTAGACGTTTTACGCGTGTACGGACGCACGCGCCTAGATACGAGCGTAATAAGCGCGAGTCCAGATAATCGATGCTTCTTGTCTGTTGCTTCTTCGGACTTCACCTTAACCTGACAGATCATATAACATCACGCCTTGTTTCACCGAAAGGCTGGGCAGAGGTCTACCTATAGTACACCCACATTTCGCCAGTCTTGTTTAAGTTGTAAGTCCCTTTTAATAGGGGGCGATCCCATTGCAATCAACCGGGCACAAATCCAGACTCCAGGCTGCTACTGAGAAATTCTAGATAGAAAACCATATAATACTTTGCCTGACCTGGGAATCGAACCTAGGACCTCATGCTTGGCAGTAGCACTTGCGACCATTAGACCAAAGAGGCTGTCAACCTTAACAAACTCTCTGACATACATAGGCGTCGCATGCGCCTGCGCATAGTAGATGGTATGATTAAAAAAATAAATAATCATATGCGTGTCTTTTGCTACTTTGTCAGGTTTTACTAACAGGTGTTTTTATGTCTCCTAACTATTATTAAACTCTAAATAGGTAGTCCATTACTGCAGCGGCCGACAACAGAGGCATTGATGAACGAACGTGAAAATGTGGGCCGAGGCGAAGCCGAGGTACCACATAAGTGAGGCCATCAATGCCTGGTTGCGGCCAAGGCTTGTATAGTACTTTTCTCAAATAATGCGCGGAAATTCAAACTAAGATTAATTATAAATTTTAGAACAACGATGAATTTTCTCGCGACAATATGTTCATTTGTTTCTTTTTCACTTTAAAGAGCTCTATTTGCTAAGCCAGTTCGAGATTTAAATAAAATCTTTGATAAGTCCTTTTAAGTTGCCATGATGGTCGAAGTAAAAAGTTCGTTCCATTTTTAAATTACACGACAGATATGAGTTTTCTTGTATTAACATTGCCGGCCGCTAAACACGAGAGATATAGATTTTCGCATGTATTTGACCAGTACAACATTTTCTATTTATCTCCAAGAAGGTTGTCAAAATAATGCTCGAATTTCACAGCATGTTTGAGAAAAATAAATTGTGTTTACAAAATAGCTTTATTTCACCTTTTACGAGATTATTACTGGCCCTAATGCGCTCATCTCGCCATTTTGTATTCTTCACTGAAAATATGCGCTCAGTAAAAGCTGAAGTTGCTGGTATAGAAAGAAGAAATTATACTATTTTGAAAATATAATAAAAGGCAGGATCACTGAGCAACACTTGTTGCCATTTTTCAGAAGTAGATTTAGCAACACATTTTTAGTCAGAAAGAGCATTAGCCAGAAATTTAATAAACTGATTTATTTATGAATACAAATTTCAAAAATAGATTACGGTTGCGTTTCGTTTTACACTTATTTTAATAAAATAATGTTATTTCATTTTTCATCGAAATGTAGTAGCTTCGTCTACAAATTTTTTTTTTTTTGCTGATGTATTTAGTAGTAGAGTAGAATACTATGTTATATAGAAGGGTTGGCAACCATTGTTACGATATAACTATAAGTTTTGTTGAGCAACAAATTGATCTGAAGATTTTTAATTGGTATTTCTCTCGGGTACCATCGGGGGAGCATTTATCAATAAAAAAGAAAACCAAGCAAACCAATTTTCCCACTAACTAGCGCGCTTTCGATAAGCTTTTCCTTTTTTTATTTGATCTATATAAAAATACGCAATACATTTAAAACATTCCTTCTTCAAAGAATCCTTATCGACAATACGAGTATAACGAGTGTAATCGTATAATTGCCCTGAGCCGCTTATATTACAAAATACGAAATTGAAAAAAAATCCTGACGATCGGTATAGAAAATACATTGTTATTCCGCCAGGAGATCGGCTTTTGTCAGTCAAGTACTCCGATCCTATTGTATTTCCTTTTCGCTTAATTGAGTATCAATTATTTCAAACAAACTGCGTTGCAATTAGTATTGGTAAAATGCAAAAGATTAAAAGTATACGCTTGCAAATGAACAGGTTAAAATTAATTAGTTATTGTATCAGCACATTTTAATCACGTTTCATTTGTTTAAATAGGAACTTGGGAAGAGCCGCGCTCACTGGTGAAACATTGCGTACAATTACAACCTTACGCTTTTCAATAAATTTGAATTACATTTTTATCTGAACGATTTATTCCAGAGAATTTGATATCAGACTTCCAATAAAAAGTCAGGAAAGGTTTCACATTCCAGTCGGAAACTGCGATCCGCGGAACATGGCCGCCATACAATATTCCTTTCAAATGCAGAATAATACAAAAGCGTATCAAGCTGCATTTTTAATGGTGAACGTATTTGTAATTTCTAAAATAATCGATCCCCCACCCCACGCACAGGCTGCGTCTAGTCGCCACCGTCGCGAGGGACGCATCGTTATCGACCAAATTTTTATTATGCATATTTTTTAATTTTATTTTTTTTCGCCCCCCGCCCTTGGAGCGAGTCCACGTGCGTATTAAATCAATACTCGCAGCGAGATTTTGTTTTTATTCGTTGGATGGGGGCACCGGCATTTTTGGCGGACCTCACCTTCTGAGCGTGAATTCCGATTTCCGTCTAATGGAACAGCATGCAGGGTGCTCAGAAATGCACGCCCGTCAGACTATTTTTACGTACGACTAATGCCCTTCGTGTCAACTTTTTGGTGTTTTTAGAACTTTATATGTATGTCCGGATAAACGGATAAAGGCCTATTTTTTACGTGTCGTGGCATGTCCTGAGTGGAATTCCCTTTTTAGCGCACCATAGCGCGTGCTAAGTCTTACTATCATAGCAATGTTTTGCCTCAGAAAATACTGGCACCATTTACTTGTTTACTCTCAAAATAGTTTTTGCTCGTCCAAATGAAGGCCACAGCTATTTTTCTTAGCTTATTAATTTCTGAAATTAACCACACACGGTTAACTGTGAGGTGATCAGCTGCTTATCTGGGAGAGTGGTTTAATTGTGGCTACCTACTACGCACAGCAGGTTATCATTATCTCGATGCTTAAACTTAATAACTTATTGCACATCGAACCAAAAAAGTTAAATAACGGTGCTTATATTTTTTGTATCAATTTCTCGCCGTGCAAGTTGTGAGACTTAAGGCTCCCACACACAGGCGCGACACGACAGCGCTACACAAAGGCGCCGCTCGTCGCGCGACACGCGGTGCCTTTGTGTCGGGCGTCGTGTCGCGCCAGTGTGTACGAGCCTTCATGCGTGTTAAATGAGAAAGGCGTGTTACTACGTCTTTCAATCAAGGTTTAGAGAGAAATAATAGAAACGTGGCATTAAGGGCCTATAATTACCACAGATTGCGAAAATTATCTTTGCATGAAAGGCTGTAGTTTTAACAGTACTGCAGAATTCATTTTTAAATTAATATACTTACAGTAAAGGTGAGAACTACTACTAAGTACTATCAGTTGCGAATACACGATTGCATACAATTTTCTCGATACAAAGAAAACTCAAAGCTACTTCCAAATCGTATAATAAATGGATAATGTTCAATAAAAAACTTCAAATTTAATTTCAAGCTTTATCTCCAAACAAACCACTCACATCTTGGACCGCCCTGCCGCCCGGCCCACGACAGGACCCCGATTCAGTACTTGTCAGTACCGCTTCGGCTATCAAACGGGGAACCTGTGTTACTTCGCTTGCACTAAAAAAACCTTTTTACAAAAAAACAAGCGACTTCCAAAAAATATACTAAAAATAACTTTAATTTCGGAAGTTGGTGTCTTTGTCTTGTATTTTCGTTTTTGGCCACCGACTTCCGAAATAAAATTATTTTTCACGTTTTTTAGTGTATTTTTTGGAAGTCGGTTGTTCTTTTTGTAATAATGTTTTTATTTTTCACTTTTTAGTTGTGGTACCTACCCCAATCACATTCGTATACCACTACTTGATATGTAAATAACCGTGAAAGGAAATTATTAAAACATCATCAATATAAAGTAAGTGGAAAAAATATGCAGTATTAACGATAACTCAAAAACCACTAGTCAGAACTTGATCAAATTTAAATGAGACCACATGTGAAGCATCAGCTTTGAAATAAAAAAAGAACCATCCAAATCGGTTCACCCAGAAAAAAGTTCTGAACTAACACACAAAAAAAGAAAATACAGTCGAATTGACAACCTCCTCCTTTTTTTGAAGTCCGTTAAGAAGACCTGCGGAGTCTATTCGGTAAAAATCTTACCGTGAAATCTAAGGTGAAGTTAGCTGTCATTTCATTGATGCTGGGATGACACTTGGTAGTTTACTTCACCTTAGTTTTCACGGTGAGCAGTTTACAGAATAGATCTGCTGATTGGCAACGTTTTATGTTCTGAAGAAATTATATATTTGTCGGAAATACGTTAAATCAATCATTAGACTTTGACTAATCGGGACGCCAGCGCCACCAGGTAGCGATCGACAGAGTCTATAACATAACGCTTGACCAAAGTAAAAGCATAGTTTGTTGTTGGCGGTTAAGCAGTGAACACGTTTAGAAATAGTCACGCGTTCTGTATAGTTGTGTCGTGTACCTACAGTGTGATTAATTTGTTCGTAAATTATAATTTGATTTGAACTACAAACGGTTTTTCTATTGCGCAATAACCAACACTTCCCTTAGTACTCCCACAGTAGTTAAAATATGGCTGATAATAACGAGAGACATACCTTCTCCGTCATATTAATGTAAAATGTAATTTAGATGTAAAAATAAGGCACCCACATTTCTTTTTTTCAAAATGGTTCAAAATTATCAAAACTCGATTTATAAGTTTATGAAAAAATCACGAACCTACAAACATGGGGGTTCGAATAAAGAACCTACTTTTTTTGAAGTCCGTTAAAATATCAAGTTCAATTTTCATTAAACGAATAGATATAAACAAAATTATTCTTTTGTCAATTTCATTGGCAAAAAAAGTCACTATCCGAGCAAAAGTGAGCGATGAGGACATCTGAAGTATTGAGTCGATCTTGTCAAGAATATTGCTTTTATCCAAATATAGTGTATACGCAAATAGACTGTACCTTACCTACCTTCACACAATATAAATTAATAAATTATCATTAAGATTTTTGAGATATCGTCTCTCAAATTGAAAACACGGTGTGGGCCGATTTTTTTGCACGCCAGTGTATTCGTTTATTTGTGTTATCTATAGCATAACTAATAGGCTCTTAAAACGCAACAAATATTCGACGATAGACCAAATGTTATTTTATATATTAAGCTAAAATGTGCCTTGGTCAGGTTGCGTACTTTTGCCCCAACTTGTGGGTAAAAGTACGCATATAAGAAAAAGAACACGATTAGGTATAATAAAAGAATAAAATAATTCCGCTGCATACAAACGTATGCAGCGGAATTATTATTTTTTTTTGCTGGTGTAATCTTCTCCGAAACTGTCTACTTCGAGTTATTTTTTAAACATATTTGCGAGGAATTATGTTGCATTCTGAAACAAATAAATATTTATCCATACTCATACTAATATTATAAATTCGAGAGTAACTCTGTCTGTCTGTATGTTATCTTTCACCCCTAAACCACTGAAGGGATTTCGATAAAATTTGGCAAGGAGATAAATGGCATCCTGAGGAAGGACATGGGCTCCTTTTTGTCTAAAAAATAATGCTAAAGGTCGTGATATAAGGAATGAAACTTTGTAAGGGAAACTTCTGATTTCTTAAGTTAGAGATATGGAAATTCCAATGTATGCTTTTGGTAACAAATAAAAGATTACTTGTTGCAGCGTTTTTGTAAAATTATCCGTCAAGGGGTACAATTGTGGACGATTTCAAAATTCATATGATTATGGAAAGATTTGTGTACCTTTTTTTTAGAGATATTCGAAAACGATCACGATGAAGTATCTCGAAGTAATATTTATTTCTGTATTTATTTCATTAAAACCGGTCCACCCGCTTAAAAGTTATTACAACTTAAAGTTATAAAATAACTTAGCTAACATAATAATGTTAGCATTACGTGGTGGTGGGAAGAAGGCGTGAGTTTATGTATGTGTGTTATGTTTACGTGGTCAATGGCGGCGCTAAAGTATTTTAAATTATTGGTGCTAATATTAAAATTAATTATTATTATTTTTAAGTTTGTCATTTAGATTCATAATAACCCGTTTAATTAAAAAATAAGATTATTTACATTTATTATCTATCTGTCTGTCACCTTTTCACGCTTTAACAGCAAAAATGAATTATACGAATAGGCCATGACCTGGTTTAGGACATAGGATAATTTTTATCCCGGCAGCATGTTCCCGTGGGATAATTTCCGACATCCACCCGGGCGAAGCAGCGGGCAGAAACTAGTATTATATTATTATATAAATAAAATAGCAACTTTATGCAGAAAACTAATATTCTTTTTTTATTTAGATACTAATTATTGATTTTTTTAATTCCTTGTTAAGTATGCAGACCTGAGATGCGTATTATTACCCCCGTAATTTTACTCCATTCGACCGTTACAACATAAAGTTTTTAATAACTCAAATTCCAGTGAGTTTAGGTAATAACGTTATTATTTAGAAAACCGTTAAATAAGTACATAAAAAAAAAACATTTGAATTACGAATACTCCACTTCCACAAACTTTTCCCAGTACAGAAAAACTACGAAAATTTATGGCGATTTAAATTTTTTGGACCATATATCGCAAACGCGACACGCATCGCTCCGCGGCTTATGACACAGTATGGCGTCCCTTGCGCACACATTCTCGAGGAACCAGGGTCGCCGAACTTCCACCCCCTCAGCGAAAACAACACTGCGTACTTTATCCCACTGCGTTCTTTTACCTCAGATGACTCTAATCGACGTACAACGGTCGTTGATATCCTGAAGGGGTTAATTTACGCTGTCTGCGTTGCAACTAAGCTGTCACTTGTAAATTTTACAATGTCTCAAGCAGCTAAACATTGCTCGCGCTGCCCCGCCTCTCAAGCGAGTTCATACCACCGCTGTACCGCTGCACCGCCGCACCGTGGGATCAAAACATGATTTTTCTAACAACGCTTTTTGCACATTATATAGACTCGGAGAAGTGAGCTTGTTATTTAAGAGTTTATTAGAAAGCGAGTTTTTCTTTTATAAATCAATGGTGATGACGTTGCGGTCTTAATAGTAGGTGACAATAAAATGGAAAGATTTATTAATTTAATAAGGTATTTCGTGTGAATAAATCGAATGTGATGAATGTTACAAATTAAGTTTTTTACGTAGTCAAATGACACCCGGTTTCTTCTATCTTACGTTTTTTGCAAATAAATGTTGAATATCACTGGCCACATTACAGGAATTACCTTAAGAGGGCGCACAACGGTCCACTAGCGCCACTCCTTTAAAAAAAATATCTCGTGACTGAGAAGGAATTATGAATAGCGGCTTGTGAGGACGCTCGATAAGTGTGTCTCGAATTTAATAGTACCTTTTATAAACTTTTATATTACGACACGAAGCAACAAAATACGATCTAGAGGAATGTGGCCGCTTTTCTTTAGATCGAGTTTTGTTGCTTCGTGTCTCAATATGAAAGTTTATAAAAGGTATTAGAACATTCTAGACACACTCAACGAGGGTCCTTACAAGCCGATATTCATAATTCCTTCTCAGTCACGAGATAATATTTTTTTTAAGGAGTGGCGCTAGTGGACCGTTGTGCGCCCTCTTAAGTAATACTAAAGTTGAGTTTGATAATTCTCTACTTCAAATTCTCAGTTGAGAAACGGGATGTTAATTTCTTTCATCAATATTTCAGATAGGTAGACGTACTTTTCCAACTTAGATACATTGTTATGTTCAATTCTCGTTCCAACCTGTACACGGGATCAATAAAAAGTTTATAAATATAATCAGTTCTGCTATGAATTAAAAAACAGTTACAGTTAAAATATCTTCATAAAAATGTGTAGAAATTACATAATGATTGCAATCGCCGGCGTACTAACTAACAATGTTTGTAAGTTTATGATATAAACGCCTGCATAAATTAGCCATATTTCCGCTTCACTTAAAAACAGCTCGCAATAAGTATTACTTATTAGGAAATAATTATGACTGACTGGGAATACATAATAATGGGCCAATAATACGCACATAATTGAATTTATTTTACATTAATTTTAATTACGACTTCTTACACATTACGCGCGTAACCTGCACTCAGCGGAAAAATTAGTTTAAAATAACTTTTCCGTTACACTAACATTATAACGTACATATGAATTATTAATATAACGATAGTTAATAATTCATTTATACTACGTTTTATTGTGTGCAATAAATATCGCGGAACAATAAAATCTCTTAGATTGTTTCACTTTTTTTGTTGTTGTGTTAATATTGCAGTGGATGAGCGAGTCGTCTCACCCGGTTCTGCGCACGCGATTTCTATACATACATATTATAAATTAAAGTCGCTTTTCGTGTCTGTTTGTGTGACCGCGTTGTTTTTCTAAACTACGCAACGGATTTTGATGCGGTTTTCACCATCATTTAGCGAATTTATTCAGGAAGGTTTATGTGTATGCGGATACACAGACAGACATGAAAAGTTACATAATGTATATAAGTTATTCTGCAAGCATTTTATTTTAGCAGTGATATTCGATGAAATGTTGTCAGAAGATTAATCAAATCTGCCAAACACACAGTGAGCTGGCGGGATTAGTGCGTCAAAAAATGTCATAACATTTTTATCAATCTGTTTCATTCCAAATACAATCCTTGTGCTTCAAATGCCGTCGCCTGGGTAGCCGCGAAAACTCGAAATTATTGAATGTTTTATGTATATTTTCTCCTCCTGTATATTTTTAAAGCGAATAAATGAAAACCCTTGTTTTCCCATACAAAGTTGATTCGTTTGTTTTACAAAAACGTTGTTTTTACCAGTTATTAACGACAATCTGCTATGTTCTTTTTATCCTTTTTTTTTATCTGTGTTTGTGAAATGAAAATAGCAGGACGTTGGCTCTGTTTTGATTCGATTTGTTGTACTCACAAGTTTTAGTCGTAGATTGGTTTATTTTTCTCTTTTTCTATCGTTCCAAAATAAGTTAGTTTGGCATGAACGATTCACTGGCTGCATCCTTCCCTCTTCATACATGAATGCAAAAGTGTACGTCATAACAAACACAAATAAAAGGTCACAAATGTCACCGCGGGCCACAGATAATATAGACCATAATGCTGCCTAGAGTTTATCAATGGTATCTCTTTCATTCATACTCTTTAGTCTATGTTGTCAAAATATTTGACTTCAATGTTTTCAATTTCATTCAGTGAAATCCTAGTCGAAACCGTATTATTAAAAGTGTATACAAATGTTATTAAAAGTGTCGTGTTTACGTTCCTTGTCGAAAGTAATAGAAAACTATGAATTAAGTACTTAATTTGTAATTTGTAATGTGTCTGTCAACGGCGAGAAATCACTTTGTTATCGGAGTCTTGTCAATATTTTTATCTTTTCTGATTGCAAACATGACTATAGGTGTAGAACATTAAAAGGTTTGATTCGATCATAAGATCAGTGAAAATGGCATTGGGCTTTACTTGACCTCTCCCGCTCTGGGCGGAGCGGGAGGGCGTGTCAGACTCTTACTGACTAAAACCTACCCGTGTTCCTTCAGTTGCCTGTTCGCCCGGGCCACGGTAACTCTATCGAACAATCCGCGACCCCGGCAGCATCGGCCCTATCGGACCCCGTCAATTATGCTGACATCTTTTTGAGGCGCGCGTGGAACAACGCGCCGTGGACCCGGGGTCTGGATTCTGGATTTCTGCCCGATTAATGACAACTGACTCGCATCATGGGACTTAGTAAGCTGATTTGTCTTCTCGCGCTCTCTCATTCGAAATGAAACGAGGAATGGACGTTCTACTTCATGAAACAAAGCTGATTGTGAACTCGGGTGGAGTGTCTGATAGCAGCTTAACATTTGGCGAAGCGTTGGCGTACCGTCTACCTCTGCGGCTTTGTCCACCCCTTTGGAACGCAGGCGCGTTGCATGTATGTAGGAATTACTAGTAATTACCTAGTATTTTTTGGTCTTCCATAATCCCTCAAAATATCGACATTTGCGTAGGTGCTATTTAAGTTAACGCAGTGGAATTTAGTTTTTATAAGATGTACATATGATATGCTGTAGGTGGTGACAGTTTTGGTCAAGCCCTCCCAAAATAGCAAAACATAACATAACATAACATCACGCCTATATTCCCCGAAGGACTAGGCAGAGGCGTACCTATAGTACACCCACATTTCTCCAGTTATGTTTAAGTCCCATGTAATAGGGGGCGAGCCTATTGCCAATAACAGGGCACAAATCCAGACTCCGGGCTGCTACTGAGAAATTCCAGATGGAAAAACCCAATAACACTTTGACCGACCCGGGAATCGAACCCAGGACCTAATAACAAAACATATGTTCCGTATTTTTTTTTAGTTTTCGGGTTATACCAGATTTTAAAACAAAAACAACATAAGCGCCATGAGTCATTCTTTTGACTCTCATGTGTAAATAAAATATTTTTATTAATAACTTTTTCCATCAAAATATTATTAAATAGTTACTCTATCCGTAATTACCTTTGATTCTACATAAAAACTTACAAATTCAACATAAATTCACTATTGTTTGATTTTTTCCTCAAAAATTTTTTGACTAACTCGAAAACTATAACAAGATTTTGCAGAACATATTTTTTTGGTTATTTTGGGAGGGCTCGACCAAAGTAATCACCACCTACAATATCTCGGTCGATTTCTAGGACACCCTGTAGTATATTGTAAGTGACGTAGAATATCAAAGATACATTAGAGTAACAAGTGAAACCGAGTAACCACGACACAGATCATACTTCAATCTAGAAGAGAAGACTTCATAAAATAACGCTGGAAGTGCTTATCCTAACAGGTACAGGATAGCATGGTCTATTCTCGTTATTTTCAATTCCATTCTTGCGATTTCAGTTCTAATACGACTGCTACCCATTACTCTTTCATTTACAAATGTACTAATAATAGTCTTTGGGAGAGGACTTACAATGCAATATTTCGCTCAGTTAGTTGCATTTATTGAGAAATAAAATGATTAGGTACTGAACTGTAGATGAAAATATTTTCGAGAGATTGTGGAGTGTTTTGTAGGAAAATTGTAGGATTAAACGTTTTAAACGTTTTCGAATAAAACTCACTACAACCTGCTGAAATTACATTTGCTGGAAATAGTCATATTTTCGCGAAATAGTCTTGTTCCCAGTAAATATATTTTAGAGAGTTTTATTGATGTTTTAAATGATTATAACTCAGTAATTATTTCGTCATAATTGCCACAAATTTAATTTAATCAACATACCACGTGTAACAGGGTCGTAATTCACAAAAGCAAAATTCGGGTTGCATTGAAGGAATCACCTTATTTATATTCGTACTGTAATTAGTAATTCAGTCGAGTTTATACTGCTCCGGCTTTATTGCTATATTTGGATCTATTAGAGCACCTGTGGGACCATAACGGAGCCTAAAACGAGATGTCTGGACTCGTAAGAAGTTGTAACGGTATCTACATCGCCACATGCGAGCTACACGTCACACTGACGTCACGCAAAATGCTGCATCGCGCAAGCAGAGTTTACCGCGCAACTAGCACATATACAACGTCCCGACATCAAAGGTCGGGCAGTTGCCCACCAGACACGAGGCCAGTCTGGTTGGAAGATCCTCCCTTTTCTATGGAGGTATGAGTGAACTTTACACCCTGTTCCTCATACTTTCTATGAATCTGTCACCGATTCTAAGTATAGTTACAGTATAGTCGTGACAAGAAACTTCGAAAATGATGGAAGCTTTAGAAAGTCTTTCTCCGTATTATCATCTCTCGCCATATTATTTTTAAATATTTCAATAAGTAGGTAAATGAGCGTTGTTTAAAACCCGCAGATACAACTGCGCTACAACTTTACGACAGCGCAAAGTCGTAGGGAAGGGGCAAGTGTCGTATTTTCTTGCACATTGACGGAGATCTAGCGACAGACAACACAAGTTTCAGGAACATTAGTAACGAGATAAACGAAGAATTCGTTTTAAAAGTAACACACATTCCCATCAATCAAAGTTCAGTTGATATTCCTAACTAAAAAGTAAAAAAAAAATAGGTTAATAAGCCATCTAATTCGACTATTCTTAATAATAGCTGGGTTTCGCATCTTTTAGCTATTTCCATCTCAGAAATCAAACAAAAGACGTAAGTAAACAGTTCTAATGATAGCAACACCATTTCATACAGTTTATTTACTGAAGTCAGATTCTGACCCACGCTGATCGAGAAATGTATAAATTCAGTAAAAACGTATCTACGCATAGACTATGAAAAAACAAAAGAAAGTAGATAAAAAGAAATTAAAGGCTATGGATTGATACACTTTGGTTAAAAATCAAATATGAAGACTTTGATTAGGAAAATGGTTTCTAAAGCTTTCCCTTTGAAATCAATGAACTTTAAAATAACTTAGTAGTTCTAGTCCGAGACTGTATTTGGTGCAGAATCTGCTTACTAGAACTGTTAACAAATTAGATCAACCACGTTTCAGATTGTCTAAAATACATACTTCTTTTATGGGGTAGTGTGTAAAATGTTATAATAAAATACCACTCGATATTCTTCAACTAAATGAGAAGAAATTTAAAACATGCTTAAACGCACACTATGTAGACAAGCATGTTATAAATTGGATTATTATATCCTAATTAATAAATGCGAAATTGAGTCTGTTTATTTGTTACGCTCTCACGCTAAAACAGATGGATGGATTTGGATGAAATTTGGCACTTGAGTAGATCATGGCCTGGGTTGGGTCATAGGATACTTTTTATTTTGGTACGTTCGATCCCGTGGGATAATTTCCGACCTCCACGCGGGTGAAGCCGCGGGCAAAAGCTAGTTGTAGATAAAAAGCTTGGCTTAATGCTGGTCCTGCTCCGCAGTCACTTGGGCTCACTAGTTAAATTTGAATGTTTGGAAGAGATGCTTCCTCTTTTTTTTTCTGACAACACGAACTTAATGTTTATATTGATTTTTTTATTAATCAAGTTTTAATTGTTGAATACTTCAATAGATATTAATCTTTCGTTTTGTATAATTTAGAAGCACTTGCCCAAAATACCATGGATTCGTTTGTTATGTCATTGTTATGTATGTTAACTTGAAAGCATGGCAGTTGAGACTATGTCATGCTCACTTAAATGTCTCACTGATGGTGGCGCGTGTGTTGGATCATTCGGTTCTCTACAAAATGGTTGAGCCAGATAGTGCTGATCCACGCGTCATGCTCGTGAACGAGCGCCGTCATCGGTTGAGACTGGTCATCTCTTAACCTTTACGGTTTATTTTGAATCTTATATTTTGAATTTTTTCTTCATTTTATTTATTTACATTCTTCTCACATATATAGAAGCAACAAGAATATTGAACCCAGGATTTTTTATGTTTTGATTTAAAAGAGTGTCCTAGGAGTTTCTTACCCGTTCTTCTCCATAGAGATCTAAGTTTTGGAATGGGCAACTAGCTTCAACTTTCTAACTAACTGACCGACTCTTTGACAATTCCAAAGTGCCTGCAAATGGTTTAATTGAAATAAATGCTTTGATTTTGAGTTTGCATATGGGCCTAAAGATACATTCTTTAGCGACCTGTGCCCATTTTAGAATTCCCGAAGCTAAGTTAAGATTCCATCTTGTATTATTTTAGCTCAAATTATGGACAAAACCCGCGTACACAGTGGCCTTTACCCATAACACATAATATTTCCATTCAATAGCGCAAAACCACTTACACTTTTTTGTGCCCACTTATAAATGATTAATAAAATATCTCATTGATCCAGAACGCAATATCACCCACAGAACAATGTGATGGAACCCTAAGATTTATACGCGCTTAGCACTCTTGCCTACTGAGGCGTAACTCAATAAATTCGTCAGTATAATGAGCAAAAACAGTCCGTCGACATGATTGTCGACAACGTGTTGTGTGCCCATCACTCACTGCTGAAATCGCAACAAATACGCATTCGATATAGACGTTGTGAAACGTCTTAGTTCGTGCAGGTCTTTAAGTTAATTTATTTTTGGCATTCTCAAGACCTGTTCCCGGAATTAAAAACGTTCAAAATCTCGTTGCAGTCTCATCCCCGCCACAAACAATGGCGAAACCTTGAAAAACAGTAGATTATACTGAGATTAGAATGCAAACATTTTAAAAATACGGGAGTGACTCCTCTGACATATTAGACAGAAAACTATTGCTACGGGCTATGGTTAATTTGAAAAGAGGCTTTTCTCAGTTGCGGACTACGGGCCTCCTCCCTAAGCCCGTCAACGAAGATTCGGACACTTCCGAAAGTAGTTAACACGTCGAAATGAACACTACTCCCGATTTACTAACATTTTCGGACGGGCAAAAAAACAAATCGGTAGTAAGGACACCTGCCAAATCGAGTTGTCATTTTTAGTTCGGGGCCCGCACTTATTTTATGTATGTATGTGATACAGAGTAGGAAGCTCCCATAACTTCGGCCGTAATTACGAATACAGCCTTTGGTGTTTTATATAATTCCATCATAACATTCATTACATAATGCGTCATGTTTTAGACTATTTATTACGTAATCATTAAGTCAAAATGTCAAACCTATAGTTTTATGACAGCTGCGCGCACAGATTATTAAAGCCCGGCGGCGCATGAGTCGTTGCCCGGAATGTTACCACTTTATAAATATTATGTTTATATACATTGTGAACTAGGTACAATGTATTTATTTTATTTCTTATTTTTTTGTTTATTTTTAATTATCGTATGCTGAAAACCAGTGCTAGGGCTCTGTCTCGCATAGGGTCGTAGGATTATGCTGAGCGATTGCCTTTTTGCGTGGATGTGACGCATATTTTCCCCCATCTCGTTCTTTTTTGTATTTGTGTGTTTTTTCTTTGCGTCATGTTTACCGCAAATAAACGTATTTTCTTTCTAATTACGGATTTCGCGCTTTGAGAGTAGACCCCTAGGAACGTTCAAGAGACACCAACACACACCTACCAAACATTTTGTAATAACTCTAATCCGTGCACTATGCAATATGCACTCGCTAAACTGTAAACCATGTTGAGCCACACACTGCCAAAATAGCTTCCAGCCAAATCCATATGCGCGACAATAAAATTACCGGCCCTTGGTCGCGCAGTCGATATTTTAATTAAATTTCGCACCTCAGCTTTGCATCAATCATACGAGTTTTACACGTAATTGAATTCATCATTTTATATTGTTTAACTGACATATTGATGAACAGTTGACAGACCGGTTTAAATTGACGCCGCGACGCTTTTACCGCGGTTTTAGTCGAGATTGCATTTAAATTGTTGATCATATGAGTGTGTTAAGTTAACTGCAGCAGATTACTAGCTGCATGATTGAGTGGTGTTGTGTAACTCGAGAAATTAGTAATAATAGATTGGTAACAATTGGGAATTGACAGTTTAGTCTGGTTAGCGTGTTTTCTGTATTGTTTCGAGTTATCATCATCGTTCATAGCCCTACTTCACCCACTTGCTGGACATGCCTCTGTTTCCATGTGCCAATACCCCCGCTTCTATGCCAGCCTTATCCAAACGACCGACACCTCGTCTTCCAGTCCTTGGACGGCATTTGGTCACTGCCTAACTTCACCTGTCATCAATGCGCCTTGCCAGGAGTCCTGCCGAACGTTTCAAGTTATAATTAGAAAATATTTGGATTTTAGTAAAACGTTATGAAATGAAATTTATTTGCAAGAATTGTGGTACATACAGATGGTCGGGTTTTTTTAAACAGTTTCTAAAACAATTCGCTAGAACTAGCATGCAAAATTATTGTTACATTAATTAAGTAAATGAAGCTAATAAAATTGGTACATAAATCATAGTTATTCAATTTAAAATGTCAAGTATTTGTCAAAATCTGTCAGTAAGATGTCAATTTCAGTGTAAATCTTTGATGTCTAAATACTCACTGACAGAATAGAATGATTTTTCTATAAGCCATTTGAATAACGCCGCTTTAAATCGATTGGTAGTTCCCTATACGATTTTGGTAGTTTATTAAATATTCTTATAACCATTGGAAAGCAACTTCTGTGATATAAATGGCTTATCATATTAGGGCTTCCGCAGTGGTTTCATTTCCATGATGTTTTCATTGAAATTGTTATACTAGAGACGCGTCGGGCTGTCATTTCGCGCCAGTCTGCCGGAGCCATTACTCTTCTTAGATTCCATGGCAAATAACCGCCAAGTATGTAACTTCAATCCGAAAACACGTTATCCATTTAAAATGTTTTTTTGTTGTGACATGTTTTGTTTAGGCCTAGGGCTTCTGCCGGGGCTGCGGATTGTTCGAAAGAGTTACCGTGGCCCTGGCGCACAGGCAACTGAAGGAACACGGGTGGGCTTTAGTCAGTAAGAGTCTGACACGCCCTTCCGCTCCGCCCAGAGCGGGAGACGTCATTTGATGATTACCCACCCAAAAAAAAAAAAAAAAAAAAAGGCCTAGGGCTTTCAAACGTCACAGACCTATGTCGTGGTGCCCCTGAATTCGCGAGCTTCGTTGGCTTCCGCAGGCAGAGTTTATGTTTACAGCTTTTACTGATTCAATCAAATGTACACTGGAATCCAAGTCAGTCATATTGCCTTAGAAAAATATATAGATTTTAAGAATTCTGAAAATTGGTCTGTTGTCATTCGGACTCCTAAAACACAGGCAATTAATGTTAATTCATTTTAACTCTTTCGTGTTAAGTATTTAGCGAAAGTCTGGTTTTACATGTAAGTAGTTTTAATCACCAAGGTGAGGTTAAAACCTAAGTGTTGAGATAGGTACCTGCTTTGGCTTTTACCCTCATAGCTAAAAAAATCGTACTAACTTGGTTTCCGGTTAAGAATCAGTCTATCGTTTTTAGGAATTGTGTATAGGAAATCCGACATACGTTTTGATGAACTCTATTAACTCAAAGGGATTAAATTCGCCGAATTTCGCTACACCAAATACCTTTATAAGCTAATTCCAAACGCAGGAAAATGTATGGAATGCCCTGAATTTTGATGCTAAATCCATTATTTCCACTTTAGTTATGAACATCAACAACAACATCATCATTTAACAATTAATACATTCCGGGACTAAATGAGTGTAATATTCGCAGCACTTGAGTGAAATTTATTTCGTAAACAATTAGTTTCAAAAAGCCCTGCATGTGCGACGTGGGTACCACCTATGGGTACCGCAAGCGGTCATTGTATTCATGGGCGATCGCATAAACACGCCGACATTACTCGCTACAAATGTGTAGAGGAGCAAAAACTGTTTAATTGGACGGTATACGCGATACCGAATCATTCGGTATCACTGCGTGTGTGTACTCGACTTTAGTGATGCGGCCTAGTCGATTTTTGTGCGTAAAGGGTTAACTTCTTTTTGTATTTTTTTTTAAATTTGTTTGATCGCTTTTTTTGTTTTTGGAGGTCTGGGTTTTTGTAAGCTGATCATATTTTCACTTTTATCAAGTCTGGTGGATGCCTGCAAAATGGTGTGCTCGGATATAACAAAATAGAACGTAACAACTTTTATTAGGTATCTAAATTTAAAATTTGATTTTCTCTAAGTTGCTTAGTAGGAAAACTAACACAATTTTCTAAAAGGTATGATATCGATAGGAAGTATATTTTTGTCGCGTCTTTTTTGCTCTCCCCTCAGGCGTCGTGTTTAAATTAGTTTACTAGTGTCGCCTGTAAGGGGAAGCCTCCATTTTGAAATCGTCATTTCTAGAACAGTCGCATAATTACAATAGGAACATTAATAGATATCCCCTATTAGAGGAGGCAATGCGTTGTCTGTCCAATTATAAAAGCTGGCATAATGTGGGTGTACTACACACTTAGCTAACCTTCAATGAAAGCAGAAATGATCCTACGTCAGGCAACAAATCATAAAAAAAAACACCGATTACGAAAAAAACTACCGAAAAAAAAAGCCTACACACCACACTATTGTAAGTACGACCACGACCAACAACAGGTGTGACGTGTCGCATCACTAGTGCGGGACACGTAAAAATAGTGGGCAAATCTAGCAACCTGTTAGTGTGGGCCGCTGACAGCCCGCGCGAGTCAACTGCGGCCGCTATCACCGCAACTACTTTCGGCTTATGTAGGGGGATTTGTAGCTTTTTTGAAAATGGAATTGTTATTTTCGCGGTATTTTTGCTGATTGGCTTAGGATTAGCGTTGTTTGTGGTTGAGATTAGGTGTTGTTGAGTTTCAGGATTGACATTTATAAATACTAATTTGTCTTAAGATTTTTCTTCTTGTGTCGTTTCCAAATGACATGACGTCGTGTTAGCCGTGTGTGCGTGACTGTTGACGTCTTTTTAGTCGATTGCACGACCACAGAGACAGGGTTATGTTTTTCACGCATACGTACTTGTTTACCTATCTTTGTATACAGGATTGCTTATGGTTCGAAGCATCGAAAACCTGGATGGATTTTAATACCTACCTAAAGTGTCCATAGACTCGTCTAGGTCGTGTGTAAGGCTAGGTTTCGTTTTTATTATAAAATCAAAATGGCAGATTTTTACCTCTCTTCGATGTAATAGATGTTTCGGCGACCGTGATGCCCAGCCTTCTAAGCCTAAAAGAGTGACTCTATTTAAGTGCTAATGACCCTGAAACTTGAAAGAAAGAAACTTTTAAGCACGTCATGATCAACTCGTGTCAACACGCGAAAGGCAGATGCCGTCATATTTTACTACAACTTCCCAAGGTTCACTGAGTTTAAAGATCCTGAGAAGTTTAAAAAGTTTGTTTTTATCTAGTTTTTTGGTCTCAATACTGAAAGTCTCAATTGCCTACTTTCCCATACTTTCATGAAACTTACTTACCTTACTAAATTAAAAAGGCCGCTGTACTTTCCATTTAAAGTTTCCCAAGATGGAGACTTTTCTAAGATTTCCTTTATACATGGTCAAATTAAATTAGCTACCGAAACTTCGCAGACGTGACGGGTATCGATATCTTAACATGATAAAATAAAAAATAAAATGATGTGATTTTTTTTTGGGGACAACGACCGCTGGTAGTTTTGTTACCTGAAGTTTGAGTTGAGAAAATCTGCTTTTTTATGTATAAACTTCACAGACGTGACGGATTTTGATATCTAAACACGATAAAACAAAAGAAAACAGATTTTCTCAACTCAAACTTCAAGTAACAAAGCAACCAGCGGTCGTTGACCTAAAAAAAAAAAACATTTTGTATTTTATCATGTTTAGCTATCGATATATACCTATCGATATCGTCTGCAGAGTTTCGCTAGATAACTTAATTTGACCCTGTGTATTTGCGTGGCTTTTGATTCAGTAAACATGAAATAGTGATAGAGTTGCTATTAATGATAAAGTTTATTTATTCTTAAGTCTGCGGTCACTATTTATCTCTAAATTCGCTTCTAAAATTATCACAACTTGAGGAATGAACTTTTTCAAGGATGTTAAATTCTCCAGTATTTTCAAGAACACATTTTTTAGTTTAATTTCTTTAAAAAAACTTAAACACGATGGTTTTTTCTTTGTTAACGACATCTTTCTTTGAATTTTTTTGTCTTAAAATACTTTTTTATTCTGAATGTTGCCAACTGTAAAATATCATCATTTTATTTTGGGTGGGCGCAACATCGGTATTTCTTCCATACTTCTCTATCAGCTTTAGAACAATACGTTAGTAATATGTAAATATAGACAGCGCATGCAACACAGCTTTGGAAATCCACGGGAGGCTTCTATTTTGCCGTCAGTGTTCACCTCTTGGAAAGGACGCTCCGGTTACTAATGGTCTCCGTAAAGCACTGCCAATTTCTGCTGCAGAGTTAAATAGGAACCGGGAACCCTACACGCAATAGGGTTGCTTTATAACTAAACCTACAGTAACACACTTGACTCCATACATTGTAAAAGTATACAAAATAATGTTGAAGTATTGTCTTTTCTATGAATTTTGTACTTCCTACTAATATTATAAATGTGAAACTTTGTTAGGATGGATGGGTATTTGTTACTCTTTTACGCAAAAACTACTGAACGGATTTGGATGGAATTTGGAACACAGATAGTTTCTAACCTGGATTAACACGTAGGGTACTTTTTATCCCGGTAGTACGTTCCCGTGGGATAATTTCCGACCTCCACGCGGGCGAAGCCGCGGGCAAAAGCTAGTAGATAATAATCAGCTTATCATGCAACATTGTAATAATATAAACGTATAATAATTTTATTGTTTCTTGGACACTGGCTCCTCGTGGACCATAGTGCACATGCTTGTCCGTCTTAAAACTTTTAAATTGGGGCTGTTTTCGGTGTACACGGCAGACAGCTGTTTTAAACGTTCTTAAGAAGGCTTAGCTGTGTTCCAATATTTTGTTATAAATATTGAAAAATCGTGTAGTTGTCACACTAGGTCCAAAGTAACATTCATTGAGGATAACAGCGAATTCAAACTTGATAATATAAAATCACGGTTAAAATGCTTTCTAAAATGGGGACTTAATGTATCATTACGAAATAAAAATATTTTCATTTTCAGAGTTAATACAGGGTGACGTGGCAAAGTTTTTGAAGGTTTCCCCCCGAAAAAAAAAAAAAAAAAGGTGGCGTGGCACCATCGACGCGCGAACTTTAATCATGAATTTAGCACATGATTCAATGAAAAAATCTGCTATTTTATAAAAAAGTGCGAAACCTCCGCGGTCAACATGCAAAAATGAACAGCAATTTTTTTTTAAATAACCGACGGTAAATTTCCGATGCCCCTGGGGGTTTAAAATCATGTAATGAATCCATGGTAAAAGGCTGCGTGTCGATGTCCCTGCCACCTTGTTTATTTTCATTTACACACGAGCAAATAGTGCCTACCAAAACTACTGTTTCAGCGGAATTCTGAATCAATCGTATAGCTTCAATCTACTCTCGCTAATTGCCACAAATATCTGAATATGAACTGCCACAAAGGTATTCAATAAGAGAAAACAAGGTAAACCTAGGCATATACATGCCATTCGTTCGTGCATTTGAGTCAGTCCCACGACATTTCATTTGATTGATATTTAATATTGTGAAATGAAAGTCATTCAACAGTATTTCAATATATCAGTGTATTATATTCATCAGCATTTTTCCTGCTTTTATCCCAATTTATTTGGAATCGCTGCAGCTTGCCTTGCGTCTTCCGTATATCTCTATTAAGACTGCCGCAGACCTTCGCGACGTGACTCTGGTGGAACAATTTCTATAAAAACCTATGGAAATTGTTCTACCGGAGTCTCATCGAGCCAGACTGCGGGAGCCTTTAGCCTTCATCTCAATAGGTATATATTTCCCTTTGTGGGGATATTTGTATGTTCGGTTATATACTTAAAAATGAAAAGCAAAATATCATCGGCCCACGCCGCGATTTTAAAACACATTAATTTAAAAGCTACTCTAAAATCTCATTTTGTAATTTTCAATAATAATCCATTTACTTTGAAGATTGTTTAAAAGCTCAGATCTGACGTCATCGATTGCGTTAGTGATAGGAAAGCGGTCTACTAATGGTATCGTCATACCTTACAGAAACTGTATGATACAGCACTTAATGGTTATTGCATTGAGTGCAATCCTATGTAGTTTCTTATAAGGTCACAACTCGGGATCGTGTAGTAGTACTCACACACACCTTTTTAAATGAACGACAAAAGTTTTTGCAAAGCCTAATTGAACGTTTTTAAAAATCTGAATTATTCTTGATTGGCATTAAATTCAGATAAGTGGCAGAGGCATTGCGGTCCCAAAAACAAACCTCAAATTTTTAAGGCTTTACAGCATGAAGCATATAGGTATCAAACTTAGCACAATCACCCTATAATGTTCCCACTGCTGGGACACAGGCCTCCTCTCGGTGAGAGGGAGTGGGCCGTAATTCACCACGCGGGCCCAGTGCGGGTTGGTGGATGTTACATGTCTTCGTTTTTTTTTGGTACTTTGACATGCCGGTTTCCTCACAAAGTTTTCCTTCACTGTTTTGAGAGCAGTGGTGATGAATTAATTTACACAATGTAAAGCGCCTGTCAAGGTTCGAACCTACGACCTACAACTCGTTAGTCGCGGCCACAACTGATCCAAACGTCAAACTTCTAAATTTTGTCTTATCAATAACTCACCAGCGCTGCATACATAATCGATCGCTCGGACGGAACTGAGTGTGTCCGTACTAGACTGCTTCTAGAAATTCGATTACCTCCGATGGCTATGTCAATGACTTGAATTTCAATTAGAACAAATTATCTAGGGATACGGGAGGCAAACTTGATTTGTTGGCGCTTGCGCACACCGCTTCCCTCGCAGGGCACTGAATTAACAGACTGTTACATTTTAGCGGACTCCATACACGAATAAACATGGGTGATACAGACGGACCGGGTTATTTGCGTCGGTACAAATATTGTAGTGTTCATGTTAAAACTTAGATTAGATTTCCGAATGAAGTTTCCATTTTGACTGTATTGTTCTCTAATAGGATTAGGATTTTCTTTTTATTTTACGACAACTTCATAGAATGAACCTATTTTTTTCTTTTCTTCTCAACCGACTAAAAAAGGAGGAGGTTCTCAGTTCGACTGTATTTTTTTTTATGTGTGTTAGCTCAGAACTTTTTTCTGGGTGAACCGATTTGGATGATTCTTTTTTTACTTGAAAGCTGGTACTTCAAATGTGGTTCCATTTAAATTTGATCAAATACTGATCAGTCGCTTTTGAGTTATCCTTAAAAAATCGTATTTTTTCACTTAGTTTATATTGATGATGTTATAATAATTTCCTGTCACGGTTATTTACATATCAAGTAGTGGTATACGAATGTGTGTTGGGTAGGTGCCACAGCAAAAAAGTGAAAAATAAAAACTTTTTTACAAAAACCAACACAAATTTCTTTAATTTCGGAAGTCGGTATCTTTGGTTGTATATTTTCGTTTTTGGGTACCGACTTACGAAATTAAAGTTATATTTCACGTTTTTTTGTGTCTCATTTGGAAGTCGGTTGTTTTTTTTTGTAAAAAAGTTTTTTCTTCACGCACTGCCCTATATCGTCTTCTCCGAAGTTATAACCTGTAGAAATTTCACTGTTTTTCACATTTTTTGTGAAAAGAGGAATAGACATGTCAGTTGAAGCACCTATGTTGTCATAGGATTGGAATTCTTATTTTTATTTTATGACAACTTCATAAAATGAACCTATTTTTTATTTTTCTTTTTCTTCACGCACTTATCTACATCCGTTTCCTCTGAAGTTATAACCTGTAGAAATTTCACTGTTTTACACATTTTTTTTGTGAAAAGAGGAGTAAACATGTCAGATGAAGTACCTATAAACACTTTTCACACAATTAACTTGAAGATTGTAAAAAAAGGTGCTATTCTGCATACTTATTCATTGCTCGAAGTTAAATCTTTTATTACGATGAAATTTTAACTTTACGATTCTGCATTGTGCATGAAACTATAAGAAAATTCTTAAATACATAATATAATCGGAAATAATACCTAGTATATACAATGCAATGTAGCCATTACCGACGTCTCAAATACTTGTTAGTGTCAAATCAGTGTGCTTCGTTTATTAATCATCAAATTGAGAGTAAACTAGTGTATGAAATTGATACCACTTATGCGCCTGGGCAATGGCATTTCAGTGTCGGTACATTGAAATTTAATATACGTATATTAGCAATAACTCAATCGAAACACAAGCCTATTATTTAAATAAATGATTAGTAATTTACATACATTCATACATAAATTCACGCCTTCTTCCCATGGGGGTAAGCAGAAACTACAGAACGCGGATAATTGATAAGATGAATGTTATTAATATTGCTGATAATTTAAAACAATAGAGAAAAGCAAAAAAAAAACACGTGTGGCACTCGGGGACAGCCGCGGTAAAGCTATTGCATAGCATTTTTTATCAACTTATGCAATTATAATTATTTATTTATTTTTTATTTACGCAGTATTTTTTTTTTCTTTGATATTAATTCAAGTACAGTCGTACCATATACATACACGTTAAGCGAACGCTCGGCCGAGCTACATGGTAGGCGGAGTGGGGGGTGTTAGGTTTTATTTTCGTTACGGAATTTCTTGATTCGGTCGCCGCGCTCAAAGCCCGCGATAAAAGCTATGCAATAGCTTAAAAATATTTTCTACCTTGGAAGCAACACTAAGTACTTATTAATCCAAATTAGTCCAATTTTAGCTCAATCTGTTAACCACAGGCACCTTGTCACAGCTACACCACGTTTGCTGCACTGTTCGTTGACAAAGGCGTTCAGGACATTACCTCCTGCTCTGTGAGCACACAACCACAATGAAGGCCGTATGGTCGCTTGATTGACATGTCATCCCTAAAGGGTAATCGTGTAAGCCTTTGTAAACTTAAATGGACGGCATTTCACGTCATCAGTTTAATTTGGTGCCAATTGATTTATGTTGTTTCTCTATAAACAATAGTCGTAAAAGCTTTGGAAGTTGAAATGTTATTGAGTGGTTTTTTTTTCTGAAAAATGTGTTTATTTGGGAATTCAAAGGTGACAAAATCAGTCAAGTATGGTTTAAAAGTAAAACAGTGTAAAATGGATTTTTTCGTACAGGAAGATGCATTCATACATTCAAAAATAATAATAAAAAATGGGCTTGCAAAACCGGGTACTATTTAACAATTATAGGTACCTAATTGTTGCAGCTTTTAGTTAATCGTTATTAACAACTTAATGCAAACAAACATATTTATGCCCAGACAGCGGGAAATCGGAAAAAACATGTAAAAATTTGCAACTAACCCTTCCAACCCAGGCCGCGTGGATCCTTTCATCTCACTAATTGAAAAGTTCTACACTGAAACAAACAGACACACGTACCTATCTCTTCAATCTTTAGTAGATTTGATGAGGAAACTGACAAGTTCTTTTTGTGATTAAAAACATTACTGACACCAGTGATGTTATAAGTAGGATCAATATTTTGAGTATGAGCATATTTGTGATAGTACGTAGAAAAAAAGTGTGATCAACGGGACAGTGGTTCTTTCCTCGTAATACCATTTCAGACACCAATCTACATGGTCTTCACATGATCTGACCAAGATTATGTCTGGACTTAGGCCGAAACAAACTTAAGAGTCTCTTTTAAAAGAGACTCTGAGTTTGTTTCGGCTTTTCCTCTCAGAGTAATCAGATAGGAAACGCCGACCTCATCTAGTTAAAAAAATATGATTGACGTGTAAAAGTGTTCGTACGAACCTACTTACAGAAATAAAATCATTTATCATTGACTAAAAACCACGCGTTTGCTTGATAAAATTAATAGAGACTATGAGTGCTTTTACTCGACCAACTTCTTGACATATCTAAGGCTCTGCAGGTGACATTAAAATCCTTTATCAATCTGTACGACTCTTTATCAAGAAAAACGAACCCGAGACGTCTCGAAAGGACCTTATTCTCAGCCTATATCAACTGTTTAACTAATTAGCGTTTACGAGTAGCGTACTGTCAGTCCCATCATTTTACTGTTCACTAATATTTTTAGCACTGCCTGAACTATTCTGAGGTACAGTCAGGGAAAACTAATTATTAAGGTCTCATTGTTTGATCAATAGTCAAACATACTAATAGTTAAAATGCCTTAGTTAAACTAACAATTTGTTAAAAATGACAAAAGTATGTTGTTTGACAAATGGTTAAGCTAATTACAGTTTAAAAAATTGTCAATTTGCTATAAAAGTTAACCATGCGTAGACAGAGCAGTTAAACTTTGACAGCTATTGATTATTGTCAAGTAACTAATTGTTAAATTGACTAATGGTCATGTTTAACTATGTAGTAAGTAAGTACAACGGGCCCTAAGTAAAGTGACAACTTACATATCGCTCATTTGGAGAAACAACGACGTAAATGTAATTTTTGCAAAGTCAAAGTCAAATCATTTATTTCAAACAGGCACATAAAAGGCACTTTTGAACGTCAAAATTTACAAAAAAATAGAATTGATTCTAGTTGCCCCTTCCAAAAGGTAGCTTCGTATGGAGAAGAATGGGCAAGAAACTCCACCGTTATTCTTTTAAAATGTTTTACAATATTATGTAAGTTCACATTAATTATGTAATCATATGTGAAGACGATGCACCTAGAATAAAATTACTATACCACAATAGGTAAAAATAATTAAATATAATGCAAAGGCAGGTAAATTAATTATGTGATAGATCCATGCTGCTCACATATTTACAAATATTGAAAAGTAGATGATGTTTCCAGAATTTTAAGAAGTAATAATTTAGTGTGTGAGTTAAAGTAGTTAAGTACATAATGTAACAATCAATGTCATAAAAATTATAAATTATACAATTAAATTAGCAACCAGTTTGATTTTGTCTACACTCTAGATTGTCCTATGGAGCAGGACCAGCATGTTTCCAAGCATTCTTATCTAGGATATAATCCTCTAATTTGTAATATTATGCTTGTTTACAAAGTGTACTTTTTATATGAGTTTTGCAAATTGAGTTGTCGATATATATTGTGCTCTAAAAAAAATCAGAGGAGCAGAGGCGTGAAATATTTAGCGTGAAATAGTTAATAGGGTTTTGGGATTTATCAACATTTCAGAATGAGAGGCTAACAGATTACAAAAAAAAAAAACGACTTTAAATCACTCTTGTAAAATTTTAAAAGCAGTAGTTACGTCGATGTTTCTCCAAATTAGCGATATATATTCTATTCTATTGCTTAAAATTTCAAACAAAGCCGATGGCAACCATTCTGCCAAGGTCTAAAGTGAATTGGAAAAACAAGACGTGTGTATAATAAGAAAACAAAAAAGTGCAACTGTGGGCACTGATAAAGATCTTCAATTGACACAGTTGAACTCAATTTAGATCTTGTGGGGTGAGTACGGGATTGAAACAATCATTGCGACGATTTTCCAGAATGTCAAAGGATGACAGTTGTGATTAGAATGTACAGACAGTTTAAGTTGGTACCGTCAAACGGGGTGAATAGGGATACCGGGGTGAATCGGGACGAAACTTTAAAAGGGATTTTAACATATTTTGTTGCCAAAAAGGACTCTAATGTGTTTATTATATCATAATTAACGATTCAAAATCAAAATCAAAATATTTTATTTCACATAAACCAACATGGGCACTTATGAAACGTCAGAAGCTAGGTGCACGGTTCCAATTGGTTGTTTCCTATGGAGAAGAGCCGGCAAGAAACTCCACGGTTACTCTTTTAAAAATAAGGGGCTTTTACAATGTTTCAAATTACAGTGTTGATGATAGGAGGACAGTGTAGGCCTGACAACAAGTAACAGGCACTCAACAAAATATTTAAAAAAATATATATAAAAAGGTCTACTAATCTACAGTCTAAGATTAAAAGCCCTTATTGGCAACAAACTATATTGTTTCAATGTTAAAATCCCTTTTAAAGTTTTGTCTCGATTCACCCCTGCGTAAAGTTTCGTTCCGATTCAACCCGTTTGACGGAATTAAATTTGCTGTACATTTTATATTTATATTTTTACATTATTCAAGAAACGGACACGTTGTTTACCTACTCCAGCATATAATATTTTCTTGTACAAAATAACATAGCCTTTGTTATACACGCGAATGTTCCCTGATCAGGATACCGTAATGTTTGATGACGGATTGTGCCGTTCGTACACTATGTCCGCTCTTATAATGATTTGCACACACCCCCGGCGCAGATATAGGAATCTGAATTGCAAAATGTACCCCCTCTTAATGTTTGCGTGTGTAATGTTACTAATAGGTATGTAGTGCAGTGTATGTACATAGGTACGGATAGTGTTCGACTTTGTGAAGATATTGTTGGGTTGCATTTTGTTGCCGTGTTTATGTGTGGAAGGTGTTATGGTGTGCTTTACGCCTTAATCTATGTATATATAAAAATGAATCTCTGTTTCCATGGGTCACGCTATAACTTGAGAACGAGTTTACCGATTTCATCCATCTTTTTTTTAATAGTTTTCTAATACTTTGTAGAAGATTCTTACGGAAAAAAAAAGAAAGTTGCGAGATTTATGCGGGTGAAACCGCTGGGCACAGCTAGTACGATAAAAAAATATTTGGCTTGCCTAAAGACGTTTAACGCTTGTTTAAACTAAACTTATTTTTATTTTTGGGAAAAGCTGCATTCACTTTCTTTTAGACTTCATGCTTCTTATTCATTCATTCTTCATGCGTCCAAGTCATGTCCAGAAAAGTACAAAAAATAAAGACTCAAATAATTTTCTGAATAGAAATGCACCTTAAAAAGATAAGAATAATTATATCTTCCAATAAAATTAAACAAGGGTTTCATGAATGAACATGACAGTTGTCAGCTGGTCCTGATTGACCTCTTTGTTTTGTTTTTGTTGTCATGCTTAATATAATTTTTTCTATTAACAATACGTTCAGATTGTTCTTATGACAACCCTAAGCTCCCCTGCTGTTAGCTGTCATGAAAAGACATAAACAAAGAACGCGGATTAGGTGCTAAATGAGGCGAAATGTTTAAAGTGGATGCGCTAGGGTAGCCCGCTAAACTAAAATTATCTTACGTTTCTTTCAATTTGCAGATCAATGTTGTGTGTCGATTAAAATATAATTTGCGACGGTAACAAATATTTATTGTGTCTGTACAAAATTACAATTAATAAAATTATCACTACAACTCTCTACGTTATACATATTTGTTACGGTCGCGAATCATATCTTGATCAACATACAACCTGATACTGACCTGCAAATTGCAAAACACGTAAGAAAAATTGATTTTTCCTGGCTATCCTGGGTTTTTCGCCTTAAACACTTGGACCGAAATATAGGCCACTATCAGAGCATCAGTGACTGCAAATACTTGGGCCTTTGTTTGAGCGTCTAAGTGTGACGTGTTAGTTGTGTGTGTGTGTGTGTATATGAGCGCTAAGGCGCGGAATGAATTAGCTCCCGGACACTAGCAGACATCGGCGGTCAACAATCCGTAGCATAAGTCAAGCTGGTCCCTATGGATATGAACCCCCTTCTGAGACCTATGGCATCTATGATAGCATAATAGTTGGCTTAATATCTGAGATTGTTTGACGACGGTATACAGCTATTGAAGTTCTGCCTTCTATTGTCTTTGCGCAAGACTGGCATGAAATCTTTCTGCGAAAGATTGGTATCAAATATCTCCGCTTTTATTCTGTTAATGAGGTATTTTGGAGGTCAACACTGCCTTTTGGTCCCTGATTACAAAAAAAAAATTATCAGCTCTAGCGATCAGTTTTAGGAAAACGCCAAATCTAAAATTCTTCTACAGTGAAGGCCCCTAGCACTATAAAAACCAAACATCCAGATAGACTAAGAGAGAAAATCTAATCAACGAGAATCAAGTAAAGTCTTCAATTTCACTGTCACAAGCCATTAGCTGTTCAGCGGATAGTTTCACTCCAATTTTCGTAACAAGGCTCTAACAAGCTTCTCATTTTGAAATCAAGAGCACCACCCGTAGCATGACCACAATAGAAACGGGGTTAGTCGACGGAAGAATAGACAAAATGACAGATTGTTGACAGAATTCTATAGTTTTTTTTCTAAAATCTCTCTTTTTGTCTATTCGCGTGAAGATAGATATATTTCCAGACCTGTGTATAATGCAATCATTATGTTCTAACCATGTGTAAGGTCTTTGTTAATCGAAACGTTGGAGAGGAAATCAATAGAAAGTTGCGAAGAGTAGAATTTTAAGGTAACTCTGTATGTATGTTACCTTTTCCCGCTTTTACAATGTTTTTTTGTTTGTCTATGCACTCCGAAAGGGATACACCACTGAACGGATTTCAATAAAATTTGGCTAGGAGATAGATGGCATCCTGGGAAAGGACATAGGCTACTTTTTGTCCCAGTAGCACGTTCCCATGGGATAATTTCCGACGTCCACGCGAGCGAAGCCGCATGCAGAAGCTAACTATCATCGTTTCTAATATATATAATTATATCAGAATTTCAAAATAAACCACAAGAAATATACAATACATTCCATTTTCGTTAGCAATGGCATAAAGTTAAAAGTATAGAAATATTCATATTTTACGAATTTGTCTATCGAAAATTGATTTTTGTGGAAATTCTTGTACTTACAAACGACCAAGTTTACTTTAAATGTTTGCTTAGGCAAAATGTTTAACAACCAAGCCCCTTTGATATAAACTGCACATTGCTAAAATGATGTGAATCCAATACCAACTTCGATGCAATATCGCCTTTGGCGAATATTGGCATCATCACGGTGGAATAGTTTACAAAGTGCAGGCAGGAAATAGTATCACAGTCACTCAAACTATTCAATAAAAATCTTAAATTCATAAATTCACCCGCAAATAGACTTCTGCACAAGAATTTCTTGAGTTACGAAGGTGGGCACTATGGAAGGTTTTTGATAATTCATCCCCTATAGGGGTTAAATAGGGGATGGAAGTTCGTAATTTGTTGTGAGTTACATTGTATTGCGTACGTTGACAGAAGAAATATAGGGATAGCAGCTTACTATCAACCAAAAATACTTAGTTACTTAAATAATATTTTTTAACAAAATTTACGTACTTAGATGAATTATTATAGCTTATTATCTCGTGGCGACACGAGAGAAGTCAGAAAGCCGATATTCTAAACAAGAGATCCTAACTGGCACTGATTTAGAACAAAACTTCAAAAAGAACAGTTAGGTTTCAAACCTCCTCTCACAAATAACAATATGGCGCATATTACAATATAAGTGGTTTCCTGACACATAAAACTATATGTTTCATAGAATAACAAAGTATAGTAAACAAGTGTTTTAACATTCACAGCACACATTAGTTGTCAGCAAAATAAACTATTCACAGGTCGAGGGCATTCTCGTTGAGAACGCGTGATGCAACCCACGGACATGAAAAAGAAACAAGTAAAGGAAAGGACACTATCCATTCATTTCTCTTGACTAAGTTTATTTTCGTTATATGTATGTATGTATCTATGTATTAGTATTTATTATTTTTCAAGTTATCTATCCCTTATGTGGCACCTGCCATGTTTTGTCTCTGCATCACCCTAAGGGTGACTGGTAGAAAATGCCTCAGGCATTAAGTCCGCCTTTGTACAGTATTTTTTTACTTGTGCATAAAGTTTTAATAAATAAATAAATAAAAGGACATAAGTATGTTGGGAAACGCTTGTCAAAATATCTGTTCCGGTCAGTTTTTTGCAAGCTTTTGCAACGAAAGTAGATCTATGTAACGTTAGGCCAACTTTTGTTCCGATAGTCAGCCTTCGTGAAAATAGAAACTGTGTCCCTTAATTGTCGAAGGTTACCCAATAATAAAATAATCTAAAACAAATTACAGAAAATGGTATCTATGTCTAAATCTATTTTTCTCGCTGTTCGTGACGGAAGTTCTGTACAGACCACCACAATCCAGCTGGCTTAGCTATCTGTTCTTCTCACTTCAGCTGTAAGCTTATTTTCAAGCTGATCATGACAACATCTCCACCGTCAGAACGTATCCGTCACGTGAAGTTGGATTTAATTCATCTTGCCTCGTTTCAATTTCCATTTGGGTTTCTAAAAACCTTTAAACTCGAGCGCGAATAGATGTCGGTGTACAATGGGCACGTCATCTATAGTGGACATCAGTGCGGTCTCATTGTTGGCGATTGTCTCGTCTATACGAAGTTTCCTTTGTTTGTCCGTGTGTAAAGTTTGAGCTATCGACAAGCCGATAACGAGTGACTGAGCGCCCGTGTCGTTTGTTAAAAGGACCTTCGAGTTAAGTAAATTGTTCGGCATGGGACTCTCATTAACACAAGTCATTAGCGCAATTTTTTTTTTTACTTATGCAACCTGGGTTGGGAATTTCAATGACGGTTTTTGGCGTAGCCAAAAATATTTTGAATAATTCAGTAATTACGTACATAAAAAAAAATGTTTTATTGTTTATCAGATTAAATGCCATCTCTTCACCCGTGGAAAACTAAAACCCAGATCAAAACCTGCCACAGTAACGGGAGTCGCCACAAACAGGTGCGCTGGGGGGCGGTACGCGTGCGCTGTTCCACAATGCAATAAATATACCTAATACACCGTCTCACTGCTTTTCATACAATATGGATGTCCGCCGCATTAGCCCCCTTTAGATTAACAGGTTTACACAAGACCGCTGGCTGGCCCTACTTGTGTATGAGATGCCGAAGCGAGCAGGTCAAGTTTATGTGTACGGCTGTTATTAAACTTTTATTTCAACTTGATACACCTAGTCAAGTATTTTTTTAAAGTCTGCAAAAAAGACAACAAACAATCCTTTTTGGGTTTTTTTTACACAATATCTAGACTCAAATAAATCTACATCTATTCTAAGTGCTATAAATCTAGAAAAATCTGTAAAAAAATAAATATATCAAACATTTTAAAAACTTTTTAAACTACTGTCTTTACTTCAGCATCGCGTGTGGCTAAAAGAAAAGAGGAATTACATATTTTATTCAATTCTGGACATTACGTGCTCATGAAATACAGTGTTCCACCTTTCCTTGTAAAAAATCCTCATTCGTGCTTTTACAAAAGATCCGTCAATGCTCGTATCAATTTGAGCCGAAACGTCCATTTTATAATTCGCGGAACTGGTATTCAGAGGTTGTGGCAAAGTATAAATAGATCCAGATTTATTGATACTACCTGGAACGGCTATGAGATATATGCGGATACTTGGAAATTCTTTCACGTTATATCGTAGATGGAGGCTTTTCACACATTGCGAGATTTTTAACTCAAACTCAAAGCATTTATATCTATTAAACCATTTACAGGCACTTTTGAATTGTCAAAGGAGTAGTCAGAAAAATGAAGCTAGTTCCCATCCCAGGTTCCTATGGAGCAGAACGCGCAAGAAACTCCATGGATAATCTTGCTGCTTGCCAAAGCGCTTTGTCTCCCACCGAAGCGCGCAGCTTCCAGTATACTCGAGCTATATTCTAAATAATTAATTACTACATACAGTTTTAATAAGCTAATCGTTGCTGACCCATCGTCCCTCCACCCAAATTCCTTATTATATATTAATGAAAATTACAATACGTATAACGTCTCGGTTTAAATATTTAAAGGCGTAGTTTTCCTCTTCGGGTTCTCCGAGCCCGGCGTAATGGTGGCCCTGAATTATTTATTATGAATTTTATGATACGTCTCCCGCGCTCCACTTCGTAAATAATACTTTTGATTTTCTTGGGGCGACCGGCACAGGAAGTGATGGGCGGCATAGACTTGACTGAAGCTATCGAATCGCTGTTTGGAGATATTTTGCAGCTTCCGAGTCATTATCCAAGGTTTACCATTCTAGCAGGCTACAAAGATGCTTCGAGGACCGATTTTGAATTCAACAATTCAAAATGTATTAATTATTTTCAAGGATGCGTTCAGACGATGACAGACAGACGGTCAGTGCACTTAGGTAAGTAGTCAGCCTCTAATTGATTTCAATTGAATCGTTATGATTGCAGAAGTCTCTGATACTCATTTGATCTCGTCTCTTCTCATGACTCGCCCACGCGAAAGTTTTTCATCTTATTTTCGGTACATTCAATTCGCAGCTTTGGACTGGTACAAAGAAATACATTATTTATTCAACTAATCGATCAGACGCGAGTCGGTAAAGCTAGACGAGTTTGAAAGTAATGTTCTGAATTGAATTGAATTGTTGTTTACTTAACGTTTATATTTGCTTATTTCCGATTATGATGTATTGCACTATTATTAATAACGGAAAACGGACATTGTTTTTAGTTTTATCCATAGGTACGTACGCTTTGGAATGGGCAATTAGCTTCATATTTCTGCCTTGACAATTCAAAAGTGCCTGTAAATGGTTTAATTTAAACAAATGCATTGAGTTTGAGTGGAGATATATTGTTTTCTACACTATCAGCTCGAATATCAAAAGCGTATTTCTTTTAAAAAAATACATGCCGTTCAGGAAGTTGTGAGCTGACGCCCATAAAAGCACACCTGTGTAGCTGACATTAAGGCGTTTTTACTTAATTACATACCTAATGGCGTAGTTCCGACGTGTTACCTAGAATGCAATCCTACGTTTCTGCCTGACCTTTGAAGGACCACAGGCTCGCTGTTGGCGTGTTGTTGTCCGGCCATAGTTTAGATTCGTAAGTACCAAAATAGAATAGATTGGAACCGCAGAGCCTATTGGTTGTGTTCACCGAGATTGAATGAACACCATGCAACCCTAATATAATGTGAGTGGAAGCCTGTTATTATGTACCTATTTGTAAACATAATTATATGCATTAATAATGTTGGTCGCTCTACAAATAAATTAATTATATCAATTCGACTTATTTTTGTCAAAGGACGCTATTAATTACATATTCAGTAATTTTAGTTTTAGTTACGGTCCATATTGATGCATAATTTTGTCAGACTGAGTATATTGAATACAGCGCTAAATTCATTCCGTGGTTTCAATATGGTTGTAAATGCGTTTAGTGTGATGCTTCTTCGTTAGTTGTTTTCTGAATTATCAGCTTTATTTCAATGAAAGTTTTATGAAAACTGCTATCCATGTTAAATTATATTTACCTACCTTTAGTTTAGCAGCATAACCATCCCATAATGATCCCACTGCTGGGACACAGGCCTCCTTTCTGTGGGCGTGGGCTTTAATGCACCACGCGGAGCTAGTTGGTGAACGTCACATGTCTACGAATTTTTGGTTCCAGGACATGCCGGTTTTCTTCACTCTTTCGAGAGCAGTGGTGGAACCTTATTCTGGTTAAAAATAATTTTACTAAAGGTCTGTAACGTACTATGCGCTTGCTGTGCCGCACGCGTGGTGTCAACCAAACTCTGGGTTGCGTTGAATCAAAAGTAAAAAATGAATTCATTAATGAACCAATTTAACGATGTTAGATTTTTCGGCATCTTTTACTCGCGCTCCGAACGATCAAAAAGTTAAATGAGCTGACGAACGGTAATTACTTTGTTATTTTGTCAGTGTCGTGTGACCGTGGAATAAAACAAAAACATACAGTCATTCGAGTGAAGCGTCTAATATCACTTTTACCTCCATTACTTCCTGTTGTAACGTAATTCAGAATTGACCAATAAAACGAATCTGTTCAGGAGATCATCGTATCATATCACAATTTTGATTGGATAACGCTGCGTGAGAAGGCGACACAACACAGTAATGGAAAGCCGGCTTTACACAATTGGTTTTGTTATGAGTACATCTGTCCTCAATCACAATCGTTTTACCTACTTATACTATGAAGAAAATCCACCATTTTCTTTTCCCTTGAAAAATTTGGTTGTTCTTAGGTAACAATATTACCAAACGTTCACCGTTTATTATTAGGTAGACCCGCACAGCAGACCGTATGTTTCAGCAGTGGAAACATACGATCTCATACTGTGTTGTCTCTGAAAAAACGACACGAAATAGTAAAAGGCCAAGTGAAACAGAAATGAGATGTATTCGTTACAAAATGTGCATTGTGCCGCCACTTCATGACTTTATAATCAAACGAAAACTCAGCAAAACATAAAATTAGGTGCCTTCAAAGGTGAACGTAATAAGCTTGAACGCATGTTAATCCCAATATACGCTAACATAACCTAAAACAATCAAAAAAATGATGTCATCCGCTTCACTTGACGCGATTAACGAGCAATCCTTTAAAAAATTAAAGAAAAATCTACAAACAAGTTCTAGTACAGTGCCAGGGCACTAGAACTCGTTTTATTGTCAAGACAATAGACGTGTCCTGTTAATTATCTGCATCAACGAAGGGTGGGCGGGCGACAGGGGGTTAAACCTCCCCGTTACCCCAAAGTCCAGTTTGTCAAACAAATGTGCCTGATTAGGTCCGCTTTGTCGACCTCTCCCTGACGCTCGCTTCGCCCGCTCCTACTGATTTGAGAACAGTTTTATCGAACCACCTACCTCCCCCTAAAGGTATTAGGCTGAACTATAAGGTCAGCTGGCCCCCTTTGTTTTGGTTGCAACACTGTTTTGATGCATTATCGTGTACAAATATTTTTCAGCAAATTTGTCTTGCGATCGGACAGAAAATTATATCTGACGACCCGACGAAGGAAAGAAATGTTTTGGATTAGAATGTCCATAAATAATCTTATTTTTTACTTTATTTTACTTTATTAAAACAATGAAAATTTTACGGTTTTGTCAGATAACTTTAACCAGATATTTAATTTATTTAATATTTGGTATGGAATGGTCTGATTCGTGTAGGCCTATATTTAAGTCACATAAACTTTTGACTGTACCCCTGCATATATCTTTGAAGTTGCCAAGTTTCTGAGATCCGATCTTGCAATAAAAGGAAAGCTGCACATTTAGATTTCGAGATACCTGTTCCTAAGTTGCAACGCTGAGTTGCAAACTGCCAAAAGAGTTGTATCTACACGGCTCCCCTGATTTACAATGCTTTGCTTAATTCAATTACCCAACTACCCTTCAAAAAATTTTGTTGTGTGTACGAAAGTTGCTGTTGCAGGAATGTATTTACTCAATTCACAAGTTTTTTTGTAAAATGTCCGTCATTATTTTTCTCTTGATCTGGCATCAAAATACGGGCATAAGTAACTATTTAAGTTAAGTGATACTATGTTGAACTTATTGTTTTATTTAATGTCTTGGTATATATGGAAGTGTGTGTTGTATATATAATTATAATAATTGAAATAATATTTAAAATTTTAAAATGAATTAAATGTAAATAGTGTACATTGAAAATTAATGCACTTCATTCATTTTACTTAACTCTAAATTGATTTTGCATACCGTTAAAACGGTGAGACATGTAGCAATGTGAAATGTTATGAACACCTCTGAAAACATACCATATTTCTGGCAAATAAATATTCTATTCTATTCTAAGTATTGCATTCAAAATTCCTTAAGATCGTTGGGATATTTTGCCGTTATAATTTGATTATTAATTAATTCACTGAAACAATGTTCGTTACCAAGGTATTTGTTAAAGAGAAATGTTTATCTTTTTAAAGAGAAATTGTTAAAACCCTGTAATGCTGAAAATTTATGAAAATGAAAACTGATGTTTCTGTTACCACCTAAAAATATTTCTTCAATCAAGTTTAATAAGAATATCATGTTCAAGTTATTTGAAGTAATTTTACCTGGAATATACCTTTAATAAGTTGCTGATATTTTCATTCCCAACCTACATAACAGACTTACGCCACAAACAAGCCATCGCTGGCATTACAAGCAATAAATAGAGTTGCACCAACATCGATAGGGGCGACTATTGTCTAGATTTAAGCATCGCCAGGTGCGGCGTTCACCTGACTTGCTCCTAATTCACTTTTAGGCCGCACTTCGAACATGCTACAATGCTATGGAAATCACAGCCATGCGGGAGGGGTAAACGTCGATAACACAGGCTCATCCCTATTTGCTATGGTTATGGTACAAATGGATATTTTGATGCCGAGTCGACGTTTCCTATGATTCCTAGCCGTGTAGGTTTCAGATTTCGATGGGTTCTCATTGTCTATGAATACAGTTGGATTTTCCGCTTTTAAATGATAGTATGAATGTTTTGAAAGGATATATTTATTATGTTACTTAATAAACAATGCTAAAGTCATCGAGCGCGTGAAAAGTTTAAATTTCTCGGTTAAAGTGATTTTGAGAAAAGCTCAACTAAAAAGTTTATTTTACAAATCCATAACTTCATACATACATACATAAATTCACGCCTGTTTCCCATGGGGTACAAGCAGAAACTACAGAATGCCACCTGTTACGATCCTAACATATTCTTTTCGCCTTAATTTCATAACTTCCTTTAACGTAACCCTCAAAAACATGTTTATAATGTACACATGAGCAGTTAATTTAGTAATTTATCTTAAGCAATCCATTTTTCACACACCACTTAAATGTTCTCTGAAATATTAAATGTAAACTAAGAGTGCTTGGTCCTTTGCTAGTGAAAGCTTAATAAGGGTGGATTTTACCGATGTAACTGAATGCGAGCAGCACATTTAAACTGCGCTCAAGAGTCAGTGTCAATATTCCACAACATTGATGGCACTGACAGCTTCTGAACTCGGTTTAGATGTGCCGATAGCGTAGATTTAGTTTCATTAGTGAAATTGGCACTAATTGTTTTTCAAGGTAAACGTTACTTCAATGCTCTGCTTTCTGTGTTACCGGTAACTTTTGCAAATGATCGCGTAACTGATTCTAGGTAGAAACTGACAGGACGATGAGAAAACGGGTTGAAATAACTGTTTTTTTTTAATTGTAATGCTGGCATATTCAATATATTTATTGCATTACATAATGTGAACTTTGGTGCTAGATTTTATAAAGACATGATTATTGTAGACCCGGTCGGGCACAGCAAAATAGAAGAAAGGCTTTTATTTGAATAATTAGTTGGTATATCTACATGTAATGCTTTTGAGGGCACGGTTGTTAAGCAATTGACTGCTGCGCTGCGTGTCGCGGGTTCGGTTACCGCACGGAACAAATATTTTTATGACCTACAAGTAGTTGTTCCGGGTCTGGCTGTTTGTGTATGTGAGTTTAAATGTTTGTAAACGCACCCACAATACAGGAGAAATTCCAAGCGTGGCGCAAAGTTTAAAATAAAAAAGTGTAACACGTAATTTAAAATGTGTCAAATATTCATTGATTATAATAGCATTTAAATGATTAAAATTGTTTTAGTTTGAAGATATGACATGTATTAAAAACTCCACAAAAATCTATCAGTCCAACCCACCAAATTCGTAAGTACTGCCTACGCGTAGTGTCGTAGCTGCTACGAGCCTACGCCTGTAGCGGTGTAGCCCGTAGCTCGCACTCTCGTAGATGGTCCAATCGCACCCCTCATGTACGTCGCGACGTCGACGTCGTTATGTGACGTCGGTGTAACATGATTTTGACGTTAGCCGGTACAAGACCGACGTCGGATTGGTGTCGTGTACACAATAATTTACTACTAACGACTTATTTTGGAGTAAGTGCATTCCGGTTTAAATGGAGTTTGAATATACCGCTATTTGTGTAACACGTTCGAAATAGTTTCTTATTGAGATTTATATGGTTATGTAATGTGATAAGGTGTTAGGCTTTCATGAGAGGATTATACACTTACCTCCTGATCCTAATTTCGGCCAGTCAATAATTAGGCAAAATCAACAAGTACCAATGTAGGTACTTTTATCAAAACGTTACAGTAGGTAGATATTTCCTTCAGAAATATATCTTCTATATATCTATCTTATTCTTCTTCTATATTCTATATAATAAAAATCAATTGCAGTGCGTTAGTCTCGCAAAAACTTGAAAATGGATCGATCGATTGTGATAACTTTGGTAATTTGTTGGAAACGGATCCTGACAAAAAAGAAAAAGGCATTGTAACGTATGCCAGCTAGTATAAAATAAATTCTAGATTTAGTAACAGGATTAATTAATAATTTTAAACTGGCAGGCTTTAACACACAGACATTTCAATTCAAAAAAGGAATATAACGAGATCATAGTGCATTTTCACGTGTGAAAAAACTTAGTATAGGTTCATCTTTATAAGAACTGGTAGGTTTATATTGTTTATGATAAGCTGAATATAGTCATCTCATTGGTCAGTGGTTCCAGGTAGATAATTAATTGTTCTCTTTCACCAAATATGACACTGAATCCTAAAATTGAATATTCTTCATACCTAATAGTTCATTCTATATGTTTCTGCTAGACACCAACAATGGAGCTTCTTCGGCAACCTGTTCACAATTCTTTAAATTTAAAAACTATCCGTCTGATTATAAAAAATGGTTCTAACTTTTATCCAAGCTTAAACCTCACAGCCAGTTCTATATTTAGAACCTTATTCCGACTGTAAAACACGGGTTTTTGTAATTAGAACTTTAACTTTGTCGGAAAAAAGTTCGTAAATTAAAAAATGACTTCCTGGTTTAAACCTGGGCCTAAATAAATTTAAACTCTAATATTTTGTAATAAGGCAGTTACGGCCTTGGCCATGGCCTCCGTCGCCATAGCAACACCACGTCGGCGGCGCACGCGCTTCAAATGGCTCGCTGTAAGATATTACCGCGGATCGCTCGTATCCGCACCTAATTGGTCCACATCCGCTTCAACATTATGTTTAAACGGACGAATTGTCCGCCAATTGGTCCAGATAGATAAATGAACGTCATTATAAATGTTATTATGATTAAGCTATGTTTATGTTTGTTTAAAGTGGAAACTATACTTTTATGCCCTTCGGTGAGGCCAGTATGAAATCGTGATCACGGAGTGAGCCAGCGTGATGATCATCTAATGATGTACGGTGAACGACGACATTAATTTTATGATAGGTTTAACATTCAAATTAATTAGTCAATAAACCATCTTTACCAAAAAAATCAAGAAATAAAACATTATAGCCACTATTGAAAAGAGGTGTCAACTTTTTAAATCATTCATTAAATTCTTAAGTCAATTTCCAATTTCTTATCGAATGTTGAGTAAAGTTATCCATATTTCTATGCATACATTTAAGTATAAAAGTGATTATTAGCTACTTTAGTTGCTGATAACAAGGCTGGTTACACAAGTCTTAAGTACATGCTGCTATTGGTAGCCCTCGTCTTTTTGCATTGGCCTACGTTATCAAACAGGTGTGACTGATAAGGATTCCAATAAGAAACTTTGTACGTAGTATATTGGTCCGCGGTACGATTAAATAGCCGCATGCTTAGGGTTTTATATTGTCAATATTATTTGGTAGACTCTTAAGAATGGATGACCTTGTTATTGGATTTATTGAGTAAGGAAATTTAGGGGTACTAATTTTTTTTAACATGTTCATGTTCATCAAGAAATAGACAACAATGTCAAACTTGTAACGTTTTAAGTACGAGGCTTTTGGCTACATTTTATTAGTGTATGTATTTTTTCTACAATAGCTTTTTTGTATTGTGCGTGTTGTTTGTGCAGAATAAACTATTTTTCTTTTCTTTCTTTCTTTCTTTTTCATGATGAAAATATTGACTATTAAATCTAGGTATCTATACATTTTACAAATACATATATACAAAGGCGGTAGATCCAAGAAAACATGAATGAACTCTAAGGAAGTAAGTGAACGTCCTACTAAGATGACGGTCGATAGACATGCCACGAGGACAACCGGACGATGACATAACAATGTACCTATCTAAATTATTCAATGTTTTGGCAATATACTATTTGAGATGTTGTAGAGGCGTGAATGTGTAATAGGCGCCACGACCGCCAGTTACCGTTAAATATTAGCACATAATTCAGATTGTGCATGCGAAAACATTTCGCCGTCAGGCCCGCCATGGTCCCTCAGGACACTGCGGTTTAGTTGCACTAATACACTAACTTGGTTTAGGGTCGTAAGATTCGACTTTGGGCGAGACTGTTTCATATTCCTGCTTATTATCCTTAATTATTTGCCTGTTGGCCACTCGTTGATTCTGCGTGTGTCAATTGTGTAATGCAGTGAATGCCTACAGCCCTATATACACACAGGTTTTTCTTGACGTGATAAACTACGGTTTATTCGCCGTGTCGTCCGGTTGTCAGTGTTGTATGGATCACTATGGAAGCTTGTTGACTGACACTGTCACAGACACAGTGACACAGTCTCTTAGCTGCCACGGCTTATTTGAATTTAATTTAATATTTGAATTGTTTTTGTCTCTCTATTACGGACGCTTTTAACGTTCTGCATCGTTTTCACCTGTATAATTTCAACATGAATGATGTAACCAATATTTGGTAACCATATTTTGATTTAAAAAAGTGTCCATGGAGTTTCTTGCCTGTTCTTCGCCATAGGTATTTACTACGCTTTGGAATGGGCAACCAGCTTCATCTTTCTGACTGACCGACCCTTTGACAATTCAAAAGTGCCTGTAATTGGTTTATTTGAAATAAATGCTTTGAGTTTGACACTTTTTTTTTCTAGACGCGGTTTATACTCCGTACCGTAAAGAAACCGTGCCGTGTACAAAGGGTCTAGGGGATATTACACAGTCATTTATTTATGATATTTTGTAGGATCATATCTTTTATTCTATACGACACAAAATTCAGCTGACAAATGAGTTATTATGTCTATATTATTTATCAAATATATAGATAACCCATTGTAGATGTTTGATCCAAGCGTTTATGATAGTGTAATAACCCCCCCCCTTACTAGAGAACAAGATTTTTTGTTAGTCGACAATATGGTTTTAAAACTTTTGCCGACTTTGTTTTGGGCTAGCATCAGATTAAAAGGCCATGAGTTTAACAATAGCTAGTTTTCTATTGAAGTCAATAGTTGGTCAGGTGCGTAGTAATCGCAACCGGCGTGCGCGTATGACCAGATATATGAACGTAAACGAGGCAAAAGGAGTTTGTAAGGGTCGTAAGCAGGTGGCCCTCTGTAGTTTCTGCCTACCACGGGAAGAAGGCGTGAGTTTATGTATGTGTGTATGTGTCAATAGTTGGAGAGATATGCGCTTCTAAAGTCGCAAAAAATGTATACCCCTTCTTACTTTTCAACGATACGATGGATAATTCTGAATAAATTAAAGATTCACAGTTTTTTGACAAATACTATGAAATATAAACTTATATTTGCCGCCGATAAAATTAATATTGTGCATGCTGCATGCGTAAATATCTTGACTATGGATCCCTTCCGTGGCCCGACACGCACTTGACCGGTTTTTAGAATAAATAACTTCCTTTTTTAACCGTCTTCAAAAAGGAGGTGGTTCTCTATACGTCTGTTTTTTTTTCTATATATTTAAAGCGATATCTCCGGAAATTATGGAACGACTTCGATTTTTTTTTTTATGTATAAGATATGCCTCAGGGGTGGTCTCATATAAATTGTATTAACATTGCTTGGGTAGTTTTTCAGTTAGCTTCAATAATACGTATTTTTTCCACTTAGAGTATATTGATGATGTTATAATAACTGACAACTGAAAACAGAAAAACAAAAAAAAAATTATAAATAAAAACCGGCTTCTAAAACAAACACTACAACGTGAAAAATAACTTTAATTTCGGAAGTCGGTGCCGAAAAAACGAATATACAAAACTAAATACACCGACTTCCGAAATTAAAGCAATTTTTCTCGTACTGTTTCTTTTTTCGTTTGTAAAAGCCTTTTTATTCTGAAAACTTCACTTCTAGTCACATTACTGAAATCAGTAACATAACTAACAAGCATCGCTTAATACCGAAAGCCTATCGATTATCGCACAAAATTCGTCGATAGCGTCTGTGTTAAACAATTTAACGCACAGGGTTAACTAAAGTATATTATAATATATAGGTAGGCAGTAAAGCTACCCCCGTTCTAATCACGTTGGTACTCATGAATTTAGATTCGCCGCCCGCTCACGCTGCCTAGGGTTGATAGATCTCTCAAAGCCTACATATATTTTTTACGTAGAATAATAATTTGAAGTGCATTGAGTGAGGTTTGGATGTATGCAAGCACACATATAAGGTCTTCTTCAGACATGGTTTAAACCATCGAGCCCGTTTTTGAAATAAGAACCTGACAAATCGAAATACAGTTCCTTTTACAAAACTGACAACTTAGACCGGTCTTAGGCTGTCAATTTTGTATTAAGAACTTTATTAAAGTCGGCATAAAGTTCGAAATACAAAAACTGGCTTGAAGGTTTAGACTCGGGCTAAAGTTAGATCGTGTTTTATAATACCATGGATAAGGTTTGTTTTAGAGTTTCTATTTATTACGGTGCATTATGAGAAGTTCCACGTATGATGATAGGTAAAGTCAGGGAATTTAATAGCTTAGCTAATTGACTATCAACTTAAATTGTCCGCGTTTTCAATTCACAACTGTTATTCTTTGACAGTTTCATGAAATGACTATAACACGGCAGATTCACGTAGTGTGTCAATTTAATAAACAATTAATTTATCTGAATGTATGTGTACGTATATGTTTTGCTTTACAGTTTCCATATATTATGGTGCATTATATGAGCTTCCACGTAAGAGGATAGGTACTTTAGTATGCATGTCTGGAACACCTTGGATATCAGCCCCATTTTAACTTTGACGCTGGACCAATGCTAAGTGCGAAGGCTGAATGAAAAATAGTTTTGTATGAGACTTTAATAGCTATTGTTGAACTGTCTAATACCCAATAGACAGCAGATAGCCACTGCCGGATATAGGGGTGACCCAAAATCAGAAAAATAGACAAATAATACATGACAACTTTTAAAAATAACGCTGTATATCTATTGGTAATATTGTGAAAGTTATTATACCAATTTCCCCAAAGCCAATTTGCAGGGTATCAAACGAAGCATTTGGCTTAAGAGTCCAACGAATGGTGGCGGATGGCCAAACTGTGTATCGCCGTAACTTAGCTTTATTTACGAGGTTTAACATGTCGCTTGAAAACTATGCAAAAATTGCATTTCTAACTTGCCCTAAGACCGGTTAGAGCCGGATATTGGGCTGCCCTAGTTTAAGCCTAATATTATGGTTGATTTACTTGGCATTTATCATCGCAGTTACTCTGTTTGGTTACTACTTCTCACTCTCTCAATATTTTCATAATCAACATGTCAACCTAAAGACTTCCACGGGCGGTCATAGGGCTCCAAGGTTTAAACGTCGGTAGAAATACCTACAACTAACACGTGCGTATTTTATTTAAAAATCTTTAACTTAAATACCCCTCGTCCTATAAATTCGTATGTCAGTGAGAACCCTGAGCGACCATCGTTTGTTCTGCTTGTCTGTGACAAAATGGATAGATCGTGTATAATTAATTTATAACATAGTACGTAACTAGTAACTATAAACATTTGCTTTAATTATACAATCAATATTTTGTGCCGATATTAGAGCTGGATGCAGTTCTATTTTGATATTAAATTAATTAATTTATCGATTATGTAGACACTATAATTTCTAACATGAGTCTCAAATGTTTATTTAAATTATTAATATGAAATAGGTACAGTCACGAGCATACATTATATTATTAAGGACAGGTCTGCAATAATATCGGATTGCATGATTCACCCATTAATATCTGTCGTCAAGATGACGGCAAATATATGCGATCATTTGTGGAAGGCGTTTACAAGTGGCAACACGAATATATATGACATCGAAGGGACACGAAAACTGAGACAAGGGACGCCAGAATTTACCTAGGATGCTGCATCGGCTTAAAACATATGTGATACTTCATAGAATGCAATAATCTCGGAATAAATAATACGAATAGATATTACAAAGTTTCATAATTAAAATGTTCTGGATCATGGTTAAAAGATCAAAAAACAGAAAATATTTTTTATAGGTTTACACAGCAATTCTAGCATGATTATCATTCACGATGAAAGATAACAGGTAAAACAAGTAATTAATTCAGAAAACATCACGAAATGATATAAAATGTAAAGAGATAGGTACCTAGAATAAGGTTAATTATGTTGAACCAGAACCTAGAATAGATCGACTATTATAATTTTTCTTTTAAATGTTTTATTGTTAATTTTATCAGTGGTACGCAAGGCTGGCAACACGCAATCTTTTATACAAGAAACATATTTATGAAGGCGAAGTTCGCCATTGTGTAACAACGATTAATATTCAATTAGGGCAACTAAGAGAAATAACCACTTAAATAATGAATTTGTACTTTATTTTGATTGATAAAGTATACTTACTGATTATTTCTGTGCAGTTTAGTTGTATGAGATTGTTTTAACTTCGTTGGTTGTCCGAATTTTCTTTTTAGTGATAATGTTTACGTCGAAAGTACCTTCAGCCAAAAAAGGGGCCAATATCCAGTCAGTAAACTTGCTACTAATGCAAAGACTTGCAATCGCACTTCCCTTTTTGTCTCAAGATAGTAAAAAGGCCTATATTTCTCTCTGCCTACTCTCGAATCCTCTTTTTTTTTTAATACTTTGCTCCACACTAGGAATTTCTCCTGTATTGTGGGTGCGTTTACAAACATTTAAACTCACACAAACTGCCCGACCCGGAACAACTACTTGTAGGTCATACAAATATTTGTTCCCTGCGGGAATTGAACCCGTGACACGCAGCGCAGCAGTCAATCGCTTAACCACTGCGCCAACCGTGCTGTCTCTACAAAGTATTCATCAAAGCGTAAGATGACAAGAGTGGGTTGGTTGTATTGTCTGTATATTTAAATTTTAGCTTAATCAGCCTATAATGTTCCCACTACGTGGACACAGGCCTCCTTTCGATGAGAGGGAGTGGGCTGTAATCCACCACGCGGGCCCAGTGCGGGGTGACAGATGTCACATGTCTTCGAATTTTTTGGTTCTAGGACATGCCGGTTTCCTCACGATGTTTTCCTTCGCCGTTTTGAGAGCAGTCGCCGTTGCCGTTTTATGTGTTGTTTAACATTTACCGGCTGTAAAAGTTAAATACACCTTCTTCTTAGAGCATTCCACGATGGCCTATGTATTTTCAGTCCCATGATTTAGACCAACCTAACCAAATTTGTTAGTAACCGGACACAATTCTAGACTCAGTCAAATGGACTTGACAATCAATCCCAAATCATCTTAAAAAATTTACACTGAGAGAAATCTATGTTGAATCTTACATATAGACAAAATAGTAAAACACTTATATTTATAAAATCAGATATAATCCGTGTAAACCAAAATACAACAATTTATATATATATACACAACAGTTTATTGTAAATTATAACAGATAATGTCAATTACGCCGCTTATGAAGAATTAAGCTTCATTAGTAAAATAAAGTTTATAATGGCAACCTTTCATTTCGAACAGCCATTAAAGATATAAAGTATTGAACGAAAGTAATGAGGAGCTTTTAACGGATACTTTTACCTACAGGAAAATTACAGAAAATTATATTGAACATCACTTAGTTTCAATCACCAGAATCAATACGTACTTAAGTACTTATCGTGGTAAATTTGCCATATTGTAACGATTGCGTGGCACAATCTCGTTCTTATAATTTATTGTTCGTCTGGTTTAAAGACGCATGCAGTGACATGACAGTACAAGCACGTACTGTACTGTACATAGGGTTGCCATATCTCAGGATTTGTCCTGAGATCTCAGGATTTTTAGGCTTCTGACAGGATTGCGGCCGGATTGAGGGAAATCTCGGGAAACTCATGTTTTTGCGTTTTTTTTTTTTAAATAATGTATATCTATTTAGATATTTCAGTTATATCTTTTTATTGATTAGTTACAATCAACATAAACAAAAATTTAATCTTCTTTGGATAGTATCACAGCACAAATCAACGTAATTAACATCAACAAAGTATTTAAAAAAACAAAATCCAAAAAAAAAAAAACGTCATGTGAAAACAAAAAATGCATCGTCTTTAATTACGTTTGCAACAAAATCTCAGGACTTTTCTATAGAAATCAGGCTTTTTGTCAGGATTTTTCAATTTTCCATATGGTAACCCTAACTGTACATATGTACAGTACAGTATATACTAGACACTCCACAAATCGAAGCAGTTCATTCGTTCGCCTAAAGCTGTCCCTAAACTTCGTTTACTTCCTCCTGCTCCAGGCCGACGGCAGAGAGTGACACTTGACCTGCCATAACTTGTTTATACCAATCCAAGGCGTCGACTCCTCACCTCAAGTATAAACATACAGTCGCGGTCTAAAAATGTTTATTACAGTGCGCAGTTAAGTCTAAAATGCTATACCTAGATACTTATTACTTCTTAACTGACGAAAAATATGGAGGAGGTTCTCAAGACGACCCGTATATTATTTATTTTTATTATTTTTTTTGACCACGCATAACTTTTTTTAATAGTTGTGAAGCATCTATTCTAATAAAAATAGTAATTAATAACTTTTTAATGATGAAACTAATTTCTAAATTTAAAACTTGACACATTGACGTCGGTTTTGTTACAATGACATTTCTCAAAAATATTAGTTGTGAAATGTAGGTAATAAAAATTGATTGATTGAAATAAAATGGCAAGTTAAGCCCGCAACAAAGGTTTGAAATATTATTCCCCGTGAAAGATGACTTGATTATTATGTACGAGGTGCATTCAATAAGTACCTAGCCTCATCGCCAGAGGGCGCTGTAGTTTCAAAAGAGTTTTACCACAGTGTAGCACATTCTTTTTTAATTCTTTTTTCAAATTTTCATTCCAATCCCTTCATTTGTTTTAATTTGACAACTTATGGAAGCGAACGTGTCGATCGGTTTTACAAAAATGGAAAAAGAGCAATATCGTTCGGTGATTCGATTCCTATTTTTGGAAGGGAAAACGCGCATCGAAATCAAAGAGCGCTTGGATGCTGTGTACGGTGACTCTTCTCCATTGATGGCCACCGTCAAGAATTGGTTCAACGAGTTGGCACGTGGCCGTACGTCGGTTTTTGATGAACCACGTCCAGGTGCACCGAAAACAGCTGCTACGGAGGAAAACATTAAAAAAATCCATGATCTCGTATTGGCAGATCGCCGATTGAAGGTTCGGGAGCTAGCTGAGACTGTAGGCATTTCAGAAGGAACAGTGCATCATATTCTTCACGAGGAACTCGGCATGAGAAAGCTGTCGGCGCGATGGGTGCCGCGTTTACTCACACCAGAAAACAAGCGCAACCGTGAGACCACATCGGAGACGTGTTTGGCGCTGTTTAAGATGAATCCAGCGGAGTTTTTGCGTCGTTTTGTGACCGTCGATGAAACCTGGATCCACTGGTACACACCAGAGACCAAGGAGCAATCAAAACAATGGATCCAGACCGGGGAACGTGCTCCAAAGAAGGCGAAAACTGTAAAATCGGCCGGAAAAGTTATGGCCACCGTTTTCTGGGATTCACAAGGTGTGATCTACATCGATTACCTCGAGAAGGGTAAAACAATTACAGGGCTTTACTATGCCGATTTATTAGGCCGATTCGACGCCGAATTAAAGAAAAAACGACCCCATCTGGCGAAGAAAAAAGTGCTGTTTCACCACGACAACGCACCGGTTCACACGTCTGCCGTTGCCATGGCCAAATTGGTCGAATTACGCTACGAATTGCTGCCCCATCCACCGTATTCTCCAGATTTGGCCCCTTGTGACTTCTTTCTGTTTCCTAATCTGAAAAAATCACTCGCCGGGAATAGATATGGATCGAATGAGGAGGTCATCGCAGCCACGGAGGCCTATTTTGCAGAGTTTGACAAAAACTATTTTTCGGACGGGTTAAAAAAGTTGGAGCATCGCTGGGCTAAGTGTATCGAACTAAAAGGAGACTATGTTGAAAAATTAATTGCCACTTTTCCAAAATTTTCGTTTACTTTTTGTAGGCTAAGTATTTATTGAATGACCCTCGTATCTCGATACACCGTGAGATTTTCGATTCGGCGTCATGGCGAAGGTGGGAAAATAATTGATCATAGAAGCAGTTCAGGATAACGGTCGATACTAACCACCGCGCAAATAATTGATATGTTTCGACATTACGAAGAGCTCGGGATCACAGCAACTATTCATTTTGCTGCTTTGTATGATGGTACCGTCCGCGGATGGTTCCACGAGCTTTGCACCGAACGTAGTGTAGTGTAGCCCACACAACAAACATGCTATTAAAATGGAGCTCAAACTTCACCACAAAACTGCACGACTTAATTTTGCGTGACAATATCTTGATTTTGATTAGTGGATTATCGACGGCAAAACTTTTTAATCCAGTCAAATTGGAAGATTAACTTATTGGCGTTGTAATCGCACTCGTCTTGTAGCTGAAGCTATACGATGAAGAAATAGATATCGTGCTTCAAAATTAATCTCGTCACATAACAGTCAACTTAAGGGGTGGATGAGCCACGACGTCGTCGGAGAACTGACGTCGTTAGAAACTAGGGCTACTGCCAATAATTATGTGTCGCTTTTGGAAGAGGTGATGCTGCCTACTGTTCCTTGTGTATCCTGCAGCAGAAACCCCACAAACTGATTACATTCAGGATAATGCACCGATACACACGGCCCGGTCTACTATGGCGTGGTTCAACGTGCACCGCGACATTCGTCGCATTCAATGGCCTGTTCGGTACGCAGATACGAACCCGATTGAAAATCTGTGTGGCATAATGGTTCAAAGCTGAGGTTGTCAGGACGAAAGAAACCCTGAAGCTCATAGACCACATTGTGCACGGGTATGGGTTGATATCATAGGGACTGGTTTATGCGCGCGCCTTGACGCACCATGCGAGATAGACTACGTGCTCCCATAGCTGCTGATGGAGGCTATACTATGAAGTTATTAAAACAATAAATTATTGATAGAATTTAAATAAAAAAATCCTTAAATATAATAAAGATATTTTGAATTTCTATTTGATTATTTCTTCATAATTTTTTAAGCATAAGCTCAACCTGGCTTGGTGAATGTTCATTATAATTATGTCAGTTAATGTCGTTTTTATAGTTTTTTTTTTTTTTAAATATATATTTTCTATATCTATCCTAGACGACGTGTAAATAAAAAAAATGCTTGGGTATAGCCTACTCAAATCGCCATATATGTAACCCTTAAGGTTTACCGCATTTCCAGACCGCGACTGTACATCTCCAACTAAAGTTAACCCACCTCCTCCACCGCACTTGAATCAACCCTACAAACGCGTCCAGATTCAATTTTCGCATCGTCGACCGCTGTCGCAGCGGAAATTGTCGAAAACCCTTGAAGCGCCACGGCCTTCCAATGTGCATCTGTGTAATTTTGTTATGGAAGCCTCATTGGCCCGGTGACGCCTCGCCTGACTAGCGCCTCGAATGGAACAACTAGTTAACAATCCTTAAGCAGCCATATCGAATGGAAGTTTAGGAAATTTATAGTTCAGTAGGACGATTGCTGGTCCTGTTCAGACGAAATTTTGGCATTCTGTGCTCTTGATTGAGTTTTGCTAACTCAAGATATGTAGATATGATCCGTCTTGAGGTTCATAAATGCAATTATAACTTAATTGATAGAATGATAATGATGATTGATCTGTCTTCAATGCTCAATCAATCAAAGGTCAGGGTTCCTATTAAAAGTGTTGGCACGAATCAGAGATAGTTATATTAGTGCAGCTCATTGCTATCTTCAGCATGTCAGTACCTACCCGTCGCGCGTCGTGACGAACTCAAACTATAAGATATGAATCTCAAGTAACTTTGTATAATACTTTACAAGTCCAAGTACTCCATATTGCAGAAGACAAATAGGCGCAAATGTTAAACAAAAACAGTGTAAACACGCGATCAAGTTACAGCAAAACAACTATGAACAATGACAGTTTACATTTTAACAGAAAATCGCATTACAATATGGAGACGAGTTTTGAAATCTTAACAAACAGAATCATAACAATAACGGTGGACGAGTTACAGTGAACTGGCAGGTTTTCCAAATACTGCACTGTACATACAATAGAAAGAATTTTGTTGACATATTAATGGTTGCAGAATGCGGTAAGCAAAGTGGACGCCTGATCGAATTAAAAAAACAGCGTGTGGAGGTGGCGCGGCATCGTCTTGATTTTGTTGATTCCAATTTGGTTTCAATATCAGACTGCACTCTGTATCATAATTTTAACTGTATAGGGGTCAAAGATCATTTATGATTTGACTGTTGCTGTATGGCGTCTTTAGTCGATGAATAGAGTTACTCTTCTTTGGAAGATGAACATATTATTTGGTAATTTAGCAAAGTTTAGTTTAGAGCCGATATGTGATATGATAACGTGTCTAGCTTGAGTACATTCTGAACTAAAAACACGGCTACGCTTCAGCTTATTCAGATTTAAGCTCTACGACAATGATATAATTTCGAATTTCAATACCTTTCATTCCCTAGACGTTTGTAATCCTATTATAGGTAACCAGCTAGTGCAAAGGCTGAAGGCTAGTGTAAATTAAATCAACTACGATTTGAGATCGTGGTTGGTTTAATTTACTTATGTACGTGCTGCACCCCTTTCGCCTAGGTTAGATATAAATCTAGGCGTTAATTACCACAAAACTTTCTAGTAATTACATAAGTATGGCGCTATTTAAATTGTTAACGTACATTTTATTATAATTCATGGTTACAATTTCTTTTATTCGCCACGTCTTCGTATTTTAAGCCAGTAACATTTTTTAAAAACGTTTTTATGTTCTCGGTTTAAATTTCGAATATTTTTCATGGAATGTTTTTAAATAACGGCTAAAAATAACCTGAACGTTTCCCTTCTTCAGTAACGGGTGTCGGGTATTAAGAAGCGAAATTTCAGATCAGGGTATTTTAAAATATAATGAATGTAAATATCAGTTTTCAACAGCAAATACTGAACAGTTTCTTCTGACGGATATTTCGTATTCAAAGAAAGAAACACGTTTAAAGAAAAAGAGATTTACGTTTGCCTTTTCAAAATACTCTGTAGCGATACTTTCTTATTTCCTGGATTTTCTGCCATTCGACTTGAAGGCTTTTTTATACACTCAAAATTGGGCCAACTAACTCTGACAGCTTTTAAAATTCTTATCGCCGCTTACACCGAAGTGACTCCGTTCTGCCAATTTTACCGAGAACACTACGTATAGATAATAAAAGCACGATTTTTTCACAATTCACGTTAGCCAGCTTTTCTTGTTACACAAGAACGAACAGCCGATTCATCCCGGTCTAAAATGGCACAGTAACATCAATCTACGGATAAAATTCTCCTGGTTTTTACACCCGAAGAGTTCGAGTGCGCGCCGAAGCCATTATTTTTGATAGGGCCATAATTGGTGCACTTGCCAAGATGGCCGCTTCATATTCGCTTATTCAACACCTATTCGGGAGCGATGACGTTTATTTATTTCGAGTATCCCGCGGTCCCGCCAGCTGCCTCTTAATTAATGTATTTATATTCAAAATATGCAGCATCATTAATATTATGTTCCGTAACAATCGACCTATCGGGTTTTAGAAACTTTGTAGGAACTCACTATAGGTATGAAGGTACGCTATCAACGTAAACTGAGTTTGAATAGTTTATGAGACGTTCACGTCCATTCATAAATAATGTAGTCATATTTTAGACGCATCCTTTAAATACATCCCATCTCATACATTCACGATGTCAACTGAATAATTATAAATCAGAGGGGTATCACGGATGACGCGTCATTAGATATTTAGCGCAGTCCGTGGTTAGGTAGGCACATTTAGCGCAAATAACACTAATATAAACTAGAATCGAACGTGGTGCGCTATCGATTAGGAGCCGGCGTTCACAACAATTAATGACCTGCATGTCCCAGGCCCGACAAAGCTATGGCAAAACAAATAGACGCCCACCGCGCCTCCCCGAAACACAGGCTGCTCCAAAATACAAGCCGAGAAGTTTCTAACGAATTTGACGAATTTTGAGCCACGTTTCCTCCAATAGATAGAACGTAACTACTCTTCTAATTAAACAAAATCGCTTTTGATAGAACTCTTCTAAATCAAGCATGTTTTTAAGATGTAAGGTGTAAAGCCGCTATAATTTCGAATATTGTGAACATTGTCTCCTGTCACGCGGAAACTGCGCTGCATTTTTATCGAGACGTGCGAGAATTTTGATGAATTTTATACACACGCAGGCTTTAAAAACTTTTGAAGATTATGCAGTGTAAAATAGTTTCTTACCTCGTTAAAGACGAGAAAGATATAAAAAAATCTTAAGCACTCACACTCCTCGTGCTGTCTAACGAAAAGCAGTAAGATTTTTCGTCAGTATAAATCGCTGAAAGTTGTCGATCCCGCTGTATACAAGAGGCATGGGGTGTGCTGCGGCTGTGTGCGTGTTGTCTCTGTGTGAGCCGGTTTAGGCAGCGGGGCTATGCTTAGACAATTTTAGTATTACGTGTGGAAATAATGCACCACGGTCATACTCTATGCATAGCCTCCCGTCATACCCGCCGTTGTTTATGCTCGCTCCTTTACAAGCTCTTTTTGTACGCTTTTATAGTCGTTATCTGTCGTGATGTCACAAAATATACTATGGTTAAGTACTAACGTATGGCTAGTTTATATTCAAATTGGGTTTTCCTTCATTTTCATATCGTTAGGGCATAGCTGATTGCGTTTCAAACTTTGTTTATAAAGTAATACATGCGAGCATCATCGGACACAATCTGTTGACGTTGTAGGTTAGTATTAGAATAGACGAAAATTTTGTTAGGTAATGTGGGTGCAAATGAAATACAAGTAAGGATATAATATACGTAATTATGTGTTCCGATAGATATCATTTATTGATTTATTAATAGACAAACTGGCACATACTATAGTGGCATTCAGCAAGCAGTTTAACACGCTTCAACTTCTTCATCACTCACACTCACACACTCACACACCCACTCACTCCACTCGAACACTCGTTCCTATAAGTAAAATGGAAATTATTATATAGATTTAGTTTACGGGAAACCATAATTATGAATTTCAGGTGGATACCTGGTGGCCTGAAATACAGGCTTTGGCTTAGCTTAGGCAGCAGTCTCCTGAAATATTTTTCTTTAAGCCCTGACTGAACAATATTGTTTTTTGCTATTATTTTATAAGGATATTGTGGTGAGAAAATAAATAAATATTATTTTGTCATTTATTTATTTATATACTTATTAAATACATTTTTAAATATTTTTATAAAAACATTAAAAAAACATTTAAAAATATAAAAAATAGTGGTCCGCCGGTATCGGGAGCAGGGTCCAAGCTACCGGTGGTTAGGACTCCAGAGATAGGAACCTCCTCACAATGCGAGCCGTATCGAGGAGTACTGCCTTCTGGATCAGGCTCTTGATCCAACCGTCTAACGAGAGCCTCGAGAGCCTATTTTTATTATTAACTAATTAATATTTTAGATGAGCGCCTGTTTTCAGTACTAAGCGAACGCTTGAAACTTTTCAGTGCAGTCGAAAGTATTAAAGTTTTCAAGTTTTCATAGCTGCCTGAAATATTATGTTCTTGTTAAAACTACTCGGTAAAATAACTGATTTCTGAGAGGCTGATTTTATTTATTTTTCTTAAAAAAGAACATATTATACAGGGTGGCAGGGATATCGACGCGCAACCCGTTACCATGGATTCAGTACATGATTCTGAACCCCCTGTGTTGAAATTTAACGACGATTATTAAAATAATAATTGCTGTTCTATACTTTTTGACCGCGTAGGTATTGCACTTTAAACTATGAAACAGCAGATTTTTATTTTGATAACCGGCGAAAAATTGCTACGCTAAGGGGTCTAGAAGCATGTGCTTTTAATTCATGGTTTCAGTGTGCGCGACGGTGTCCCAGCCACTCTGTATAAGTAATTAAAAGGCATTTGTATAATAAAAGCTTTAATTTGATAACTGGTCTATAGTTATCAAATTAAAGCTTTTATTATACAAATGCCTTTTAATTATTTCTTCCTTGCGTGTTACCATTGGTATTGTCTTCCAAAATTATTATCAAGACGCTCATCGTAGGTATGTCAGTGTCACGCAGAACAAAATAGCGAATTTAAAACCCCTTCATTTTCCAAAATGTAAGGAGTTCAGTTCAAAAATTACGAGAAAAAGCATAATCCACCTTCATCGAAAAAAAAACTCAAAGCGCTCCGATAGCAACATAACAAAATGGCAGGACCGGTAGCTCTTCAGCTCCACAACCAGGAAGCCCCATCAGAACGCACAAAACGTTCCCCGCTTAGGCGCTGTACGCACAGACGTCACCCGCGCACATTCGGCTGTGCCTTAGCAAGATTGTGACAGACGCGTCATTTCCGTCGCCCGTGCGTTGCCAGCCTAACAGCGTCAGTTACTCTGTGAGGATATCAAGAGGCCATTGTCCAAATATAAAAGCCCGCTGTCGCCTTTTGTTCTGTGGTCTATGGTCTGCGGAAGACTGCGTGTTTCTCTTTCTTTTTACTTTAGTTTCAAGTTTTTGTCGCATTTTTCTGTTTGTTGTTCGAATGACGTTTGCTTAGCTGCGATTCGTTAGTGATTTCTTTTTATCGTGTTAACTTTTGGTTATGTTAAGTATTTAATTCACTTCACTATTCGTTGAGAGATATAGGGTTTAGCTGTGTAGTTGTGATAAAAAGAAATGGGCTCAAGAAGCTTAGTATTTTTATTTATATTTTAATTTCATTAACATCACATACCATAGTTATAATTTAATTAGTAATCATTAAGACCTTCCAAACGCAAGAAGCTCATCTTATTTTTACATCTCATACTAAATTTAATATATTTCGGTCACCAAGCACTGCCAAAAAAGTATTTACATCCAAGGTGTCCTGCTCCTCTGGCATATACACTCACCCTTCTTCAAGCTACATCGAAGAAAATATAGGTAGATATTTAAATATTTATAGCACATAAATATTTATAACCTGTCCCCCTTACACCCGCACAAGTACTTACCTACATTATAGGTAGTAATAAATTGCCATAATGAGCCATTTCAAGTGTCAAATTGTCGTCAAAGAAATACGTACATTTTGAAACAGCTGTTAAACGTGCCGTTTTTCAGTCTGCCCTAATTATTTTGTGCGTTACAATAAACTTCTTATAAGTATTTAGTTCCTCATCTTTTATTGAGCACTAGCTAATGCGTTGCAATGCCTTTTTATTTTGTTAGTGTTTTCTCCGGCGCACACACAACAACTTACCAAAGTTTCATCACAATCGGTCGAGCCATTTTCGAGTTGCACGCACGGCAATTGATGTTTATATATTTTGATTGATTTCAATGTACCTACACACGACGACATTTATCTAGCTATACATTACCAGTTTTTCCTGACCTCGCATTGTATAGGCTTTTCGTACAATGAGAAGTCAGCTTATATTGGAAATGTATAGCTTGATATGTAGTCGTGCGTACCTACAGAGAATATTTATTTCTTAATATCCTTATTAAGAAGTGTTAAATACAGTTCTGCCGCTCTTAACGTAAAATTTACTTTGAATTGAAGCCCATTTATTTACTGGAATCAAAATAACCCAAAATCTTGGGTAAATTTGGGTAAATTCTCTCTACAGCTGCTTTTAATCACTATGAGTAAGCTCACAATGGGACCAGATTGTTTCATTCTCATCTTTTAGCCGAAAGTCGTCCACTGCTCGCCATGGATGGGTCTCTTCCAGTTTTCAATTGCCCTAAACTCAATTAGAATGATGTAATGCCGAACACATAATTAACATCAGAGGCGAGTGATGGTGTTGAGTTGGATTTGAGTACGGAATGAAATGCCTTTATCTGTGGTAACTAGCCTAAATTCGAATTTCAACCGATGGATTCTTAACAAGGCCCGGGGCTCAGCGGACTAACTGAAAATCTCGAAAATCCCACCGCAGATCGCACGAGAATCGGAATATGTAAGGTATTTAGCAAAATGATGCTTCGACGCCGGCGTTGCTGGCCGCTACATCCAGCCGCTGTGGTGGCATTCCTCAACGCTATTTCGAATGTGTTTTTGGAGCTCACTGTACTTACGTCTAACTCTCTACAAACCGTGCCACCACCGAAGGATTTTTTCTCATTGTTAACATTATTTACGATTTCAAAAGCAAAGTCTTTACGGCTCGAGTACAACAAATAATTTTAAATAAAATGTTTCACATTTACTGCATTGTAGCTGGTTACTAGACCGTCTACATTACCGCTCGTAATTGTTCGTGAACATTTATAAATAACCAATCGCTTCGTACTGCTTTCCTTATGAGTGATTGTAATAATTTTTTTCTTCTTTTTCAGGTAAGTTCGGCACCATAAAATCCAACCTGTTTAGAATTCCGAACGATTTCGTAGCAGTAAAACAATGAGTGTAAGTATTTTTATGTTTTGTGTGTGTGTGTGTGTGTTGGTGAGCGCGTGAGGGTTGACGTACACAGGGACTAATACAATTAGCGTTTCAAGCGTTGATTGTTAGCTTTACTTGGAAATACATTATATTGTACTAGGAGTTATATCATCTGTCTCAGTTATGACTATTGTTAGGTAAATCAATAATTTACAATGCAATTTGAAAGTGCGCGACCTGCACGTAATTTTACGTGCATTGAGTTGACTTAACCCGTTGCGCGCAGAGGTGTAAAATAGTATGGCATTTTTTCCTATTTATCGTCTATTATTATTGTTTGCGCTTAAATACCGTCTTAAGTTTTCTTCTTAACATGCTTCTTCAATAACAAATAACTATTTTATTTAAGCTTGACGGCAAAGCGACGCAGCTATTTTCTCATCTTAAGATTTTTTGTAATCATAGTGCACCTGTTTACTTACACAATTATTAGTTAGCTGTCGTAACTTTATAATTTTAATAATCTTGTGGCTTGTTTCAAACAAAGTACCCACTAATTTAAAAAAAAACATCCTACCATTATGGCAAAATTTACTCCCAAAAAATCTACGACAAGATCTATTTTCACATACTTCGAATAATTTAATGACAACAATAACATACAGAAAATAACAATATACTTACCACAAAAATAAATGATTCGCATCAGCTTTTTGTCGCACTCTACCGTCAAAGCACAGAAATGAGAAGTCTAGCGGCCATTTTGAGTTCCGTAGTCGCACAAACAAACGCTTAAACTTAAAAGCAGTAAAAAGCGCGGGCTGAGGGGGTACCTATTAACACATTACTCACACAAACGACAATGACAAACGGGGTAAAACAAAACACGGTAGCGTACCGCGTCGAAAAAACTTGAAAAAGGAACGTCGATTTCGGATCGGACGAAGTTCGGTACGAAAGTTGGCTCTCCGTTATAGCGAGTAGCCCGCGCTTTAAAATGTACTTAAATACTTCTTTGAATGTTTTTCTATGCAGCATTCTAACATATTATACGATGTTGATGGACGAGGGTACACAAATTTTCAAAGCTGGTCTAGGGTAAACGACGACTGTAACTATATTTTTTGGGCTTCATTAAAGAATAATCATTGAAACTCTCAATCAGATTGTCAGTTAACCTATTTAAACAATAGCAAAATACCGTTTCACTCAGTAAAGAAAACTTAAGACATATCATAAAAGCTCCATTTTAAACAGGTACTATCCACACTAATTAACCGCTACTATACATTAGTGGCAACAATAATGGACATTCGCGCATAAAAGTGTCTCGTAGCAGAGTGGCTGCGGGGGCAAGTATAGATAGGGCAGGCGTCACCTTTGTTGCGGCCGTCGAGAACCACCGAGTGCAGCGACACACAATTCGCGCGCTCACTTTTAAAATAAGAACCACTCCTTTTCGCTAAAACGTTCCTTTTTTGTATTTTTCGTAAAAAGAACATCCATTAACGTGCTTGTTAATAATTTCAACATGAGAGAGAAGAACTTTTCCTGACTCGAATCATACAGTTTAGTTGCCGAATAATGTTTAGGAATTAAAAAGCTGTGCAATGCAATCGAGTTGCAAGGTACGATTAATGATATTTGCTTTTTTCCTTTTCATTTAAACTTTTACATGCTAAAACTGCAGATAACTAGGAATACCGATTAAAGCAAGTAAGTTTGCGTTCTATTAGTTCATTTAACAAATGAACGCGTACGATGTGTTTATGAAAAATTGTTGGAGCGCCCGCATACTTCATTATCTAGTAAAGTTAGCAAAATAATACCTACGGCGAGCGTTATACAATTTTCGATACAAATGCGTTGCTTATTAACGCTCGCGTATAAGAGCGTTTTTTTTTTTTTAATTTGTTCCCAGTTCAAAACGGCAAACTTTGACGTGGAAACTTTTTAATAGTCGACACGTAGAACTAAGCGTTGCTCTGAACATACAAACTCTACGTTTTTAATGCGTCAAAATGTTTTTATAAATTTTAACTGTTACGCCATGGAACGGTTTTATTTTTTACAAACGATTATGAAATAAGTTTTAGGTTCATACAGTCTCAAGTTCTCCTTATAAAAGGTTTTAATTAATATTTGAGAGCTTTATCCGAATCGCCTCTCGTAACTAAATTAGGGAGAGGTAGACCAACATATTTCAGAACCTTTGCAGTTCTGCCTTAAAATCTATTTTAAATGCGATTATAAAAAAAAAAACAACCTTGACGTGAGCCGGCGGGGTGGGGGAGGGGGCGAGCCGAGCGCGGTAACGTGTAACACAAATTATAAATAATAGGTGAACGTTATTTTTTCGGATACATATTTCATTTTATATTGTACGGGAACGCGTGGCGGGCGTCGCAAGGGTGGGGGTTAAAATAAAGAGAAGCGCAATTGAATTTTTAATATTTCATGAAGAGGGACGCAAGCGGGGCCCGAAGCAGTTTTAATGGGGTTACGGCGAGCGTCGCGCCGCGCCTTTGAGCCAGCGCCTGCGCCCCGCGCACGACGTTTTAGACGCAAAATTCATCATTAACGACTATTAAACTAATTAATAAAGATACACTTGATGCAAAAACGGTTAATAAACTAACTGGCCTTGCCTACGGCAGAGGTAGAAGTTTGACGGACACTTTTACCGTCGTCAAAGCATTCGTCAAACTTCGTGCTCGCCCTTATTGGCCCGATGCAGTTGACCTAGCAACCAACCGTATGCCGGCTACGTTTCGGGAACCGTGTTCAGGAAACTGCACCTGTTCCGTGGCAAACTGAAAGTTTTGTTCGTGCGATTATGGATTGGCAAGACATGGTTGAAACCAACAGCCATGCTATCGGCCGCGGTCCGGCGAAATGATCGATGTGGCTCATCTCCCGTTTTTGCGGACAAAATTTAGCAGCAATGATTTTTCGGCACCTTGCTCTTAAAAACGATTTAATAAATAAAATTATAAATATATAAAATAAATATAAATTGAATAAATTATATATAAAAATAAAAATATATATAAAAATTATACAGGGTGGCCGGAACATTGACGTCCAAAAATTAAATTTAGGTCCCTCGTATCGTGGGGTATCCGAATCACCCCCATGTATGTTCCGCGACTTTTCATAGTTTTCGAGTTACGAATTTTTTTTTACTAATTTACCGAACGTAATTTTTTCACTTTAGACCAACTTTTTCATAACTTTCATCACAGTTACGAAGCTGATTATTTTATGCATAAAAGTACTACTCACGAAGATTCAGTTGCAAAAAAAAAATCTCGACAAAGCCATGTACTTTTTTTTTAATTTTTTTTAGATTGGTCAGGTCGATCATTCTCAAAAAATCAGAAAAAAATTTGTAACTCGAAAACTATGAAAAGTCGCGGAACATACATGGGGGTGATTCGGATACCCCACGATACGAGGGACCTAAATTTTATTTTTGGACGTCAATGTTCCGGCCACCCTGTATGTTATATATAAAATATATACATATTTTAGATGGATCTTGGAAGCAGACATTGTGCCACCGGCAGGCAGAATTCAGATATTTAAGCCTGGATCATTGTCAAGGACTTCTTGGGCGGCAAAGACAAGGGCAGGCTTTGACGTGGTGTGTGTTATTAAGAGGGTCCTGTCTTTGAAGCCCTGACCACCGCAACCTGGGACCTCGGTTCCCAGCCGGTGGATTTACTAACATTTTGTTTTCGCTAGACTGCTTCCATCAAACTCAAAATGGACACTCCAGATTAATGAGCATACAATTTAAATTTCCAATAATTTTCTTATCTATTCAATTAAAATTTCCAGAAGCGAGTGAAAACAGCTTAGTCCAATCTCAACGCCCGTTAATTACCTCGCGTGTGATCTAAACAGTGCGTCGATATGACGTACATTGCGAATTACGTGATGCTTGGGGGTTAACTCAATTGTGACCACCCCGGCAGAGAGGGGGTTATCCTGAGCCGACCAGAGCAAACGGGCCGGACCGCCGAACCGATTCGTCCTTGAAATAATTATTTCGCGCTGGTAAACTACAGTGTAATGCTTCTCAGATATTATAATTGTGCGCTCTATTTTGCATTGTTATTTTATGTACGGGAACGATATGCGGCTGTTGTTACGGCTAGTGTAGATAGTTTTATTAAAATATGCACTTTCAGTTTGCGGATGCAATGGCTTTGTAACTTGGTGTTGTTTAATTTACTTGTAAATGACTTTGCAGTCGATTTGTGCACCTAAACATTAAGGCTCCCGTAAACAGGCGTGACGCGACTCTTGTCTACTAGAGTCGCGTTGCGCCTGTTTGGCTTTAAAAGGGGTGCTATGACACAAGACAAGACAAAACTCGCAAGATTTGCGACATGTTCTACCCTTACCTACGAAGGTGGCACAGTCTCTTAGTCTTAAGGGCAAGCACATAATTTCCTCCTAGGAGGTCTTAAAAACCTTATCCAAAGAAAATTAAAGAGTCTATTTAGGATGAACTTAAGGTTAAAAATATAAACCCCGGTTAGACGTAGTTAAAAGAAAAGGGCCCAGCCCACAAAAATGAATTGTGTATACCAAAACACTCTTTGTAGTTAAAACTTTAATATTACGAAAACAATCCAAGTAAAATTTAAACGCAACATTATGTTGTGTTAATATTAATGTTTAAGTTCGAGTACACGTGCACACACACAATTCATTTTTGCCCATTTGTGGGTTGGATCCTCTTCGTTTAACTACGTCCATTGATCAAAATATACCGTAGTACAAAACTCATCAGCCATTTTTATATCAATTACACAAAACAGTTAACCAAGACAGTTAAGAAGTTGGTTACAAACTAAACAATAGGTAAGTAACCATTACAAAGTCTTGAGGCGTCACTTTAGCATATCCGCGGATCGCGTGGCGGTATCACATGGCCGATTCTGCACATATAGTTTTGCTACTCGATCATAATATCCTGCTTGGTATTATATTGTTTACTTTTCACACGTAACACTAATAATGAACGCATGCGCATCTATTCCGCATAATTGTGAACATTGTTGTAGTAATAAAATATTTACGCGCTTGAGCAAAATACCCGGAATGCCGCATTTGACGGTTAAACGGAATTGGTTTTACAATAATTGGGAGGGCATTTGAAGAATTCTAGGTCGTTGCCAAAAATTTTAGGTGTGAAAGTATTTTAGTCCCCGTGCTTGCAACTAAGGACCCTAAGACATCAATGTTCGATAATGAAGTTGCTACGTAAAGAGGACAGGCGGTCCGTCTGAAGCCGGCTTACTGACTGACCCACATCGGCACAATACGCTTCCGCCTAGCGCCACGCAATTAAGCACACCAGACATAAAAAATTACCGAAACAAAAGCGAACTGGGGTTATCCCCCCCTTTTTCACCTCGCCGCAGTTACAATTTATCATAGCAAATAAAAATATGCGGAATTAAAAGAAAAAGGAACAAGAAATTGGAGCGAGAGGGAACGTTACTGCCGCTTGCCGAATGTTCAAAATAATACTATATATTTTTACTACCTCCCTCGGGAGCAGGGGAGACGGTACGTCAGTAACCAATTAAAAAAAGTATTGCTCCCGATAAATGTTTGATGTTCTTGATATAGGTCGGTGGGTACCCACTGTTCCTCAGACGGCGACCATGTACGCAGGACGACATTTCCAGAATAAGCTGACTTCTCATTGTACGAAAAGCCTATACAATGTGAGGTCATGGAAATGTATAGCTTGATACGTCGACACAGAGTAGGTACTGCAAACTGTCATGTCAGTTAATCAATTCAGAAAAACATTTGAATAAAATCTTAATATTTATTCAAGTTCCGGCCATACTGGCACATAAATTTCCAAAATAATTAAAAGCTTTATGGAATTACTAGCCTTTGGCCGCGGCTCCGCCCGCGTCGATGTCGGAAATTATCCCACGGGAACGTACTACCGGGATAAAAAGTATCCGACATTTTAAACCAGGTTATAAACTATCTGTGTTCCAAATTCCATTCAAATCCGTTCAGTAGTTTTTGCGTGAAAGAGTAACAAACATCCATCCATCCATCCTCACAAACTTTCACATTTATAATATTAGTAGGATTTAGTTCAACACAATACCCCCATAGTCCACAATATCTTCAATTCCTCCATTTTCTACCAAACTTTTTTCAAATGTCACACGAACCCCTCACCATTTGACGTTTCCCTCTCGAATTTAATCGAATGACCGGCATGACGTCAGACCCCATCAAACTTTCTTTATAGCCGTCCAAATTACTCTAGTAAATTATTTGGCTCTAATCAAACTATACACTAATTATACGTGTAATTAATACATTATAAGTAATGAATAAGGCGGCGCGGCCATATTGTCTATTAGTGGTTTAATTAAAAAATATATTTATTATTTATTTTCCATTATCCGGAGTATTCATGAGGGTCTAGATACGTGGAGTACTATTTGTTAAAGTTAGGTAGGTACCTACCTATGTTTTTTTTTCTTTTGTTGTGTGGAAACCTTATTTATTAATATCGGTCGCAATGAGTCTTAACTAGCTCATTCATGTAAATGGCCTTAATAAGGTTTTAAAAAGTTACAAATTATTCAATTCATTCTTTGGTATTGGTTACCTATTGCAGCCACGCATAAAAATATTGAATTCATCGAAGTGATTTTTGGTCACTGTTAAATAACTGAATGAAATATTTTAACTGACTTATTTAACACAATTATTATTTCGCGCAATCTATTTTGTATTGGTTAAATTTTCAAGACAATTTAATTTATCATACAATTATCAAGCAACCAATTTTCTAGTTACTTTCTTACGCTCGATTCCTATAAACCAGTGGTTCCCAACCTTTTTTTGACCAGCGACCACTCTTATTTCATTATTATTAGCTGGAACCACAAGGTTAAAAAAATAAACTATATCAATATAAAAATAAACTTGAATCGAAAATTTTAACATACGTAGTCGTAAAATTCAAAAGTAACATTAATTAACATAAACACTTATTTTTTTGTAGATAATTCAGTTTGCATCAATGAGATTTTTGAGCTTGCATGTTCTATACCTAAAAGGTCTTCAATTCTTGGGGTAATGTTTTTGCTCAAAGCTACACGCACATCATCACTTACTTCCAATCGATTCCTGATTTTGTTTTTAATTATCAGTAAAGCAGAAAATCCTTGTTCGCATAAATAAGCTGTGGACAAAAGCATAAGATAGCGCAAAGCGATTTCTCGAATTTTAGTGTATGAAATTTCTTTTATTACACCAAAACTGCTCCAAAGAATCAGATTCAAACGCGTCCTTACAGTTTCTAACATTTTGTTTGAAATCTTGCGCGGACCATATTTTAGCTCTTGCGGACCACTGCTGCACTGGTGTTCCACGGACCACTGGTTGAGAACCACTGCTGTAAACAAAAACGAATCGTTTTGCTTACCAATGGTAGCATTTTTATTGCCAAACTGGGCATATAAATAGATTCGTAAGCTAATTTTGCCTGTGATAGCTACTTCCTTAAGGGAGGGTCTACTATGCAAAGCTATGAGGTCTTTGATTCATTATTGGCAAAGATACAAGAGTCTTAATTTTAACCAATAACGGTCCGTAAATTATAGGAAACTGCCATTATCCGTCCAAAACACGACTAAATCTGACCAATTCCGGTCTGCATCACTAGAGCTACACAAAAACAAACAATTCAAGCAAACTTATGCATTAAGGGGGATGCGGTCAGGTAGTCCGCGAAATTTAAAAATACTTACGTTTTTTTGCAGTTTGCAGGTCACTGTCAGGTTGTATGCTGATTAAAATGTGATTCGCCGCGCGCCGTAACAAATACGACTTTACAGAATTATAATCATTAGAATCAGCAATACAACTCCTTAAGTTAGAATTGGCCTCAAATGTCATAAGTTCATGAAATAGTCATTCAATAGGGTAATATGAACTTAGAGAGAAGTATTGATGATTTTATGATTATAATTCTATAAATAAATATTTGATACGGCCGCGAAACATATTTAGATCAACATACAACCTCATACAGACCTGCAAATTGCAAAAAACATAAGAAAATTTGAATTTCGCGGGCTACCTTGGCGCATCCCCTTAAGCACTTTCATTTTTGCCTTAGTAGATATCGCGGTCTCAGGTAGGGCGAGGGATGTGAAGAGGGAATTAGCAAACAAGCTATATCGCACAACTCACAAGCGACTCCGCGATACAAATTCAATATTTTTTTCTACTCCAAGCCCTCACCTCAATGGGAAACTTCTAATTAAAGCTCAGGGCTTGAACCAAAGTTTTGAATTGGTAATCATTTTGAATCAAAGAATTCTATTCATCCTTTCCGGTTACCTTTCAATGTGCGATCGATCGTCGCTCGCCTGATCCCAATTAGTTTGGCTACATCAACCTACTCGTATTGATAGTTTATTAAATTAATTACATTAATACGGAGCTCAAATGAGGTGCAATTATTTTTTTCCGCCGTCGAGTACTGGCTACGCTTGAGGGTGAATCGTTGCATGCAATCAGAAAAGTTATAAATCACTTTGTATTAATGTAATTTTATTGAGCTAATAAGTAGCTAAATAATTAAATAAAATAACTGAATTTGAGTAGTTAATGAGTTTCTGTTTATATAACTTAATATTATTATTGTTAACGAGAAATTAATTTGATTTATTAAATTGGTATTTAAACGTGCAGATTGCTGAGGAAACGCAATTATCGGATGTTATTTATTGTGAATAGTAATTATATATAAAATAATTATGATTGTTTTTATCTTTCATGCTCATCTATGATTGTACCTGGTAAGTTAAACACATGTTCGTTTGTGTTTTGTCCTGGGTTTTTCCTACAGAAAACATTCAGTTGTCACAACTCGTCTCTTTAAAGTCTCTTGTGGTCGATCTAACGCACGTCCAAGTAACGTTGCAGTCTTTTCTGCAGTGTCTTACCGTTTCGCTTTCCAAGTAGGAAAACTAAGAAATCTTTCATTTATAGTTTCACCAATCAGTAGGTAATTTTCCAACAAAAAAAATCACAAAGTCTAACAGAACTCGGTTGATAACGCACTATCAATATTTCGTAGATCTCGAATGGCTAGCAAGTGCTCGCCAGTGTAATACAATGCACAGATAATAATATTTGAAGTGGTAGGGGGGAGCATTCTCTACTAACTACACTGTCTGGCACACAAGTAATACCCACTAAAGGGAACAATGCGTTATCTCACCAACTACTCATATTACGTCACGGTGTCTACGTAACAATAAATAGTGTCACAGAGTAGGGAGGCGATGAGGGATTTGTTGTTACACTGTTCCTTGCTACTCTGTGTTTACCTATTCATATTTTTGTTACACTTTTTATTGAACCCCAAAGTTTTGTTTTGTATGGCTGTCCCCGATCGTGTAAACGTGGAATGTTAATGTTAAATATGTGTATTTTACGTTTACGTCTATTTTATTCAGGTAAGTTTTTGTATTTGTTTAGGTGTGGATACTATGTTTAATCTTATAACTTTTTGTTAACATGAAATGTTTTTGGAGAGAAATCACTACTTTTGGAACTGGTGAAGACTAGTTACTGTAGTATTTATTTATTTATTTAGAAATCTTGCAAGGTCCAGAGTTCAGAACTGAGGCTAACCCTGCAGCACCCTGCATGTGCACTAGGTAGATACCTACATCCACAAACTTTACGAATTCGAAACGAAAGTTTTCTCGCCACTAAAATTGACGAGGTCGCCTTTATACTATTGCAGTAAAATATGAACGGAGGCGAACAGAAAAGCCAATGCACCTTTGATCTTTGTACACTGCGAGCCTCTTAGAGGCTACTCCCATTACTGCATGCAGATTTTATACTTTGTGACATTTTTGTGCGAACGGCGCGCTTCGCGTCTCGTCCCTCGCCCCCCCTCCCTTCCATAACCCGCCACCTGCCGGGGTGCGCTACTTAGCTGATGACTTATTAAGAGTGCATTCTTCAGAGGTGTCTGCCTGTCGCGGCGGGTTTAATGACGTGGGTTGCAACGTGCTCTCTGATTTCGTACTTCGAGTATGTCCCACTTTTAGTTCACAATGCTTTGCGGTTTTGTGTAGTGTTTGTTCGGCGCGTGAGGATTAAAGCTTAAATGTGATTTTGGATTGATTGATTTTTGAGTTTTGTTTCAAGGTCGGTGTGTACATCGAAACGAATGGGAAGAGCAACAGCAACTTGAAAGAGTAATATTTTTCAAATTAATTCATGATTTTATTACTACAGCTAAAACGATTTGCTGTCACCACAAACCTAAATACTATGCCCAAAAAAAAATATAAAACATACCTAAAATATTAAAATAAAATAGAATATACTATGCAAACATTTTTTTTTACAGAATATATAATATTTAATAAAACTTTTACATTAACGTAGCACCCCTATTACGAGCCGCGATTGATGCTTAGAAAACTTTCCGGCCTAAATTACGAGTCAGGGCTGTCAGTGCCGATGATAAAAGGTATCTGACAAAGGGATCGCGGAAAATTAAAAGGGCCCTGTTGTATTTGTTCGTCATTTCCGAGGCGTACACGCGATCGCGGCCTCGCTTCGTTGACCTTATAATTGTTGATAGCGAAAACTTTTTATAGATGCTGACGATATTTTTGGGGATTTTTATTATCCAACGTAACATGACGCCTACAATCCTCGGTGGGTTAGTCGGAGGTTCACCTGTACTACACCCACATTTCGCTTGCGTCCGCTAGTTTGCCCGACCTGGGCATTGAACCTAGGACCTCATGCTCAACAGTTGCGCTTGCGCTAGACCAACAAAGCGAAATTGAACAACCCAAAAAAAAAACTTAGTTTTATTTATGCCTTTACGTTTAAGAAACAATTTTTCCTAAGATTTATTTTGCTTCAGAACGTTAACTGACTTTTTAAAATATTTCTCCAACATCACGTGATTCTTCTTTTTCACCTTTATAGTTGCACTCTTAACAAAACCGTTGAACGCATGTCGAAGCATCGAAATGTTGTTGTCGTGGGGAGGTGTATCTCGCCTCACGATTCATGCCTGTTTTGGCAGTTTGATGCTTTTCCGACATACCCCTCTTACTGACCTCTGGCAATACTGACTCTTGAAATGTTATCTGCGCAAGTAAATTAGTTTTGTGTAAGGATCGAGTTTATCATTTGACAGCCAATAAGCTACTTCCGTCGTGATTTTGTTTGTTGTTCAACGTCTCCCCTTTCTGAAATGAATAAAGCCTTAAATACTAAGTCAAAGACTTTATTTTAGAAGGCTCCCAAAAAACTGGTGCGACGTGACAGCGTGACGCGACTCTATGAAAAATTTATGGAAATTGTTTTACAAGAGTTGAGTCGCGCCTGTCTGCGGGAGCCTTGAGACACTCCGGTATGTGGGACGGGAAGATATTGCGTAGCTTCCCGAACGCTGCCCAGCCGAGTCAGATTTGAAGATTGACCGCCGGAATCCGCTGGATGCGGGAAGCACAGAACCGGTCCAAGTGGCGGCTCTTGGGGGAACCCTATGTCAAGCAGTGGACGTCTTTCGGCAGAAATAATGATGGTGATGATGAAGTACTAACCCATAAAAAAAGTTTACAAAGTCTTCCTTTTAAAATACATTACAAAACAAATGTAATACATACACTAATAAATGTAAGCATAATCGCAATTAAACAAAGTTCACGCCAGCTCATTACAAAGCCATATAGATAACCAATGGATTTCGCAAAAACCTTTTTTCTCTAACGGTACCCTAAACAGGGGAATTACAATCGAATCGAACCATTAACCTTTACAAAGAGTAGTAAGAAACAGAACGAAAAAAAATTGTATGATGAATGCAATATAACGACTATTTTAATAGGGTTGTGTTTTCTTCGTCGATAAATTACCGCTAATGCCGCAGATAGGCGACGTTTCTTTCATTGTGAGTTTTTTGTTACAATAGTAATTACATACGTTCGCGTTTATTGCTGTTGACAGCCCTAGCGTGGTTACGTAAGCTTAAGTATTTGTGCCGCCCCTGGACTTAAAGCAAATTATATACCTATGTTTGGTTACTGCATTTGTCATTGGCCTGATTAGTTCCAAGATTGAGCTGTTTTATAAAGTGTTTTGTACAATTTCTTTCTAAACACGAAATTATTGATGTTACATAATATTGACTTATCAGTCGAGTTAAAAACGCAAGCAAAAGACACGAATTATTCAATTTAGGACACCGTAAGCGATAGTTAGAGGCTCAACTGTAAGCAAACGTGCAAATTAAAGGGAACTAATTTATGAGTAACAATAAATGTTACTCAAGACATTTCATAATATGTAAAAGGCACACGGTATGGCGGAAAAACACACCATCGCCATACTTAGTTGTAAACGCAAATTACACTTTCTTAAGTAATAGAAAAACAAAAGCTTACCCGCATGGGAAAAATACGTATGCAATATGGAGAGAAAAAACATGTCGACGCGCCTCTAAAGAAAAGTAATTGTTAAATGGGAGGGTAGGAGAACAATTAAATGTGGTAACTGTTAATTAACGATATTTACTGTTAGTGAGTTATTTACTGGTATATTTAATATTTATCTTTGAAAATGTTTCTTTTATTATATTGCTCTCATTCATATGCTTATTAATGATTATTGTACATAGGGATACGAGCAAGATAACGTTGGTAACGATTTTAACTTTAGATTTCGGGAAAACTTAACTACTAATAAATAATCAATATTAAAGTGTAACTTATTAAACCACTGATGTAAACATTTTTTTTTAAATGATCTTAATCATTGATTTACTTAATCTTCCGTTCTGGACGTTCCGGACTGTCCGTTTCAAAGCGTTTTACTAAAAACCGTATGCTAAAACCAGGTTTTAGGATGCCCATGAGCCCGGCAGTTTGCTAGGACAACATTTGTAGACACACCCGAACGTGCCAACAGATGAGATTGGCGCCCCTGACTCGTCCGTTTGACTGACGTGCCCGAATTTTATTGCTATCCCTAAAAATAAAGTTAGCCCCGAAATAGAAGGATTGAACAATTGTAAAGGAACATTAGAAACATTCGAATCGTAGAATGAGAATTCTATGAATTTGGCGTTAATATAAGGTTTCTGGTCAAAATAAACTTGTAGGTAGTTTGAAAGAAATTCCCCCTCGATAATATTTGATGTCAGTGTTGTATCCTACTCAATAAGGCTCCAACGCCTTCAAGTGCTTGGAGTGCAACCCTGCTAATTACAAAGTCTATCATTACAACTGCATAGAAAACTAAATTCTACAAAATTGCTGACACAGTCCTGTCATCAATCCACAAATTGACGGCAACTAAAGAGCTAATTACTCGCAGCGACTTATGGTCGTCGCGGACTAGTTTGAAACGATTCAGACTCGTTTATTATTTACGGTGTAAAATTTAAAAGCTGTTTCTGTCGCCAACAATGGTTCATTCTATGCGGCTCCATTTCTGTCCTTTAATACGGGGATTGCGTGCACCATCTAGTGTGAAAAGGGAAATATGTTTCAAATGTAACATGGTGTTTTTTACCCACACTTCCTATACGGGACGTTTGAAAACTTTTACTCGACAATTTTTATATGATTTTGTAAAGGTATTTTTTTTTTTTGATTTTATTGCAAACGTGTGAGCTTACGGGAAATGAAAACTACAAATGGATGGAGCAAAAGTGACGAAAAGGTACGAGTTAAAATGTTTTGTTTTGTCAAAATGGCTTACATATTTGTAGGGAGAAATTTACGAATGAATTCCCGTGGCTATTGGGACGAATTTTCTTAGATATTAGCAAAACTCGGAGGAAGTTATGGTCATGTGCAATGGACAACATTGTCAATCTTTTAACGTTTTGAATACGAGGCTTTTTTTTATTTATTTTGTCTATTTGTTTGTAATTGGCGTCTTGTTTGTGCAGAATAAATAATATTTCTTTCTTTCTTTTTATGTGACTAAGCTTTAAACTCACTTTGTGGTGCTTTTAATAAACTTTCTTGTAAGCGATTGAATTGCAATACATTCGAAAAGGGGCTGTTAAGTCTTTAACCAGCACCCTAATTACGTAACAAACTATCTATCAAAATCTGAATTATTTTGAAGCATATTGCTAATCCATTGCTACATATATTTAAAAAAATTGTCTGCTCAACAACGTAAATAACGCAATGAATGTTGTTGAACTGTCAAAATGAAACTCATTCCTACTGTTAGTATGTAACGTAATTACCCCGCTGGTTACATTTATTGATATCGAATCCAAACCAGCTGCTAAATAGTAAATTATACTTTAATATATTGTGCGGTCAGACAGTTAAACCCGATGATGCGCTCTATTCCTTTCTCTAAAAAATCTTCAACGGTCGAGTGGCTCCAGCGATTGCCGCTTGCTTTCACATTAATATCACGTCACGGCATTTATTATTTACTTTGCTTCATAAACTATTTTAAGTGTATTAAATGAATACAGTTAAAAATGTTAATTGCACATGCATTTGATTATATATCACTTGTAGTTTCATCTTGTTGGCAGATAGATATACGAACATTGTAGATTAAGAAAGCAGTAATTCTATTTTATTTAGAGTTAGATACATATAATCTATGTTCATAACATTTCCTGCTTTAAATATGCCAGCTGCTTCAGGTTTTTATATTTTATTTTGAAAGAACAACATATTTTTTTCTTTTATAGTATTTATTTATTTATTAGATTTACACGGCTTAAGAAACCAATTAAATAAACCAAAGTATATATAATAAGTACAAACATAACACAAACTAAATAACAACAATTAAATACTACTATTCTCACAAAAATGTAGGCACATAACCATTAAATTGGCAAATTTATTAGCGAACAAATCGCTGTCCGGGTTGGCTTCTACGAGTTTATTTAGTGCGGTCGACACGCGCGGTACGGGAGATGTCGCACGGGCTGCTATCCGACACGAAGGCACGCCAAGTAGTCGATGTTTTCTGTCACAGAGATAATTATTCGAGTGTAGAGTCGAATCAGCTCATTATGGATGCCAGGCGCATCCATCATACCCTTCCACACTTTGAGCATAACGTCTACCTGACCACATGCGCTTCTGGTCTCCAGCATATGATATCCTAGACATACTAAGAGGAACTTGGTAGGATAGAGGTAGGGATAGTAACCGAGGGTTCTTCTGTAAAGAAACCGCAGGAATGCTTTTTGCACTTTTTCTAGAAGAGGTGCATATTTTGCTTCCTGCAGAGCCCACACAGAAGAACTAGCTTCTAGCTTGGTTTGGATAAGTGTGCTGTATAAAAGCCTTATTACGTGCGAAAATCACGGGCATTCCGGTGAAGAAACGATAGCCTTTTAAAAGATTATTTGGCTACAGTAGAAATTAGATCATGAAAAGTAAGCTTCTGGTCAAATACGACACCCAAGTCGTTCATGTTGGTTGATCTAGTTATTTTAGAACCATTTATTTTGTATTCAAAATTAATTGGGTGTCGCATTCGACCAAATGTCATTACATAGCATTTTGAAGAACTGAACTAAATTTTATTTTGTACTCCCCATTAATTTAAGGCGTTTATATCATTTTCCATAGCTTCGTAATCTGATACGGTGTTGACAGCACTATAAAGTTTGAGGTCATCTGCGTAAAGGAGACACTCTGCAAATTTTACAACAGCTGGTAAGTCATTTACCATGAGTAGAAATAGCAGAGGCTCGAGTATTGACCCTTGACTTACACCAGAGCGTGTATAGTAGGGACGAGATACGTAGATACCCAGCCTTACAGACTGCTGACGGTCACGGAGATAGTCAGCTAAAAATCGAAGTAAGTTTGGACAGAAACCAATGGCGCTGAGTTCCCGTAGCATGATATCGTTATTAACTCTGTCGAAAGCTTTACAAAAATCAAAATAAAGCACATCTACCTATCGCTTCTTGTCAAGATGTTTTGATATGTACTCTGTAATTCTCTGCAGATTGGAATCAGCAGACCTTTTGCATTTAAAATCGTGCTGGCTGTTACTTATTATTGTTTTTATTATTATTATTATTATTATTTTTCGACCTGGGAGTATATAAGTTGATGAAGAACATCTCAGTATCAATTAGGATGCCAATCTAGTAAAAAAAAACTTACCTTAGGTAAATACTTCGTACAGATAATATGAGAAGAATATTCCAACTAAAATTATGACATCACGGCTGTATTATCCGAAGGATTAGGCAGGGGTGCACCTACAGTAGGTATAACCACATTTCGCCAGCTAAGTTTAAGTCCCATATTGTAATAGACCGGGCACAAATTCAGACTCCGGGCTGCTACTGAGAAATCCCAAATGGATAAACCCAATACACCATAATATAATTAGTCTGTACTGTAAAAGCGAAAACAGACTTTAGCTGAAACATACACAGGTATCTATTAAGGAGGAAAAAAAAAGTCCAAACATTTTTCAATCTGACATTTTGTTGCAATCAATCAATCATTTTTTTTTTTTTTTAACTTTTTCTTTTCAGTTTGTTCCATTATCGGTATGACCTAAAAGCACTGTCAATCTGCATCCCTATAATTGCCACATAGCTAGTGAACTGGAAATCAATTCTATTTTATAACTTGCTTATAATGTCATGTATGAACTTCGTCACTAATATTAGACGTCCATGAAAGATATGGAAGCATCAAAACGGTACTAATACAGGCTGTTTTTTCTAGCCTTGTGGGTAAGCTCAAAATAAACGTTATATAGAGAAAAACGTGTCAGGCAACCTTGAGCTCAATCTTAAAGTAAAAGTGTTTATCCATGAAAAGAAAATAATCACCCTGTATATGCCAGGTAAGGGAAAGGAAAACTGATCTGATGTTTTTGAGAAAACGAATGTCTATGTTTTTTTTTTTTACTTTCTGTTATCTGTCTGTTCAGAAAATTTGCAACCAATTCTGTAGCTCCTCGCGGTACTCGTAACTGAAATCAGTACCGTGTGTACCTTTAAAGCTTCAAGATCGGTCACCTACGACGACGAACGATTAAGTGTTAATAAAAGCAAATCGTTGAAACTAAAAGTCTGATCGATTGGTGTAGGTATGTGCGTGCACATCCGGTCAGACTGAACCGATCAAACTCGTCTGTTCTGATTTATCTCTCCACCGTGCTGTACATAAAGACCGTTCATGCTTAAGTTAAGTATCTACAGTCCAGTCTCCACTATAGCGGTTGGCCACTTGTCGTCACGTTAGTAGATAATAGCAGTGTTTGTCAGTCATATCATGTTCAGCTTCACTGGTCATTCATAGAGTTTCACTACGAACGTATATACTTATCGCACAATAACACATAATCGCTCTTTGTTGCCATTATTGTGCACATCACTACTTGCAAGATTAATGCAGTGCCTCAGAGTTCAGACTTCTTGTATCTCAAACGTATTTGAGAAATCATAACATCTAGTATTCAAATAATTTATATTTCAGTCGTGTATATTATAATTCTTTGTTATAACAAAATGAATGAAAGCCAACATTTCGTCATTCGTGAATATTTAGTCGCACGAGGGTGAGATAAACCATCGGCAAACAATTTTCAAATATTTAACGCCTGTGTGTAGCTGCTATACTGAATAATACCACCAGTTGTATAGCTAGAGGTATTCCGAAGGGGAATATGAATCCTGCATTGTAGCTCCTCTTCGATATGCCTACACACAAGTAGATAGGTGCATGTACGTACGGAATCCGAAAGCAATACTAGAGCTTGATTCCAAGCTCGCACGTGACGATTCTCCGTTCACGCCTTCATTATAAATCATTAAACCGAAGTTTTTAATTAAGCATTGTGCTTGCGAATATTCGTACAAGCTGCGGTGGCTCACATACATACAACATGTCCGCATTTAGTTAATTATATCAGAATGTAAGTGACATTGTGCTTCGATTATGATTCGATACATTTTTATAGCGATCACATGGTGGGCATTGTTTGGCGTGGCGTTCTCGCCTCTCGGCTCGGTTTATTGCTTTAATAAAGTGATTAAATACCATGGCGTAAAGCCAGGGCTCGATACAGGCCGAGCTAATTTCGAAAACTTGTATTCGCTCCCTTTTAGGTCGGTCGGTTTTAATGTGGGGTCAGTGACTGTAGATCCTGAATTAGAGTTGTAAGCCGCGAAGGCGCGCGAGTGATCGAACGAATGCGACAAGCGCGAATGTGCCAGCCTGAACAACTGCCAGCGTTCTTGTTACGATATTTAACGTTCTTTCCTTAAATGGTTTGTGAGAACTAATGAGGCTGAAATCAATTGTCGGTGCTTCTCTTGGCGGCGATTATTAAACGGAACCCTTTATTGAGTTCTGATCTACATTTTATAGAATTACGAGATGAGAGTGGATGTTGGATTCATGTTCTTACACAACTGTCCTCATATTTAAGTTGAATAAACTTCTATTTAAGCTCGTTTGTCTTCTATAGTTTCAAGGAGCAAGCAATCAGCACGAGTTCTTAAGTAAGCGTGGGGTGGTGTTCTGTAAATAAGTTGCGTTAAGTCACAGGTGTTTTGGCGCGGACACTAAAAACATTAGCGCGAGGCAGATGTCATTAGCAGTGCATTGCAGCGTGCGTGGCGGCGGCGGCGCGCGGACGTGGCGCGCGCGGCGAGGCCACGACGCAGCGCACCCCTCCGCCACTTTTATTTTTGTTGCCTTACTTTTTTCTATATGAAGGTCCACTCACTTATTCATGCGAGCGGGATTGTAATTTTTTTTCTACTTTTTGTATGCGCCGTATATAGATATTTTGGCTACCTCCTATTTTTTCGTGACTATAAAACTGGGCCGGGGTTGTGCGCTTTTTTCGCGGCACCCCTGCCCGCCGAGGGGTGTGGAGGGTGCTCGCAGTTAGAGAATTATTCATTGCCTACCCCCGCCGAACCGGCTTTCCGTTATTTCTGTTTGTTATGAATTATGTCCGATGACTTTTCCCGACGCCCCGTTTCTTTCGTTTTCACTAATTACTTTTTCTATAGAAACTATAAATCTTCATTCTTTAATCGAGTTGGGACTTGGGAGCGGAGGCGCGCGGTAATGACATTGGTCGCGTGGTCGGGTCGCACTCGCCCTCACGCTCTCACCTTGCTCTTTGATAAATATATTCGTTTGTGATAAAACATTGTTTTCCTGTATAAACTGACGTACTAAACGCTAACAAAAGATTCAAATTCACACTCTGCTGCCTACTAAAATATGTAGAAGAGCTCGCTCCCAGCCCGCTACAAATTTGAATTTCATATGTATGTTTCGCCTATTACGGATGCACTCATTAATATCTTAAGTGATGTGTGGAGGTTTATGGCGCGCAATTTTGAGCTTTATTGCTTTGTAACATGGTTCATTGCCGTCATAACGTTTAGGGTTGTCTCCATTTATACAGAGCACGCGTTAAGATTATGTCGGATGAAAAAATGCTGCAAATTGTATGACCCCCCATGAAAAAACATTATCATTACGGGCACATCCGTTGGGTTATCTTTTCGTATGCAAATCTTGAGTGCTCACACCGCTTGTGTGATACTTGTGCTAGTACAAATTGTTTATTGTGTACCGCGCGGGACGGTCAAGCGTGAGTCGTGCTGTTGGGAGTCAGTACGTCGCGTGACCAGGAGTTTTCTCGTTGCCCTACAAACCAAGTTAGGTTTCGTGAAAGTATGACTGTGTCACATCTTGTGATTGATCCAGTTGTTTTAGGTGCTTTATCTTACTTAAATAAGACAGACCGACAGACCTTGGACAGACTTTAAGCAGGTAATAAGATAAAATTATTGAATAGTTCCTTATTACTCCATTCGTTACCCTTAGGGATTACATCACGATCAAAGAGCAGTTATGGTTTTGAGACTCGCAGCTTCTGACACATGGAGGGACAGGAAACTGTCCTCGTGTGAATTAGCCTTGACATTGAAAATTGGGCAAAGCTTTTGATTCGCAAAGTATTTTCGGTAACCTATTTAATTATTTACAAATCTCGTGCTAAAAACAATCCGAATATTCGGGAATCCGGGAAATGGGTCCGGGTCATCAATGTTTCACTGTTTTAAGGGTGATTCAGGGTCCAAACATATTAATTAGCCTTTAGCCCTGACCCGCAATGGTCGCCGCGAAACGACATGAGGTTGTTTTTTGTCGGACACACTCCGTACCTTTTACAAGCTTTTACTAACTAAACGCTTTTTACAAGCTTTAACTATAATTTTGCATGCAAATTTTGGACAATTTACTGTGGCCTATCAAGTTTAAACTTGTTACACTTGTGCCGTTCTCATGACATAACATAACTTCACACTTGCTTTCCTCTTAGGGTTAGGCAGAGGTGTACCTATAGTACACCCATATTTTGTCAGTTATGCTTAAGTCCCAAATCTACTTTTCAATTTTTGTAATTATGTGAGCACCATATTATATCTCTCACATAATTAATTTACTTGTCATTGCTTTATATTTAATTCTTTTTACCTATTGTGGTATAGTAATTTTATTCTAGGTTTACATATGTATAATTATATAATTAATGTATACTATTGTAAAACATTTTAAAAGAGTAACGGTGGAGTTTCTTGCCCATTCTTCTCGATACGAATCTACCTTTTGGAAGGGGTATAACTGGAAACAATTCTATTTTCTTGTAAATTTTGACGTACAAAAGTGCCTTTTATGTGCTTATTTGAATTAAATGATTTGACTTTGACTTCATAATAGCGCCTTTTGCCGTCAACCGGTCACAAATCCAGACTCCGGGCAGCTACTCAGAAATTCCTGATCGAAAACCCAATAATACTTTGCCCGTCCTGGGAATTGAACCCAGGACCTCATGCTCAGCAGTAGCGGTAGCTACCACTAGACCTACAATCTATGATGACAGTGCATTTATTTAGTAGGTAACGATGCGATGCGATACAGCCAGGATTAACTTTGGCTGGATAGTTAATAATGGTATCCCTTTGAAAAGTACCTATGCAGTTTGAGATTGAATTTCTAAACTTAATCATAATGATGACCAGCACCCTAATTACGTAACACACTATCTATCACAATCTGAATCATTTTGAAGCCATTGCTTGCTAATCCATTGCTTCATATGTTCGAAAAACTTGTCTACTCAACAACGTAAATAACGCAATGAATGTTGTTGAACTGTCAAAATGAAACGCGTTCCTGCTGTTAGTGAGTTACCATTTCAGATACCAATATACATGGTCTTCGCATGATCAGACCAAGATTATGTCTAGACTTTAAAAGAGGCTGTGACCTCTGAGTTTGTTTCAGCCTTTCTTTTCAGAGTAGTCAGATAGGAAACGCCGACCTCATCTAGTTTAAAAAATATGATTGACGTGTAAAAGTGTTTGTACAAACCTACTTACAGAAATAAAATCATTTATCATTTACGTAATTACCCCGCAGCACCTTAATAAAGCTTACTCTAAAAAAGGATCGTCAATTTAATTGAAGACAATTTATTCATTTTCTTGGAAAATGCGGAAAATAATTGGTATTTTCTGTTCAGTTAGTTTATTTTAAGTTCGCTAATTGCCTTAGGTCAGACTATTATATTTCATCTACCTAATTGGAAAAGGCCTTAGGTCACACTATTATATTTCAACTAATTGTGTAGTGTGTTTTTAAGTTCTATATTATTATGAGGAAATGACACTCTTATATCTATGTTAATCGGCGTACGAGTCATAGATATATTTCAGTGTAATATATGGACATAAATTATGAATCATTTGTGATCATCGGCGTACGAGTCGAAGATATATGACAGTGTAATATATGGACATAAAATATGAATCATTTGTGATCATCGGCGTACGAGTCGAAGATATATGATAGTGTAATATATGGACATAAACTATGAATCATTTGTGATCATCGGCGTACGCGTCGAAGATATATGACAGTGTAATATATGGACATAAAATATGAATCATTTGTGATCATCGGCGTACGCGTCGAAGATATATGATAGTGTAATATATGGACATAAACTATGAATCATTTGTGATCATCGGCGTACGCGTCGAAGATATATGACAGTGTAATATATGGACATAAATTATGAATCATTTGTGATCATTGGCGTACGAGTCAAATATACCTGTATATGACAGTGTAATATGGACATAAAATATTAATCATTTATGATCATTGGCGTACGAGTCAAATATACTTATATACGACAGTGTAATATGGACATAAAATATTAATCATTTGTGAACTTGGTATAATATAGGTATTTATTTCATATAGGATATATACTAGGATATGATACTAGATGAAAGGGTAGATCTTAGATGAAAGGGTCTCGTGGCTAAATAATAACAGCTGCACGGGTCCATCTTCAAGGTTAAGCAACGCTTGCCGAGGTCGGTCCGCGGATGGGACTATCCATTTGGGCAAGCCCGCGCTACGACTTTTTATCGCGTGATTATTTTGACGCAAATGTGCAACATATTTGAAACGGATGATGACATAATATGGATACTAGAAATATGATAGTGTAGTATTGTCACTAGAACATGAATCAATATATTTATAGAAATACGACTTTATCTTGGTAATGTCAGAGGATATTACCAAGATTAAAGACTCCTTCAAACAGGCGCGACACGCGTCGCGAAATTAAGGCACCGCCTGTCGCGCGACAAGCGTTTTCTTTGTGTCGCATGCGATTCGCGTCGCGAGTCGCGCCTGTTTGAAGGAGCCTTAAAGGCTCTCACAGACAGGCGCGACACAAAGGCGCCGCACGTCGCGCGACGGGCGTTGCCTTAGTGTCGCGCGTGATTCGCGTCGCGTGTCGCGCCTGTATGTCTGCCTTTAGTCGTATAAAAGATATATTATTCTGTTCTTGAAAGACCAGATATTAGGACTCTGCAAGCCAAAGAGATATGACGTATTTCAAAATAATCCTGGACATTGTGAAGGCGCAGATAGGAGGAAATAGGAGTTTTTCTTTACTCACACAAAGGAAAAAGAGACTTAATCCACGTTGCACGGACGTGAAAATATCGCGGCTGGACTTTATCGCGCACTGGATTAACAACTCTCGTTGTTAAGCCGAGGATTGAGAATCCACTAGAGCGCATCCCACCGCGTCAAAAACACACACTCTTGGATTTTCAACCCTCGCCGCTAAGCAATGCGTTGAAAACCGAGTGCGAGAAAAAAATCGCCGCGGGACAAACACGCCCGTGCGAACCTAGGTTTATGATTTTTGAAAAGAAAAATCCCACCTTTTCTTGTGTTTGTCGAAATTTTTAAATCTATATTAGATCTTAATAGTTTTTTTACTGCGCTTAATAACCAGTCTGTTACTATGATGTCATAAGTTACGTAACAAAGTTTGCTGTGCTCCTCTCGAACTTGATGCTAGACACAGACATACATAAATACATACCAGTAGCGAAGGGTCTATTTTTGTAAGAGGTAAACCGGAATACATATCTTTAATGTGATTATATTATTTGTTATTGTATTTGACTTACCAGTTGTAAGTCGTGGGTTTGAACCTAGGCAGGTGCTTTACTTTATGTGAATAATTTCATCACCACTGCTCTCAAAACGGTGAAGGAAAACATCGTGAGGAAACCAGTACGTCCTAGAACAAAAATTCAAAGACGTGTGACATCTACCAACCCGCACTGGGCCCGCGTGGTAGATTACAGCCCACTCCCTCTCGAAGAGAGGAGGCCTGTGTCCCAGCAGTGGGAACATTATAGGCTGATTATGCTATGCTTATGCTATATTATTTGTCTATAGAATACTGACTGTGCCAGTTTTCAAAGGGAAGCCGGTAGGAATCGAGTTGTTTGGAAGCTTCGCCACTGATATATACATACAGACATGCAAACACATTGCACGAGTAAATTGTAAACCGCGACGACATTAATCGTCTTGTACGCACGGCGACATATCAAGCTATACATTTCCAGTATAAGCTGACTTCTCATTTTACGAAAAGTTTATACAATGCGAGGTCAGCTAAAACTGGAAATGTATAGCTTGATAATAATGTCGTGGTGTGTACACACGTTTACGTTTCGACGGCATTTAAATGATGTATCTGTGTGCATCGGATGTCTGTATTTAGTTATTGTTATTTAGTAGGTCTCGTCAATTTGGAACTGAAATATTATGAACAAAATATTTTTTGAGTTTTTTTCAAGTAGGTAAGAAAAGTAGGAAAATCTTCGTCAATAATGTGTAAACACTAGTGTTAGTGGAAAAATGCTTTTGAGCTTGTCGAGACAGTTCTAAATTCTGTGTAATTTACTGATGGTTGCATGACCTATGTCGAAGAAAGTTTGCATCACAACACCTATTTCAAAAAGTTCATATTATATTTATTATTCACAAAATAATAATTACCATGGTAAATGTATTATTCACAAAATAATAAATACCATGGTACCTAACGGCCTTTTTCACCACAAAGCATACTCTATTCTAAATTTAAATATATCGAGCAACATAGACACTGCCAATTCCGACACCGTGAAACAAGCTTTTAGAAACCGAATCCAAAAGAAATCGTTTCATAGACCCTTCCCTGCAGTTAAGTAGTCTACTCCCATTTCTAATTAGCCCCACACATTCCCCTTACAAAATACTCATCAGCACCATCACGAAACACCATAAAAGTTTGATAGTTCCATAGCCGTGTACATATATTATGTAGTCAGTAATTCGCGGAGTAGCAATGTCACAAAGAAGTTCTTTGATGAAAAGGACCTCAGTGCTATTCATTCATATGTAGTGTGCGAGCGAGAGGAATCGCTCCGCTGCACGATCTTGTAACAGGCACGTACTTAGGACCGGTTAGCTTTAACGTGCTTACGTTGAGTTTACGTTTGCGTTACGTTGTGGCGGTTGTGTGGAAGTTGGTAGTGATTTTTCATTGAATAAGTTATGAAACTAAAAGCTACTTATTGATTAAGTAGTAATTTTACTTCTCTTGCTGACTTCTCTAAATTATCAGGAAACTAAGAATTTGCTGGCTAACATGACAGGCTAATCTAAATTATATTACGCGCACCTAAAAGCACTCATCCGCAACCAAACAACTCATACACACACATATTCACTCTCACACTACACTCACCCTTACATTACACTACATTCACTTCTCTACACATACATATAGCAGAGATAAAATACGTAATATATTAGTTAATTGTATAATGTTTTTTCATTAAATTATTTGTATTTTTTTATTAAGCTTGTCAAACAATTATTTAAACACTAAGTCAGGCTTCAAAATGTATCTGGCAGGGAGGAACGCTGACACCTGAGATATAGGACATGTCCTAGTTTGGGTGTCAGGAGTTTCACGAAATCGTAAATGGAAATGTGTACTTAGTGTAATAATCATTATATAAGGATCTAATTTACTGAAGTAATGCATTGTTAACCCATTTTCTCTCCTTATGTATTAAGCTTATGAAATAAATTATTATTATTATCAGTTTTCCGGTCTAAAATACTATTAAATTTGCGCGGTAAGTTTTCTTCTGTGCCAGCAGAATACCTTTTCACGTTTATTCTTCTTCGTGTCCCTCAGTTTGTTTCATGGTGCGGTCATGCATGATGCTTTTTACATTAAAATTACTTTATTATATTTTTGTTACCATAAAGTTATTAATATTTATTTCAGCACCATTTAAGTAATTAAAAATTCTAAACGACAATAATTAACCGGCAACGTCTACCATAAAAATGTGTGTTTAATTTCTTCTACCTTATTATTTCTCACACTGAAAGTATGGTTACCGAGACGCTTTTCATAAATACAATAGATTTACAAATACGAATTCAGGAGATCAATTTTCGGAGCACTTATACAGTGCGGCGCGCGGGGAGCTTCGGTGGCTCGATTAAAATACGTTTATTCAAAATTAAAGGGTTACAATATTCGGCTGGAAATGTGTTGTTGATATTATTATGTCCTCATGGTTGACCTCTACGTATTTGAAGTGCATTAAATGCTTGGATAAACGTTTTCATTGCTTTTCGAAGTGCGTTTTAATTAATCAATTAATTAAAATAAAGGAAATGTGGTGGATGTTCTTGCCTGTTCTTCTCCGTAGGTACCTACTACGCTTTGGAATGCACAACTATCTTCATATTTCTGTTAGACCGATCTCTTGACAATTCAAAAGTGCCTGTAATTGGTTTATTTGAAATAATTGCTTTGCGTTTGAATTTAAGTTTGAATGCTTTTGATATTTCTAGGCGTCAATTTAATATATTTGCTAATTATAACAAATGCAAAGTTAGTAATGATCGTTGGTTTACAGAGCACTGTACATAGCACGGACTTCAATAGAAGTTCAGCTGCCTTGAAATTTTAGTTACATTTACATGTTTTAATGGCACGTACTCCTTTAAAACAAAATAAGAGTGTGTCCTTTAGAAATTGATTTTGTTTTAAAGGCGTACGTGCCATTAAAACATATAAATCTAACTAAAATTTCATGGCAGCTGAACTTCTATTGAAGTCCGTGGCGGTGAAAAGGTTAATATTAGATTAATTTGATCAATCTCATGTTTTTAATTATGTCACAGTCAAATGTTATAGTCCTCTCCTAAAACCACAAGAATCTGGGTAACACGGGATTATTATAATGTTAATTCAGTAATTTCTATTTTAAAAAAACCTTCTAAATACGTCTCTGCACGTCTTAGGTCGCTCCGGCACTAATAGACGTATGACGCGTCCTCTGATGTTCAGACAAAGAGTGACGCGCGACTATTTTTATTAAAACCCACAAGCTGAGGCATACTTTTTTTAATAACTTATGTACGTAGGTGCGGGTCGAGTCATTTGAATTGCACTCCGGGCTAGTTCGCGCTCACGGCACGAGATTTTTTTCCCAGAAAATTGTGGGGTGAGGCCCTTTGTGCGGTAGGCTTTGCCGCCTTGAGTCGCGCGGGTTTGTTTCAAAATGTTTTGCTTTTTAACCCCCATGTAGGGTGCCAAGCCGATAATATTCGTGTTACTCGATATCGAAGTTTTGTAGCTTTGAAGTTTAAGTTTTGGGGTAGTTTTGGCGGTGCAAAGTGAATTAGGATATAGAGACTCGAGTGTTACGATTGCTTTGATTTATATTTAATAGTATTGTTATAAAACATATTGTTAAAACAATTTTACAAAGTGCAATATTACAATAAAATTACAACGGACATTAATTTATTTCGAACCCAAAAATAAAAATAAAAACGTTGTGTTCTATCCTATGTTCTTATGAACACACATAACATCTTGAACATTTTTTTAAACACTCACAGACCCATTAACCTATATCATTCGTCACCTGTTTGTTTACGTTAACTATGGCATAACCACGATTAAATTGTTTATCAACGGGATACTTCAGCAATAAATTAAACAATTTTACCCCTATTTCGTTTCCTAAATTTGTGTCACCGACGGGTTTTTGGAATTCACTCGTTGTTTGACATTGTTACCGTTGCGTTACCGTGTTGACATTTCCTGTTCGTTTGTGCCATGGTGAATAGAATTTTGAATTTTTTGAATATTGTTTAATTTGAGTTTGTAGTATTCGTTTATTGTTTGTGACTGTAAAAAATGACACTCGATGCATCTGGTGCAGCTAGGACAGTGGTGGCTAACGCTGGATACAGCCAATTTTGCTTCGCTCGTTCACTTGGAGTACTTCGAACCATGGTACGGGATGCTATCAGACGATTTTAGGAGACAGGCACATACTCCCGCAGGCCAGGTCAAGGCCAACATCGATCCTCTTCAAGTCGAGATAACCGCTTCGTGGTTAGTAACGTGTTGAGAAATGGCTTTTGCGCGTCTTTTGGAGGTGAGAAATGTTAGTTAATGATAAATGATAAATGATTTTATTTCTGTAAGTAGGTTTGTACAAACACTTTTACACGTCAATCATATTTTTTTAACTAGATGAGGTCGGCGTTTCCTATTTGACTACTCTGAGAAGAAAGGCCGAAACCAACTCAGAGGTCACAGTCTCTTTTAAAGTCCAGACATAATCTTGGTCAAATCATGTGAAGACCATATAGACTGGTATCTGAAATGGTATTTTGAGGAAATAACCATACAGATTGAGTGGACCTATCCAGTCAGTGCACGTATGTGTGTAGTGTGAGTGAACGTACCATTAGAAGACTGGCAGATATAAATCTGAGGGCTTTTCGTCCAGCTCGCGCCCCACAACTTCTCCAACAACACCATAGAGCTAGATTACCTTTTGCGCGAGAATATGCTGACTGGACTGTGGGGGAAACGAAGGACGTACTCTTCTCAGATGCGAGCAGAATAGGCTTAAGAGTTCCAGATTGATGGCAGCTTGTCTACAGGCGCCAAAATGAAAGGTTTACTCCATGCACTATAACAGAAACAACAATGGGCTACCAGGGTGGGTCCATAATGATTTAGGGAGGTATCTCTTACGAGGCTCGTACCGATCCTGTTGTGTTCGATAGAGGCAGTGTGAACGCCCATAGACACGTGGAGGAATTTGTTCTAGACCATGTCATGCCATGCTACATGTTTCTCGAAGATTTTCACAAAAAGATTTTTGGTATGAATCCTTTAATAAACAACTTTTTTTTCCAGACTTCTTTCTTAGGTATTATTTTTTGCCTTATGTGTAGCTTGCAACGCACCTCTCATAAAATGTCGTCTAAATTTGTCGATTTCTGCAAATTGAAAGAAATACTAAATGGGGGGTTAATTGTGCCTGTGAGTGTATTACAACGAAAGGCTACGGTTAACCCCCCGGCTGCTGTTGAGCTTAAAAATACCAAAAAATATTTTTTTATTTCAAATGTTTTAAGCATATAAGCATAACATTTATAAAATCCTGTTTTTTTTTTTACTGTTGGAGTATTGGTTTACAATTAAACCCCTGGCTACTATTTGAGTTGTAAAGTACCAAAATGGGCCGGCTATATTAGCCATAGACCCGGTGACCGTTGGGGTAGGTAGACATATTCTTGACTGGAGACCGCGAATCGGCAAACGTTAGGTAGGGTGGCTGGTAGCAACTGGTTGAGAGTTGCCGAGAATCGAGCTGAATGGCGTTCAATTGGAGAAGCCTATGTCCAGCAGTGGACTAATAATGACATATTTTGTATGACCAATCTGTCAAAAAGACAAAATCGAGAGAACCTCTGTCGTCGAATACACGTCCTAGTTTAAAATTGAATTGATAATGTAGCTCGAAATAATTAAGTCAAAATAAGTGTGCTTTTTAGTATTTTCTAACTTAAATAACAACGGAAGGGTTAAATGTATACTCTCGTTGTAAGAATAAAAATGTTAAGCGTGTTATTTCCCATAATAAAACCGACTTTAATTTTTAGTTACAAAATGTTCGAAACCTGAATGACACCCTTTGCAACACGCAAAAGTAAAAAAAAATCGTCAACATTTGAAGCGTGCCGCGTCGATATTGCGTTCATATCCGCAACAGTGCAAACTGTGCACATCAATACCGCTAAAACTGGTGTTACAAGATCAATATAAAAATCATACAACACAGACACACCTTTGACATGTCAAAGTTGCACAGAATTTCAATGGGCGACGGCTAAAAATATCCGAAGTTGTACTTATAGATATACTATGTTCGGTGTTTCCGTGCGTCGGCAAAGGGTCTCCGCGACGCCTTTCATTCATTTCACTCCGTCCCTTACACTCTTTTCACAACGACTCCGCTTTTATACAGCCACTATTTTAATATTAGTACTCACTCGAATTTAAAATGCTTTGCCTATGTTTATTAATGTGACATTTGATGATTTTCGTTTGTAAAATGTAATAGACACTAAACAGACAGTAACAGAATAAATACATCCACAAACATGTCTGTTCTTTTTTTAAATTTCGTACAGGTGACAAGTGGACATTTAAATAGGCTGTGATAGACAGACGGTCATTCAGGTACCATATATTAGAATATTTTAGACAAATATTCACATATCATGAACGTCGCCAGACGTATAAGCATTCGTCACATTTATTCATTCGTATAGGTATAGTGGTGGCAATGAAAACTCGATTACATTCTAACAGCACGAACCACGAAAACAGGTAGCTACATCAAAATTGTTTACGTAAATCCTCGTTTATTAAACGGCACGCAGAAGTCATGGCATTTATTATTAGTAGGAATAAAGATAAGTACACAACGGCTATAAAAATCATGTCTACAGTTCAAGATTTCCGTCTTGGAGGGAAATTGTCGAATTGTAGGAGCGTAGCGCCCGTTCCATCGGCGGGCCTTGTGAATATTTCATTAGAACACATCGCGCATGCGCGTAATCCGTCTCAAGATGACAAAGTTTAGACGTCGGATCTTGTGTTCCGAAATCAAACGTGTCGCCGAATTGGCGAACGGTAGGTCAAACTTTTAAAATTAATGTACTTTTTTAAAATAAAGTGTGAAACTTTTTTCTATTCAAATTTTATACACACGGAGTTTTCTAGTCTTAGGTACAGTCGCTGGCACGTTACTTGGCAAGACTAGTTAGATACGTTTTTCCTTTATTTAACTTTCTTCTAAACATACATGTTTAAAAATTAATTATAGCAATAACCATAGCAAAAAAAGATGCAATAAAAGTGTCAATTTTTTTGTTGCAGTATGTGTACTTGCGCAAGATTACTCCCACTACGCCAAAACCTTGGCAAGTTACATGCCGGCGACTATACATGTCTGTCTAACTGTCTATCACAAGACAATTATTCATGACACATGGCTTATAAATATATATTATTTATAAATCACCACCTGCCTCTAAAAATTTAAATTGTGTCTAGGAGACTATGAAAAATGCATGTTGTTTTAATCGACACCTTTTTAAATCAGGTTCATGTCTGCAAAATCGTCAAAGTCCAAAAAAATAATCGCATTAAGTACTTATGAGTAATTTTTTTACCACGCCAGGTTTTTATTGCCTGACACGAGAAAATAACAGTAAATCATTGTTAAATCTACATTATTAAAACTACAACCAAAGTCCAAAACACCAACCTACGGGGACATAAGATGATCCACCAGGAAATCTGGCAACACAGCATCCCGTTTAACTAGACGAAAGACGTCTGGAATTAAAAGGAATCAAATATGAACGCACTATGCATGTTACATGAACGACCGGGGGCTTGGCGGGCTTGCCTCTGCTCTCCGACAACTAAAACTTATACATTAATAATGCGTTTGCTTACAATGCGCTTTAAATGTAGATCCAGCGTGTGTCTCGCTCGCACACCGCGCTCTCTCTCGCTCGCAGCGCACACGACGCGGTTCATGCAAAATGTACGAAGTAAGCGGCTAACGTACCCCGCTTCCCTTTCAAGATAATGCTGTTGGATACCCTCCCAGTCCCCTGCCCCTGAACGCTGGCCCTCCCTTATCGGGCTCATATCGATGGCCATCGTCCTCCTACGCCCGCGACTCGTCAAATCATCGTCTGTACGATGCATCGGCATTGTTTGGATGCCGGTTTATTCGTGTGTTCGTGGTCTGCTAATGAATTGGGGTGAGAAGAATCTTTAAACCTTACGTGTTTGTGGTTAAACTTTCAAAAAATATCGAGTAAACAACTGAAGCAAATATCCGTCCCTCTGAGACGAAATGGAACTTAAAATATATGAAATATGTACGAACTTACTGAAAACATCTTTAACAGGATGCTGTGCACGTTGCTCTTCCAGTTGCTCAATAATGCAATGAATAATTTGTCACCCGCCTCGCTAAGCGGACAATGATACTAACAATGTTTATGTATTCGTTCATTTCTGCAATTTATGAAGATCAAGGATAAGTGATGGTGAATAATGTTTTTATCCTAACGAATTTTATAAATGCGAAAGTAAGTTTGTTTGTTACCTTTTCACGCTTAAGCCACTGAACCGATCATCATGAAATTTTGCATATAGGTATGTTGTAAACTGTACTGAAAAGGACATTTCCCAAAAGTACTGTTCCCGAGGGAAATAACAATAACATTCGACGGTCACAATTGCTTTAGGACGCTAGATGGCGCTACGTGTCTTTCGAATCATGATTGAATTATATTATTAGAGACTTTAGAAGTGTGTTAAGAGTATTTTCTTTTTATATTTTTAATACATTTTTCATCACCATTTGTGCGAACACCATGAAAGTTGGCCTTTTTCGATCTCCACGCGGCCAGTGTTTTATTTTAGCGAAAACTGCTTGAAGTGGCTTCGGAAAGTGTCTTGTCTATGACTGATGAGAAAAAATATTCGCGCGTTCAAAGAACATTGTTTATTGAAGGAACAGCTTTTATGCGTTGCATTAAACCCAATAAAGGTAAATAAATACTATATTTAGAATTATTTGAAGTTTGTTAAAGAACATGTTGAGTAAGTAATTATGAATTTAGGTGAAATATAAAACAGAGACTTGGTTAATTCATCCTGAAATATCAATACTCTTCAGGCCTGGGAAATACGTTTGACGCCAAGTTCGCCGAATTGGCTCAATTCATTAGGTGCTAATGACATATCTTTGCTTCTCCTCAAATCGTAAGATCTGTTTTTTTTTTCACAGTATTGTTGTGATAGCATACACGTCTGTCCATTTACTAATGACATGATTCGACTTTCACAATGTAAGTAAACATCCTACTCCGTCATTTTTCAGTGAGGAGCGAGTGAGACACACAAACAAGGAGCGAGATTCACTAGAAATATCTCGACAATTACAGCAATAAAAGAAGGCACTATCGGCCTTCCAGTACTCACAGAATAGATAATGCTAATGCTCTAAAAAGGCTGTGTAAATTGTGTAGTTTTTTCTAACTGAATCCTTATTTGCTTGATTTGGAAAATGGGATTAAAGAATCTAGATACTTAGGTGTACGATCGGTTTTATTTTCCACAAATATTTAGAGTGGAACATTAACGGGGTAGGTCAGGCAGTAATTTTCCTGTAAAGGTATTTTAACGGTACGGAATTTTGCCACAGATCGCCTTGTGATTGTTGTAATATGTACCAACATTATTTTACGAGTAGTGTTTTACATGACATGCATTATATACAGTCAATAGGTAGAGTCAGCCGTGACTTGGGAATGTGTGCCTGAATAAATGATCAGATACACCGCTTACCACTAAAATATGCAATAGTTTTGTGTAAGTTGAACGCCTTGGGCGGTACACTTAGTACCGCGCGATATTTTATTTAATAAAGTTACCCAGTTACGGCGTTATTCAACAAAGTTTGTGTAGTTTTCCACCTATTTGTGTAGCGTCCGGATAAATGTTAATGACTGGGACAAACGTGTACGTACGCGTTACACTATTTAACTTGTGTTGTGTACTCTATGTATATTTAACGAAAAACACAAGTATTATCGGGGACATAGTTCACATGGTTGTGGAACTTCTGTATTGTTTCTTTTTTAATCACTGGTAAAAGTTCAAAAAGAGTTTTTGCGTAGGGTTTTTGTCGGTATTTTTATGTTCGCGGCGCGAAACGGTATCAAATAGAGGTGTTGATAGCACTCCACACCACGTACGGTAATAACAAATTAAAAAGATTGCAGCACTGAGTAAAAAACGAGTTAACGAAGCTTTCGAGTATTTTTTTAATTATTTTTTAACTGCAATCCTTTTCAGTCGGTTGGCGGATTTGTATTTTTTATCGGGAAGAATGAAGAGGTTACTCGATTGGAGAGCTTTTATTTATTTTTGTTGAATGTATTCTACATTATTTTTAGGAATGAGAAAATGTTTTGAGGAAGTTTTGAGTATGATTCTGGATGGGTATAATAGTAGGGGAAGACCAAAGAAAAGATGTATGGACTGTGTGAAAGATGATATGGCTAGAAAGGAGGTGACTATCGCTATGACGAGTAATAGAGAACTGTGGAAGAAAAAGATATGTTGCGATAACCACAAATAAAGTGCGATTCTGAATTCTCTGACAGACTTCGATAGTTCTGTCTAACATAGATTTTGTGGGTTCGATAACAACATATGGATGAATATCTTAGAACTTTCTTTCTTTCAAAGAGAGTGAAGAGTGGAGACAAAGTTAAGTGCAGAATTAAAAAAAAAAAATCAAAATGAAACCTAAATAGTTACCTCCTTCGCAGTCTCCAAATTCAAATCTAAAAATAGTAAGACAGTTCTTGTCTTCAATCACAGCCGACACATATGATAGGTCTATACCTATGTAAGGTCCAGGTAATTGGGAACAATCACGGCGACTGTGATTCGTTCCTCATAACACGAGCAACCAATCAAAGCGTGGGATCCGTTTTTGAATTGAAATGATACAGACGATGTAACAAGTTTCTTCCAATTGCAAACGACAAAACTGGACGGTAACGAGGTTTAGCTTTTAATTCCGCGCTCTGTGTACTGTCGTCGTATCAAGTGTTAGCGCTTACAAAGTGTCAGTTAATTTCAAATATTCGGAACACTTTGAAACTTGGAGGACTGTTGATAGGACGTTTGTGAATTGCTATCTGACGTTCCGTATAGGTGTAGATGCTTTGCAGGACTGTCAACTGCTTATTAAGTGGCGTAATTAATCAATTATCTGAGGCAGTGAGCAGTAAATGAAGGCACTAAGTACTTGAACCCGTGATGCACTGTTGCACACGAGCGTGCCTGACTGAGCAACCAATAATTTGGTAAATGAAATATGCCTTCCGTAGCTCTTAAGTCCGAAGAAAGTATTTACTTTGACAACTCAAAACTAGTACTCGAATCGTGAAATATAATGAGCGCTTACCAATTCAAGGTATAATTTTACCGTAGTAGAAAAGATAACTGTATGAAGGCTTGGAAAAAACAACTACTTTTACTGGCTCTAATTAATCAAAATTACCTTTGCTGTCAATTGTTTGAACATTATAAAACCAGAAAGATATTCAAGTTCTATCAAAAAAATCCAACACCTTAAATAAAACCGTAGAAAAAAATACAAAAACTTTAATTTTCTCGCGTTAACCTGTACTTAGTCTAACACAATTAGAGTTCACAACTTTCGTCGTTGACTGTACATATACGGCGAGCCTGTTTTAATTGATCTTGGTCGTTTTCTATTCATTCTGCGAGGGAATCCGATCCGATTGTGTACTACAACCAGCCAGTGACTTGAGGACGACGCTGTGACGTCAGAAATCACGTATATACCAGCCTTACGTCCGTACATAAAGCTGGTATATTCCGATACAAAGTATTCGATACCTACTACATGCATGGTCTAAAAAAACAAGGTCTGGCATTCCGAGAGTGACACATGCTTACGTCACTATCCAGTTGCCACTTTATTGCAGTAAAATACGAATTATGGATTTTCAGTCACCATTCTGTTAAAAAATATATCTATAGCATTTAAAGTGTCGTTTCGTTTTTCTAATCAAATGAAACAATTCAATTTAAACATATACCAACGTAATTGTTAGTTAAAACCTCATTGATTGATATATCGGATTCACACAGGTAATAAAGGCGGTTGGGAAGTTATTATTACACACTACTGGTAACACAGCGGTGATGACGTAGGCTTGTGTCTCCCACGTGACCACTGTGTCTCGGAATGCTACACCTGGCGAAGTATATTATTATACCATGCCTACATTTCCGTGTGTGTTTTAAAACAATAAGTAGGTAAATATTTGGGTACTTTTCAAATTTTTTGTGAGTGTTATTTGCACACTCTGTTTCAATTATTAAACAGTGGGTGCGGATTCGTAGAATTTGCAAATATTTAGAACTCCACTTTGGAAACAATAGGTTCACAGAGTGCATACACAAATATCCTTATTCAAGTCGTTAATGTATTCTGATTATAAGTTAATGTCCCGAATATTAATACAATATTTATGCACAACACTGCTTTGAATTCCGTAGAATTGTGCGTAGATTATAAACATCGATGCTAACTCAACATGATTTTACACAGAGCAGCATAAAAAGAAAAGAGATACAAAAGACGCTAGGCATACGAGAGATAATAAAAAGGAAATGATTGAAGGAGGGAGGGAGAGGGGGCGGTTCCAAAGATTTTAGAAGATTTTCGCAAGTCTCTTGTGTAGTAAGAAACGTTTAAGTTCGAAATCATCTTCTGTAAATAGTGATTTCTCTATTTATACGAGTACTTCAATCATAAGTAGGTATTTTTCATCTTATTTTAGATTCTGCTCGCGACTTCGTTCGCGTGAAAGTCGTAAGACACCACAATATATTAAAATAACAGCCACATTTTTTTATAAAACTTCCCTTTATATTACGTTTGTGGTTTTGGTCTCAGCAGCCAAAATATGAAGAGAATCAGGACTGGTGACGCGGAAGCAAGCGACGTACAGTTGTCCGTGTGAGAAGCAGCTCGTCCTGAGGTCGACACCCACAGCCTTAAGTAGCAATTTACTGCTACTGTTGTGCTTGCGAAGATTTTTGTAAATTATTAGGCTAAGCGCGCACTACGAATCTTAATCGTTGCTGATAATAATCGCAAATCTGTGAACAATACCAATATACTAAAGTCCGCGTACTGCGGTAAAAAATCGCTTGAGAATTCGATTGAAAAACTATTTCGTTTTCGATTTTATTTCGCAGTTTAAAAATCGTAGTGCGCGGTTAGCCTTAAACGCCTGCGTTCCTGCATTAACTACCTAATGGCAAAACACTGATAAATTGATTGTTGCATTATTACAAATTATTCCCGACGCACATCTATCACTCAAATAATCTAACAGTACATTGAAATTGTAAACACACGGGATTTTACATCAACAGTCACCTAACTATAGATATTTATTTTTATTACAATTTATTTTGAATAATAATTTTATAACCATAGACGACAGAAGAGCATACAATTTATTTTTTCTGTGGACGTTCTACCAATTGTCACATAGTAAAATAAAATTTAAAAAAAGAAGGTCGAAATATCAATTGTTGGGAATCGTACTCGAGTTTGTATAACTTTGTTGAAAGTTGACTAAATTGGCCGTTCTAATAATGTCATGACTCAGAGTGACTGCTTAGCTCCATAAAAGTATGCTAATCCTTTATGTGGTTGAATCTGTAACTATCTGCTATATTCCGTTTCCTATCCAGCCCAGTGAAGTAATGGAATAACTCGACTGTTGTAATACACTGGTATGTTGTGATCTCTCTCATCTCATTCTCATTCCAACGAACTGTATGGGAAAAGTTTTTGCGATGTCTAACTTTTTAACCGACTTCAAAAAAAGGAGGAGGTTCTCAATTCGACTGTATTTTTTAATTTTTCTTATGTGTTAGCTCAGAACTTTTTTCTGGGTGAACCGATTTGGATGATTCTTTTTTATTTGAAAGCTGGTGCTTCACATGTGGTCCCATTCAAATTTGATCAAGTACTGACCAGCAGTTTTTGAGTTATCCTTAATAATGTGTATTTTTCCACTTAGTTTATATAGATGATGTTATAATAATTTCCTGTCACTGTTATTTACATATCAAGTAGTGGTATAAGAATTGGTGTGGGGTAGGTACCACAACTAAAAAGTGAAAAATAAAAACTTTTTTACAAAAAAAGAAACAACCAGCTTCCATAAAAAAAACACAAAAAAACGTGAAAAATAACTTTAATTTTGGTAGTCGGTGGCCAAAAACGAAAATACAAAACCAAAGACACTGACTTCTGAAATTAAAGTTATTTTTCACGTTTTTTTGTGTTTTTTTATGGAAGTCGGTTGTTTCTTTTTGTAAAAAAGATTTTTGTAGTAATCAAACCCCATTTGGTCCGATAGAATTTTTTATGTTTATAAGAAACTTTTTTTGATGCCAATCGATCCTCGATTGGCATCAAAAAAAGTTTTTGTGAAAATTGTCCATTTTCTTTCTGACTATCTGGAATATTTCTACCCTTTTGGCTCGTCTTTTTACAATTTGCTGTAAACTATAGAAGAATACGAATATAATGCAATATTGCTCATCCCCCATAACGAATAGCGTGATAATTAAAAGCTTACAGACGGACCAGAATATAGAGAACTTCTATACAAAATTTGAACAAAATCTATCCGGTAGTTTATTGCGTGATTCTGGAACATACATTCAGTTAAACAGACAAAAAAAATGTTAAAAGGAATATTTTCGGCATTAGAATCGTTCCCAAACTTCGTAACAATTACTTCTTTTTTAATATTCAATGTACAGTTATGACTTTTCGCTACGATTTTATTACATGCATTATTAACAAAACGACGAAACACCCTATAAAATATTGCATGACAGTCCCAACTAATGAGATATTATCATTCACTATTTCGCGAATGGATGTCTCTTAATGGGCCAACATGAAAATTACAAGCCCTATCTGCAAAGGATTAATCGGAAAGCCGATGCTGCCGTACGGCACACCTAATGAACACCTGTCGGTCGAAAATAAGCGTAGCAACTCTGCACAGTCAAATTCAAAATGTCAAGAAAACTATAAAATAGAACATAGACAATTTGGCTTCTGAGGCAGTTTTTGACTTGTATTCGGATTGTCTTTTATCATTTAAATAGGAGCAGCGTATGTTCGGCATGATGACCAGTGATCGGAGTAGGTAGATTGAACTGGGGTCATTGATCCGAAACGTATATATTACTATGGACATTCCTCCGGAATTGGTGGATTATTAAAAAAAAACCGGAACTTATGTAGGAATTGTATTCTGCCAGAGTGGAAGGAGTCATTTGATGATTTGCCATCCTCAAAAAAAAGGTAGGAATTGTAATAAAATGAGCAATTTTATTCTTTATTATTCTTCCTATTTTTTTTTTTGTCACGATTTGACAAAACCCAACGACCAATCAGAACAAACTTTAAATTTTGAATTGAGTAGTAATAATATCACTACCAACATTAACAATATTTAATTGAATCCGGAAATACCGGAATTACTTTCCGGAAAAATGGCTTATCCATGTTATTCTTTCTGTGTGCATTTATGATACAAGTACTAAAAATCAATCTACCTACTCCGATCACTGATGATGACAGATCCGGATCAAAGTGCAGTGCGAACATTTCGTTTGCATTTAGAAAGAGGATTATATGCGATTTGTATACAGGGTGGCAGGGACATCAAAGCGTTACCATGGATTTAATACTTGATCCTGAAAACCCTGCGTTGAAATTTTAAGTCGATTATTTAAAAATAATGCTATTCCATGCGTTGTGGCCGCGTAGATATTGCACTTTTCTATGAAACACCAATTTTTTTATTGATAACCGACGGATTTTCTTTTTTGCACTAGGCGGTCTAATCATTGTGCTGAATTTATGGTTACAGTTGGCGCGTCGATGTCCCTGCCACCCTGATGTGTCTGATTAAATTACCGTTTTTTTTTATACTTTGCAACATTTTGTACAAATCCCTCTTGCGTATAGTTTTATTGATCTACTTATCGTTTCAAGTCCTTCTTTGACTTATTATGGCCAAAAAGCCCAAGCAGTTCGATAGTCTGGACTAAATCTGAATGACAATTTCACGAAAAAGTCATTAAATAGGAGGATATAAACTTAGAGGGTTTTATTGACGATTTTAATGAAAAAAAAATCAGTAAAACATATTGTTACGGTCGCGAATCATATTTTGTTCAACATACAACCTGACACTGACCTGCAAATTGCAAAAAACCGTAAGAAAATTTGAATTTCGCGGGCTATCCTGGCGCTTCCTTAATAAAATACTCCAAATGCGTTCCTCTCACCGTATCTGCAGCATGTTTAGATTCGTTTCTATCCTTTATCGGATGTTGATTAACCTTAATAATACGCTGTACCCATTTGCGAACAGTAATTGACATTAAATAATTGATTTTCCGCTCGCCATTGGACGTGACATAGGAAGTCGGCTCGCTAAGTTGTGACTGCCTATATCTTTTGCACGAAGTGAAAATGACTGATTTTCATCATGTCCGTTTTGCCAAAGAGCTTCGTGCTTCCAATATTATGTAAGGTTTTATTTTGCACCAGGACCTATGTATGCAAAATCTCGGTAGACACTTTGCACCGATCTAATTATAAGTAATTTTCATCTTGTGGACCATTCCTCAAAGAATTTCTTGATGTATCCCCAAAAAAGATGTTTTCCCTAAAAAGTTCCATATTAACAATATGAATCCCTGTGACGGTGTATATGTAGTTTTATTTATCCTGTCTCTTCTGTCAAAAAGGATACGATGATGTTGTAGAAAATTAAGATTTATTCCAAAGGCTGATATGAATTTGAAAATTACGTTAGTATTTTCAAAGAAAATAACAAATTGTTATCAAAAAATGGTGCAGCTTCTGTCTAGCTTGGACTTAAACTTACTTTCACGCGTCGTTTTAATATCCCAATCCTGTGACAAAGATGATTCTGTAGAAAAAATACAAGAAAGTTTTCATGCGACGCCTTAACACCAGTACTGAGAGAGCCTTAAAAGTAAGACCACTCAAATAGGATTTGACAACTTTTTGTATTTGATTTCACGAAACAGGTAAAAGATAAGCCTCAGTAAAAAATAAAAACTCAAAACGAAATGAATTTGTAAGGGTTTTAAAGTCTATGCTAGACAAAGACGGCACTGCTACCGTCTGACGTCACAAAACAGAAACGCCAATCGCCATAGTGACTTCGCATCGTTCAGTAAACTGATCGTTTTACGTGATAGGAAATAAAAATCAAAACCGTGTAACTTCTCCATTTTTCCACCGATTTTGTTTATTTTTGTACCATTACTCTTTTTTTTTGTGGTAACCTGTTTAAAATTGACATAAATACAATAGACAAGTAATTCATATTACGTCGGGTGCTGACACGCGGATTACAATAATTATAAATATTTTATTTTTATAATATGTTACTCACACATATCTAATTTTTAATAATAATAATAATAATAATAATAATAAAAGTATTAGTAGAGTATTTGCACAGGCATAACCAAGTAGCCAGGATTATTCACCAGCAACTTGCTTTGAAATATAAACTAGTGGATTCTGAGGTACCGTATTACAAGTATGTGCCCGACCCAGTTCTCGAAAATGACCATATCACGTTGTACTGGGATCGATCTATCATTACTGACAGGACTATTGTCGCCAATAAGCCTGATATAGTGGTGATAGATCGTTTAGCGCGTCGCACAGTGATTGTCGATATTACCATTCCGCATGACGAGAACCTCGTGAAAGCTGAGAAAGAGAAACAAATTAAATATCTCGACTTAGCACACGAGGTTGTTGACATGTGGAATGTTAACTCGGCTATCATTGTGCCGATTGTCGTATCAGCCAATGGCTTGATGGCCGAAAGCCTCGACCAGCATCTCTCGAGACTCTCGTTAGACGGTTGGATCAAGAGCCTGATCCAGAAGGCAGTACTCCTCGATACGGCTCGCATTGTGAGGAGGTTCCTATCTCTGGAGTCCTAACCACCGGTAGCTTGGACCCTGCTCCCGATACCGGCGGACCACTATTTTTTATATTTTTAAATGTTTTTTTTTTTTTAATGTTTTTATAAAAATATTTAAAAATGTATTTAATAAGTATATAAATAAATAAATGATAATAATAATATGTTTATTTGCATAAAACATGGTATAAAAGGGTGTTAAATAATACTATATAGCACAAACATGTTTAGCTAGGTTATAACAAAGCATGCAAAATACTTAAAATTAAGCAAGTAGACAAGGAGCCATCAATAGTGAATAGAACATCAAAATTTTTTGTCAACAAATTCCTTTAAGCTATAAAAACTATGTTCGAGCATCCATTTGTAAAATTGAACTTTAAACAATTTTGAATGTAAGTTTTTAAATTGCCTCGGTATTTTATTATACATGCGCACACACATTGCTAGGCAGTTTTTATTATACTTAGTTAGACGAGGCAGATCATTCAACACAAGTTTATTTTAGTTTAGTTTTATTTTATTTTATGTATCTATCTGTGACATCACAGCAGCGGGCTCTATCAGAATAACAGCGCTGCGACACTTATTTTTAAATTTCGCAGCATCATGTTGAGATAGGGGCCTTTTGGCCTCGTACAGGACTTTCTGTTTTGATTTTCATATGACATTTTTTTTTATGTTTGTGATTAGTTTGTAATACAGTGCGAGCCCCAATAAATAGTTTATATTTCTTTATTCTCTCTAAAATTGTATTTTTATATAATACTCATGTATATTTTTGATAGTAGTCAAATACTTACTCTAAAATATAGTAGTACTTAATAGTAGTTATCTAATAGGAACCAATTATAATATAGTTCCCTTCAAATCTTGATAAGTGTCCACCGGTGGGCGCGATTCTTATTTTTTCCACTTTCATTACTAGCAGAAGAATGCCGCAACTAGATCGAGGTTTATTGGATTTCAAATTCGTTATTGCAAGTGCCTTTTTCACTTTGGACGTTGCGAGATTTTTTCCGTCGTGGACACAGTACAATGGAAACTATTGAAGTACTCTATATTGCGTTTTTTCGAGTTGACAGTCGTCATTGGAACTGTGTTGGGTGGCGAACAGAATGTTTTATAGCTTTTGTAATAACGCTGTTTGATTGGACGCCGCTGTGGAGGGTGGGGGGCGGCAGTCGAACACCTCTTTTATTTAAAATATTCCATATTTGTAACGCAAGTCTAGAAAATGTTGGAAATTGTATTTTATTTTTATATTTACTTTTATCTTCTTAAATAAGTATCGTGTTACCCAGTAGGATTTTGGAGGTCAGATACGTAGTCGTTTCAGCTGCAATCGATTAGACTGGAAGCCGACACCAAAATATTTGGGAAAAGACTAATTAGAAGATGATGACGTGTCATCTGTTGATATTCAGAGTAACAAGCGATTTATTGATTTCTTAACTGACTAGGTTTTGTCATTATCAAATTAGAAGGAATAGTTTTACTTCTGTCCATTGACAAAAATATTTTCTAAATTACGTTTACGAATATTTTTTTAAAGTTTAGGATCTTAAAATAATGTGAATCTTAAAAATTATTTAATGTTTCTGAATCTTTTGGGATACTTTCAATAATTAACATACATTCTGCCTACCCCCATGCGAAGAAGGCGTGAGTTTATGTTTATGTATTATTAATTTAGATAATATCCCAAATATAGTCAAATTTGAATGGTGAAGAGTAGAAGCATCTGCTTATTTCATATATACTGTAAGCGCAATGGTATTTAATACCCGCATCACAGTCATTAAAAACAATTTGCTAAGAAAACAACTTTAATATAATGTAGGAGTGCAATATCTTAGCATGTAAATAAATTCAACACAGCCAATAAACTGGCGTTTCTTATAATTCCCTCGTAGAAGTAGTATTGCAACAGTTTTTAGAAAGTCCGATAAGCATAACTTTTCGACGGAAAAATGAAAAAGTTTATTAAAAAATTCTATATTTATAGTAAATTATAACGGTATAACACCAATAACATTAAATAGCATAGAAACATAAAAAGGGATCTATATAACGTTGACAATTACAACATAATGTTGTACATAGTTTGATTTAAAACTAATATGGAACAGTGACTTCCTTGCATATTTTCCCTCACAGAACACCAGACATATACGCATAATTTTAGTCCATTCATCCGCAAACACATCTCATTAAAAATGTTCTCTCCTGCTGGCAGTACCTAAATGCGATGTGTGGGTAAGATTCTGTGAAATTTAAATTCCTTCTTAAGAATGAATTTAAATGTCACAGAAAAAAACAAAAATAAAAATTCGGAACACATTTAAATATGTTCCGAATTTCAACTGTGAAAATAAACTTCAAGCCTAAAATAAAGGAATACTTTAATGATAGCGTTAGATAAATATTAGCACAACAAAAGACACCATTATCCATTAGAAAAACAATTAAAAATTCAGCTATAATAATAGAATGTGTTTATTTTACATATACTGTGCGCAATAACCTAATCGGTTTGCAGGTAAAAGCCGGCAGCGCCGTTGTTCAATATAATTTGTTCAGAGAACAAATATACACAACGGATTAGCATCTAAATAATCAAATGAGGCCTTGTGGTCAAGGAGGCTAAAAATAGGCTCAGAATGCAACAAATTTCATGAAATTTTTATGAGAGTGTGGCGCCTCTCATTCGCGTGCCCCATTTAGTCGTAATTCACCATTTATTGAAAAGGTCGCTATTTCCAAGGCGGAAAGAAAAAAAAACACAACTAAGTTATTAATCTGATCTGTGAATGGAAAAACAAAAACAAGTTGTTTAATAATCTAGACTCGACCTACTACTGAGAATTTCCTGACTCAAAACCCCAATAACACTATGATTGAACCCAGGATCCCACGATCGGCAGTCGTGCTTGTGAACATTAGTCCAAAAAAACAGTCATAAGACTTCAGATCATTTTGGAATGCTGTTGGATATCCCCTAGACACCAGCTCTATGCTGCAGACCATACGGTCTATCATTAATTAATTTATGAATGTTTACGTAAATTAAAATAAACTTTAACCGTCGCAGCGGCATACAGTCCACCCAGCGCCACGGCGGCTCGCCGACTGATTAATCATAGGTAGACGAAAATGAATATATAAACGTGATATATGTGGATATGTGGGTAGTTTGTGAAAAAGGTCGTAAGTGCGAATGTTTTTACTTTTATAATGATCATGCGTACAGTTGAAGTTTGACTGCTTCGTCAGTGTAGTGGTCGCTAAAGCTACTGGGTCCTGGGTTCGATTCCCAGGTCGGGCAAAGTGTTATTGGGTTTTCGATCTGGAATTTTTAAGTACCAGCCTGGAGCCTGGATTTGTGACCGGTTGATGGTAATAAGCTAAAGCTCATCCTCTGTTTCATAGGGCTTAAACAGACCTGGCGAAATGTGGGTGTAGGTAGGTACTAGAAATAGGTACATCTCTACCTAATCCTTCGGGAAAACGGCGTGATGTAATGTTATGTGGAACATTCACTTTTGCAATTACAAGATTGGGTTTCAGGATTACTGCTTTTGAATATCCTATTTTCCTTAGATTCCACTTCGGAATCAACGACATTTCTGATTGACCGACCAAAATTATAATAAACTAGCGGACCCGACAGAAGTCCTAACCAGATTTCAATAGCTCATACAAAAATCCTATAGAAAAAAGGACGTTCAGTATTTCCATATTTCAAATATTTTCCGGAAATCTTTTCCAATTTTTCCTACTATATAAAACTAATTGGAATTATTACGAATATTTTAAAACAAAAAATAGCGAAATCTGTCCAGCCGTACTCAAGTGATGCGCTTACCAACGAACAGCATTTCTTTTTTATTTATATATATAAAGAAAGGTGTTGAGCTTAATCCTGGCTCCTTTGACCAGTTTGCGCTTCTTGTCTAATTTCAGACTTCAGCGTCAACCTGAAGTTTTTTCTCAACACCTCCCTCTATCTTGTATATCTAAACTAATATTGTATAGAGGTAAAACTGTTTGTGTGTTAAAAGGAGCTAATCTCTGTACTAAAAATGATTACACTGATAGAAATATATGCTACACTATTACCGTGGGCCACAGGATCCGTTTTATAAACTCTTAAAAAAATCAACGTAACAAATCACCTATGATTCGAAGCTGTGCAAGCATATCCACTAAGGCTAATCTAAGGAAATAGACCTCAAAACAAGATGTCTCTTCGTAATAAATGGATCAAGTACCTAATCAATTCTTGTTTTACATAAACTTTTCAAACATTGGCAATGACGGCCAATTGAGATGTCATTCAGAAGGATTTGTTAACTTTGTGACGTTTACTGTGATCGTAACTTTACATCGGGCTGAATGGCTTTTTGGCTATATGACAACATAATTGGTTTGTTGATAGATTACTATTTTAACCGAGTGTTGTCCTAATTTTGACGGTTTCTTAAGAGTTAGGTCATTTTGTAATCGGCGAAGATTCATGTATATAGACGAGATTATTTGGTACAGCGTTGTCAAAATTGTTCTCAATGATACAAATGTTATTAATAATAATATTTTGCTCAAGAAAATCGTTAATCTTTTCGGCAAGCTGCTGGAAAGATAATGCTGCCTGCTATACTGAACTTCACCTCCCCTTTTCTTTAAACAATACCTTTCTCCACATTAAACAGGTGATTCGCATGATACATGCCTAACGCCTATTTAGTGCCGCGGCACGTCTCGATAATGAAAGTTATTTACTCAATTATCTGTGTTTTTTTTAAATAATTATTATCGATAACGATTTAATGGTGCAAACATAGCAAACGCCCATAAAAGTATTTGTTTTTATTACGAATTTCGGTCGCCTCCATGTCATTCGCTGTCCGATAGTAATTATGTCGCTGCAATGTGGAAGACATTGCAGCGACATAATTACTATCCTACCTATGTGACAAAGTTGAATTCTTAATTGATGCTTAATTATCGTGTCAAATTGTAAGGTTGAATGAAGGAAATAAACGTATGACCTAATAGTCTAGTGTAGATAGCTTTTCTTTCTAGTATTGATTTCTAATCCTTACCTTGGAATCTAAATGGAGTGGAGTGGTATCTGGATGGATGATTTTTTGGGATTAAAATAGTAATGTTGCACGATGTGGGCAAAATGAAAAATAATTTCGATTTCACTGTATTTAGGAAGCCGTACTGGGGAGAGGAGTTGTTGTCAAATCAAAATTGAAATGAAATATTAATAGGTCACCGTGCAATACTTCCACGACGTGACGGCTTCGTTCTACGGATACTCGTGTGTCATGCAAATCATGGTATCGTGAAGAGAGAGCAGTGTCGTCTTCCTCGCAAGTATTGTAAATTATTACCCGTAGATACTCGAGGAAACCATTCCAATTTGTATAACACCCACCGATAAAAGCCAACGATACATACAGAAAAAAAAACTCGCATCGGATATTAAAAGTTTCATAGCCGGCCGATTAGCGAACATTTAAACGGGAAAAATTTTCCCCGAACACAATATTGCACGGCCAGTTCAGGAGTTATCTTTAATTTGTAAACCAATAAATGTTAATACATCAGGTCGGGACATGGCAATCGAATGCTCTGTTCAATTCAATTTTTCACGTTGCCAAACTAATTTGTGAACTATACGCATGGGTTTTGGGTTCCCCTTTCGGTACTACGGTAATTATTTTGTTTGTTAAATGTTTTTCGCGGCAGAGCCGTTACGTGTTGATCGGTGGTCAATATTTGATTGAACCGTGCGTGCCATTTTCCAACGACATTATTTAAAAAGAATGTATTTACTAACTGGGATTTAATAGTAATGTATTCATTTGTATTGTGATATTTAATGGAGATGCGCTCGAGTTCGATGAAAATAAGAGGTGTTTCTAAATCTTGAACATATAGCTGAATTCCGGCGACCTTTGGGGAGCCTGCCCAAGCAATGCATTTTCCTAACGAACTACTTACCAAGCAAGTAACACCTAGCAAAAGGTGACAAAGAGAGTTAAAGTAAGTTAGAACTATATGCTACCGGTTACTCTGAAATTAGTACAAACGAACCTTAGAGTTCACAGCGTCAAAAAAATCACAATGCGACCTTACTTACTTGCTGTCTTTCATCTATTTTAATACAACTACAGTCATGTATTAGAATGGCCTCCTTGAGCGGCGTTAATTAAATGTAGCTAAGTCAGGAGAGCAGTGGTGGCCCAGCGGTAATGGCCGCGACTTACGAGTTGTAGGTCGTAGATTCGAACCCAGACAGGCGCTTTACTTTGTGTAAATTATTTCATCACCACTGCTCTCAAAACGGTGAAGGAAAACATTGTGAGGAAACCAACATGTCCTAGAACCAAAAATTCGAAGACCTGTGACATCTACCAACCCGCACTGGGCCCGCGTGGTGGATTACGGCCCACCTCTCACAGAGAGGAGGCCTATGTCCCAGCAGTGGGGATTTATAGGCTGATTATGGGTTATAGATGTCAGGAACACCCTGGGATGTTAGCTTCGCTACCACCTCACTGGCTTATGTTTTTAACACGGCGTGAGCTATGATTTTAATAAGCGCAGCCGTGAGGCAACCACTATTGTTGTTAAAATATTATTTTCACTTATTTATTTTGTTATTTGTATTTTGTTTTTCACCAACAGTGTCCAAATAAACTTTATTCTTTTTTCATTCTTTATCTTCTCAGCGTGATCATAGAAAAAAAGAAGAAAAAAGGAAAGAAAAAGTATTTATTGAAACGCGCACAGGACTATCAGAAACTAAACTAAACACACTCATAAAAATAAAAATAATAAAATAAAAACAAAAGAAAATGAAAATAACAACAGTAAGTCCTGTACGAGGCCAAAAGGCCCCTATCTCAGCATGATGCTGCGACACTTAAAAAAAATATACGTGTCGCAGCGCTGGTATTCTGATAGGGCCCGCTGCTGTGATGTCACGGACAGATACAGAAATAAATAATAAATAAAAAAATAAAAATGAAATCTGATATCATCATCATCTCTCTTTCTTTGTCCCATCCAACTTGGGGTTGATGCAATGCATTTTCTTCTTCCATTCTCCCCTTCAACCGTCACTTGTAATAAGCGTGATACTAGAGACAACTGAAAATAACTCAACAAAAAATAGCTAACTTAGAGTAAAAGGACCAGAAGGCTGGTTGTCTAGCCAAACCCGATAACTCTTTTACCTTCTTTAAGCCCACTAAGTAATTAAAGTCAGTTACCAGTTTAGCTCAACTAAAATAAATGTTGTGTTGTCGATGAACTTTTCTAAACACTGCTACGAGTAGGCTACGATCCTCTACGAATAGGCTACGATTAGCTACGAACGGTATCGACTGGTGACTTCACCTAGTATTTTTAACATTTGAAAATTTTAAAAGACACTTGACTAGCTCTTTTGAATTTATTTATTCTTACATCGTTGACGAATATTAAATTGTTTTTTTTATAAGTTAAAATTCTAAACCACAATAATGAACATAACACTTTTTTTAATATTTTAACCATTTAACCCTCCAGTTACAGTAGCCTATAATTAATTTGTTAAAAAAAGTACATAATTTAAATGTGCGTTCAGCGAATGTCAGAAGCTTTTTGCACTTGATATATCGTTGCAATCAACGTGCTTGTCGCATATAACAACGTATAGATTTCATTTTATTACGCGCCCCGTTAAATGTTGCGCCAATGGATTGTGGTACTATGAATGAGCGTGTTCACGGCTTTTTAAACGATTTTGATGATGACGTGTTCCGGGGTCCTTGTTTAGTTACAGGTTAATTTTGCGATCTGTGATATATGCCATGAGCAGAGATCGGATATTCTGATGCATATTTACCTAAAGTTAATTTTTACCTATGAAAGGATGGAAGCGGCTTCATAAAATATATTTCTTTTGTAAAAAATCAGTTGCATATTAATTTAAAATTATTGTTTAACCCTCGATGCAAATATGTGTATGTAGGGTGTAAGAGGAGGGGTTGTGTGTATTAGTTAACACAAAAAATAATACTTACATAAATTATAAATATAATTTTTGTGTTAATTATTTTTATTAAATTAAGTACTATATCCTGATTGGGCGTAAATATTACCTCGGTTACAATAACTTTAATCATTACCTTTTGACCGCTATGATTTGGTCCGGTTTGTCACTGAATCTGACTTCTTCTTCTTCTTCTTTATGGGTTCTGGTTTCCGCACTTAGTCCTTCATATGGACCATTGTGCGTGGGCCAAGGCGGCCGTCGGTGGTTATTCCAACCAGCCCACCTCCCTCCAGAAGTTAATAATGTCTCCTGGTCTGCTGAGAGCATCTGTGTAGGATCTGGGTGCCCCGAGGGTTTGTGTCCTAATTTGGGTGACGCCTGTACATTCAAAGAGCACATGCGCAACGGTTTCCTCAGCCTCCATGCAAGCCCTGCATAGAGGACTGTCCGTTATGCCTATTGTGTGGAAGTGTTTGTTTAGTGGGCAGTGTCCCGTGATGGTCCCCGTCACCAGGCGCAGGCCGTTCCTGTCGAGACGTAATAAACGCCTGGTTAGCTTGCTATCCGAAGATGGCATAGCTTCCCTCGACTGCCTACAGCCTGGTGTCGAGGTCCACCAGCTCTCCGCTTGTGTGTGGGTGAACTCCTGTAGCCACCTGCGTAGCTGATTGAAAGGGATGGGCACGATGGGTTCGGGTCCACAGACTGGCGCGCTGGATGCTCTTCTAGCCAGTTCGTCAGCTGCGTCGTTACCCAGTGATCCACTGTGTCCTTTTATCCATTGCAGTGTCACTGTGTTGCGATTAGATACCGCTACTCGTTCTAGAGCATTGTGACATTCTAGTGTTATACTCGAGGTAATATATTTTCTCCCCAAGGACTGGAGGACTGAGGCGCTATCGGAGAGTATACGTATATGGGTGTCCGTAACTCTCCTGGCCTCTATGGCGTACACCGCTAGTATGATGCCCACACACTCCGCCTGGTAGACGGTGTTGAACATTCCCAGCGGGCTTGATATGTTTATGTTGAGATCGTGCGAGAAAACTCCGACTCCGGTTCCGGAGTCGGTCTTTGATCCGTCGGTGTATACTCTCAGCTCTTTTGAGCCTGAGTGGTCACACCGTTCTTCTGTGAGTATTATGTTATAATGCTTTTGAAAGTAGTGTAGTTTCGGGGATTTGTCGCAGGGTGATGCCATCATTGGTTGTCGTTTGATCGCGTCCTCCTTTATGCGTATGTGCTTGACTCTAGAGTCTTTGCTTAGAGTCCCTGATAGATGGAGCCTAAAGGCAGCCAGGGCGGCCTCCTCCCGCACGATAAGGTGTAGAGGCGGCAGCCCCAGCATTACCTCTAGGGCCGCAGTGGGTGTGGTCCTCATGCAGCTAGTGATTGCTACACATGCTAACCGCTGCAGTTTTTCGAGATCTCTTTGGGCTGTGCTCAGGTCTGTCCTGGGCCACCAGACTAGTGAGCCGTAAGTGATAATTGGTCGGATAACTGTGGTGTATAGCCAGTAAGTGACCCTGGGGCTAATCCCCCAATTCCTGCCAAGCATACGCTTGCACTGCCACAGGGATATCGTGGCTTTTGTGGTAATGTAGTTAGTGTGTTTTGCCCAGTTCAGCTGTTTGTCCAAATAGATTCCCAGGTATTTGGTTTCGGTTGATAGGCTTAGGGTAGTTCCAAAGAATCGTGGTAATTGAAGTGTCGTCATTTTCCTCTTCTTTGTGAAGAGAATTAGTTCGGTTTTTGTGGGGTTCACTGATAGCTGGTGTTTATTGCACCAGTCCTCTACTATTTTCAAGGCTTGGCGCATGAGGTTGCATAGAGTATTTTCGTGAGTGCCATTTACTATTATAGTTAGGTCATCGGCGTAACCTACGGTGAAGTAGCCCTTGTCGTTCAGTGTTTTGATGAGACTGTCTACAACCAGGTTCCATAGAAGCGGTGAGAGGACGCCCCCTTGTGGGCAGCCCTTCGCGACAATGGCCCTTGTAGTGTCATTTACTGTGACTTGTACAGCTCTCATTTTGAGCATATTGGTGATCCACCCGCTCAGAGTCGGGTCTATGTTGTGTCTGTCGAGGGCGATGTTGATGCTATTAAACATGGTTTTGTCAAAGGCACCTTCAATGTCAATGAAGGCGGCCAGTGCTGAGCATTTGTGGTCCACTGCGCATTCAATTTTGGATACCACGCTGTGTAGCGCGGATTCCGTTGATCTGCCTGTGGAGTACGCATGCTGTTGTTTGTGAAGTGGTTTTGCCCGAAGAGGTCCGTCTCGGATGTGCCTGTCGCAGAGTCTCTCAAGGGTCTTCAGTAGAAAGGATGTAAGGCTTATAGGCCTATAGGCCTTGGGTTGTGTATAGTCGGGTTTGCCAGGTTTGGGTATGAAAATTACTTTCACTTCGCGCCATGCTAGTGGTATGTATCTGAGTGCTATGCAGGCGCGATAGATCTCCACCAGGCATGGTGTCAGGAGATCAATCCCCCATTGTAGTAGGGCTGGGAAGATGCCATCCAGCCCTGCGGATTTATAGGGCTGAAAGGTGTTAATAGCCCACTTTGTCCTGTCTTCTGTTACTATACTGTGGGCTCTAAACCAGTCTTGACACGTTGGGGTCCATTCTGGTTCAGCCTCCCACGCCCTGTCCTCTAGGAGTTTACAGTCTGGGAAGTGAGTCTCGAGAAGGACTTTGCTGGTTTCATGGTCAGTTAGCGTGTATGATTTATCTGGTTTTTTCAGCGCGCCAAGGGTACGGTCCTGATCTGTTGATAGGATTTTCCTTACCCTTGCAGCTTCGTTGTTGTTCTCGATGGATTCACAGAATTTCCGCCATGCTGTTCTTCTGGCGGTTCTGATTTGCTTTTTATATATGTATTGGGTCTCTTTGTATAGCTCCCAGTCTTCCGGGAGTCTAGTGTTTTTGGCTCTGTTGAATTGCTTACGTATTGCATTTCTGAGTTTACCAAGTTCAGCGTTCCACCAGGGGTTCCTGTCGCTGGTGGATTTAGGCGCCCTTAGTTTACAGCATGCATGGTATGCTTCGGTTAGGTACTCTGATAGTTTTGTCACAGTGTATTCCAACTGTACGGGGTCTCTTATGGTTACTTGGGATAGGTGCCTGGCTAGTAGAGAAGCTAGGAGGCTTTTATACCCGGGTACATTGGTGCGCCGCGGGTTTCGTCTAGGTACGGGTTTTCTTGTGTTGGTATTTAGTGTGAAGCGGATCCTTCTATGGTCTGAGCAAGAAGGCTCGTCCGATACGTGCCAGTTTGTGATGAGGTTTGTCGCGTTTTCTGTTGCAAGCGTTAGGTCTATGATTGTTTGGCCTCGGACTGTTACCCAAGTGGGTTCAGAGCCTCGGTTTACAATGTTAAGGTTAGTAGAGAATAAATAGGTGGATAGTACCTCTCCTCTAGGGTTCGGTGAGACGCTGCCCCAGAGCGGGTGGTGGGCGTTGGAGTCGGTGCAGACGATTAGGTCCAGTTTGGCGCTCTCGCAGTGCTGTACCAGGTCGGCCATCTCTTTCGGCGGACAGTTTACGTCCTCGCCTGGCATGTATGCCGAGGCCAGCACAACATCTGGATAGTCGCCCTCAGTATGGAGCCTGACTGCTGTCAGGTCTCTGGAACAGAATTGTGTGAGTGGTGTGGTAGGAATTTCTTTGGGTATGTAAGCGCAGGTTCTTGGTTTGTCTGAACTGTGTGTGTTGAGAATTAGCTTACCTCCGATGTTACCGAGGCCGCATACTCTGTTGTTCCTGATCCACGGCTCTTGGATCAGTGCGATGGTTCGGGGTGTTACCTCCAGTGCCCTGCGTAAGTTAGCCGTGGCAGTCTGACTATGTTGGAGGTTGGTCTGTATTATGTTGAGGGACGATGGTGGCGGTTGAGTGGGGTTAGTCGGAGATGGATCCATCGGACAGTATCCCCACTTCCCCCACCAGCTGGTCTTCGTGCCGATCACCCGGCGACGAGACTAAAAGTTGCTCGTTCCAGCCAGGCGATACGGGCAGTATGGTGTTCTCGTCGTCGGCCATTGCCGCTCGGGCCATGACCTCCTCCAGTTGGTCAATGTCTGGGTCGTTCGTCTGTGTCGTTGTCGGTGTCGGGAGCGTATTTGTCTTGTCCGTGTTGTCGGTCTTAGTGTCAGAGGGCCGAGTACTGGGCCAGAAGCGCACGTATATCGACCCCAGGAGGTACGATATCCGTCGCTCCCGGGCCAGGACCCTTTCCGCTTCCTCCGGTGGCACACCCAGGGTCAGATAAGTCCCGCAGTTGTCACCACCGACGGTAGTTGCCCTGTACAGTGACCACCTGGCAATGTCGTACCAAGTATTCTGACGGATCAGAATACTTTGGAGCCGGGCTACGTCGCCTTTGTAACGGGGGACGAACAGCGAGGCTCGGACACGGGTGGGCACGTCGGATTGTCTCAGTACCGTCAGTGTAAGGTCGTTGTTTGGGAGTTTTATGTGGGGCACATTCTGGGTCAGCCAGGTCAGGGCATTGTCGTCCTCACACCATATCTGCACGGTGCCTTCCGCTACCCGTGGGTAACCGCGGAAGGCAGGGAGTGGTGTGGTCGGGTCAGTGTCCAATAGGAGGCTTTCTAGGTCTGTTTTAATGTATTCCGCCTCTTCCTTAGTCAGGTCTCTAGATGGCGGAGGGAAGCAGATAGCTACGGCCAGCCGCGCAGGGATATCCTTCGTGGCCAGCGCGTAGGTTCTCTGCTCCCCCTGAGCGGAGTGGACCCTCACGCGTTTGGCGTCCCCCTGGAGCGTGCTCGGTGAGGCCGAGTCGTCGGGGCGCTCCCTCTTAGCCGGCCCTGTACCACTTGGTCCAGGCTGCGGTTCAGAGGTGCCTGGCGGGATGTTATTTGCCAGCGGCGCCTTCGCGCGTGAAGCTCCAGCACGCTTGCCTCTGTGCTGTCTGGGTCGAGGTCGGTCGTGGGTCCTGTCAGAGTTTTGGGGTCGACTGGCGGCCCCGGCAGGCTCTGTCGCGTTCGGAGGCTTTTCGCGCTGGGTTTCCCCTTCGCGTACTTGCCCCTGCCCGCGTGCTTCCGCTTCCGGCCGCTTTTCGCGCTGGGTTACCCCTTCGCGTACTTGCGGCCGGTCACGTGCTGGCTCTTCGGCGTCCGATTGCACTTCGCGCTGGCTAGTGCCTTCGCGGGTGTAGTGCTTTCGGTCGCCTACTTTCCTCTCCCGGGCCATGATTTTTCCGCGCTTCTTCAGCAGTCGTACTCCATCAACCGGGAGAGTGGTAGAGCTGCCAGGCCCGTCATCCTTCCCCGTCCCTCTCTGTCCGTGTCGGTTCTGGTCGTTGTCGGGGTTTGTGATGCTGTTCCGCACGATGCTCTGTTGCCAGAGGCTCGTGGGAGGCATACACGTCATGGTGGATAATGGCGCGTGAGCCGCAGCCGGAGGGTTATGTGTGGGCGCGTTGATCGCAGCCGGTGTCGGGTCTATCGGCGCGTGAGTCGCTGCCTGGGTTGTCGGCGCTGAGTCAGCTGCCGGGCGCGCTGAAAAGCGCGGTAACAAGGTGCAGTTGGTTGCCCCCCCCAGATTACGTTGGGGGCTGACCGCCGTGGCGGTGTGGGATTCCCCGGCTTGGCCGGGACCCACCTGGGTAGAAATTTTCTCCTTCTGCATGATTGTTGTTTTTTGGGGGTGGGCTTTTTTGGAATCGAGGTTACCCCTCCTCTAGGACCGACGGGATATAGGGATAGGAGGGAAGGCATTTGGTGAAGGGTAAGGGTTCTTTGGGGTCACCCTAGGTCTGGGATTTTGGCCTAGGGGTTTTGGGATCGAGAGGATGTGTGGATATGGAAGGATGGCTTGGTTGGGCGATTGGTACACAGGAAGGGGGGTATATAGGTTACCCTGGGCCGGGGATTTAGCCTTCGGGAACTTCTCTTGTCCGGGATCTCTTACAAGATGCTCCGATCGCTGAACCGACCTTTGACAGCCGGTCCCGCAGTCGGAGTTGGGCTATCCGCAACCTGCCCACCCGCTCGGTTGCAAGAGAAGAAGTGCCTGGCGGTCTGGATCGCACCACCACGGATGTACGTATGCATTCGCGTTGGAGCCATCCAGCCAGCCCCGAGCACTGAATCTGACTTTAGCGGGACTTTTTCGATCCAAAAGCGCATTCCATATTAGCCAACATCTCAACTTTAGGTAAATGTGCATCCGAATATCCGATCTCTGGTTATGAGTGGTTTTTGGAGTACATAACATCACTTTTGATCCCCGAAGGGTCGGGCAGGGGTGTACTGATAGTACGTAACACCAACATTGTTAGTAACTGTGATTTAATTCAATGAGTTTGTTACAATTAAAATGCAAGTTTTATCATTACGAAATGACAAAAATTACTTGAAAAATAAATTGCTGTGGTTAAAATGTGCAATTGCGACGATTTCTTTTTTAAATGTATAGTGCTTGCTTGGATTCGAACCCACAACCTACAACTCGTAAGTCGGGGCCGTTACCACTGGGCCACTGCTCGTTTGTGTGCGGCGACATTTTGTGCGCACAAGTATTTTTTGGTAATGTACAATAGGCGATTATAAAGGTTAAGCAGTTTTGGATACACTTTTAGGGGTACCAAAGTTCATAATAAAATGAAAAAACATTGAATATTAAACTCATATTTATTTGACGACTTAACTTTTTAATTATTAATGATTTAATTTAATTAATGTACCTACTTTATTGTAAAGATAAAATATAGAATCGAAGCCAGATGTAATTACTTTCAACTCTCATCCTCCGGATAAAGCAGATTGCGAGCCGCATCTGGTCAATAATAGAATGAAAAATCAAATAGATTAGCGGCAGGGTTTTATTTATTTATTAAAACTTTCTGCAAAAGTAAAAAAGATACTGTACGAAAAAGGACTTAATGACTGAGGCGTTTTGTACCAGTCTACCTTAGGGTGATGCAGAGACAAAACATGGCAGGTGCACTATAAGATATAGATAGGCCCCCCTGACAGACGTCCTGCGGGCTAATTACGTAAAACACTAACAGTAGGAATGGCTTTCATTTTGACAGTTCAACAACATTCATTGCGTTATTTACGTTGTTGAGCACACAAATTTTTCGAACTTATGAAGCAATGGATTAGCAATAGGCTTCAAAATGATTCAGATTGTGATAGATAGTGTCTTACGTAATTAGGGTGCTGATCAATTTTCAATAATTCATACAAGAATCTCATAGAACAAGGACGTTCAGTTTTACCCTAATTTGAAAACTTTCCGGGAAACTCTACTAATACTTTTTACCATAATAACGTAACTTGGACTTTTACAAACCTTTTAAAATATAAAATAGCGAAATCGGTCCAGCCGTTCTCAAGTAATGTACGTACATACAAACGAACAGTATTTCATTTTTATTTAAACAGGGTTTTTTTTTTTTTTTTTGTGTGGGAAATCATCAAATGACCTCTCCCGCTCTGGGCGGAGCGGAAGGGCGTGTCAGACTCTTACTGACTAAAACCCACCCGTGTTCCTTCAGTTGCCTGTGCGCCAGGGCCACGGTAACTCTTTCGAACAATCCGCAGCCCCGGCAGGCATCGGTCCTATCGGACCCCGTCAATTTTGCTGACATCTCTTTGAGGCGCGCGTGGAACACGACGCGCCGTCGAACCGGGCCTGGTCCTTACCGGACGGCGAGCTGCCCATTGCTCGCCGTCCGCAAGCGGAAGCGCAAGGTGGAAGGGACATCGACACACAGCCTGTTACCATGAATTCAGTACATGTACTGGGATCCAGAATCATGTTTCTGGTCCCTCTGTGTTAGAATTTTTCGTCGGTGATATTTTTTTTAATCTGCTCTTTCCTACAAAAGTAAAATACGCGGTAAAAATGAATGGAAAAGCTATATGATAGGAAATGCTGCAGTGTATATTTAGTGCACTAAATAAAGAAGGAACAAAAGTTAAGCTCGAGCTGCGAAAGCAGAGCTTATGCTACTTAGCGAAGCTTCTGACGACCTTTTAATATTAATACTTGGTAAAGTGCTACATTTGAGATTCAGTCTTATGAGCTGTGTCAGCACCACACAAGTCAGCGCCGTAATTAATACAGCCAAACTATAGCAAAGTTTATTAAAAAGGGAATGTTTAACCCTCCCGCTGCCGGCCACATCCAGTAATATCCCGACGCGCGAAACGGTATTTTATCGCTCATAGTATATCCAGTCGGTTAATGAATTAAGCCGGGCGAGTGCGAAAACAATTTTGCCCGGACAACGGTGATAATACGAATTTATTATATCATTTAAAACGTCGAAACATTAACAAAACCGTGATACTTATACAACATTGGGCAGCCATCCGTTCGTGAGACCGCTGCGTTACTGTTCGCTGGGAAATATTAAAATGTAAAGTATTGGAAATGTGCACTCTGTATCTTTAGTTACATTATTTGTAAGCATTATTTAATGGTAATCGTGTGATATAGTTTTTATACTTATATTGTGGCGTGGCGCCCCTGTTTGTAGGAGCCTTAACAGGTATGTGATTAAATCTTATTGTTAATGCAATTTGAAGCTACCATAAGCAGAGTTTAATTGATAGGCGTTATTGCAAGGAAGTCACTTATTCTAAATAGTTAAAATAACAACAGGATGCCAAATAAACGGAGCAAAAGGAGTATGTAAGGATCGTAGCAGGTGGCGATCTGTAGTTTCTGCCTACTCCCATGGGAAGAAGGCGTGAGTTTAGGTATGTACTTATGAAATGCCAATCAACTAGTTTTGTTAAAGTTTAGGTAGAATAAAAACACCACAAACTAAAAAAGCATTTAAACCTAAACCGTATGTATAAAAAAGTCGCTTCTTTTAAATCGTGTGCGGGAAAAATTTAATTTTTTTATCTCACCTCAAATGGCTGAACTCTGATTGTCAATCGTCCACACCGCGGGATATGACCCGATGGCGGTTAAAAATTCGCGTCAAATTAAACCATTGTCCCGGAGTGCTGCGCTGGTCGGCGCGGCAGGGTTAATTGCCGAGACCAATTATCGCCACCGGTATCACTGTTAGTTTACGATAACCGACCGCTAGCGCCTTTTTCACGGGCTCACACTAAAATCTGTGCAATATTTGCTATACGATCTGTCTATCTTGTTATTAAAATGAAACCGGGACGGGCCCCGCGACACCAAGCGGCGCGGCGGTCCCGTGCCTGCGATTGTTGGGCACAATCCAATCAAAATATTTTGCACGACGAAATCTGCTATTCATTTAGAGGATTTTGTTATTAGGTTATTTGTTGTTTTACAAAGCGCATGTTTTTTTAACGAGCGGGAATTTTCTAGTCGCATGCCTAAGAAGTTCCCGCTCGTTTAAGACGGCTTAATCGCGTCCGGTAGATGAAGCGACAAATTTGATCGCCGGAGCCAAATTACAACCGGGTTACCCCTCCCCCCGGCGACACCTCGCACCCCGCGCCCCCATCGTGGTTAATTGCCAAAACAATTAAACCATTTATCAACAATACCAAATTTAAGTGTCCGATTTCATTCGACATAAGCGCCGCACCCCGGCGATGTCACGCCCCTAATTATTTCATGTGGGAAACGTACGCCATTCGCATCTTCAAACAGAAAATATCATTAACCTTAGTGGAGGATGATTCGACCAATTTGATTGTGTAATTATTTTACCGTCGATTAATTATAATATGGATCGGCTAGGTTAATTAGAATTAATATCTCGTAGAATTTGTTATTATTTTAATTATATTTCGGAATGTTATTGCCCACTGAATTCCTACGCAAAGTTTTCAGATGGAAAAACACACTGTTGACAAGGTTATTCGACCATAATATTATGTTGCAGGTTAAATAAAACGAAACAAAAAGAAGGTAGATAAAATGCAACATAATCCGCGTCCTTTTGCGCCAATTCCCGCGGGCGGGATGGCATTCAGGTTTTCACATCAAATTTCAACTGAATGGATTCAAAGATACGTTGATTAAACACCGCAATACATTTGCTTACGCTTCAACTACAATAATATTTTGCAAGTGATTGTTTGTTTGTACAAGGAATTATGAAAAATGTACTATTTTCTTCTTAAATCCAAGATGGAGTTTGTTTGTATCTTAAATGGTACACAAAATTCCTCTTAACTATGATACTATATCAATAAAACTCAGTTTACCTAATCGTCATGTGCAGAGGCTCATTCTCTTGTAATTACATGGTTATGACAAACTGTCTATTTTACGAGAACCCTCTGGCACCCTAATTGTGTAACTCACTATCAATCACAATCTGAATCATTTTGAAGGATATTGCTAATACATTGCATCAAATGTTCGAAAAATAAAATTTGCTCGACAACGTAAATAACGCAATGAATGTTGTTGAACTGTCAAAATGAAAGCCATTCCTACAGTTAGTGTGTTGCGCACTAACCTCGTAGGGCTTAGTTCTACATTTTTAGAGCAATTTCCAGGATGTTCAGGCAAAAACAAAGATCTCATTAAAGATAACTTAAAGGCATACTTAAGATATAGTTAAAACAAGCTCATAGCTGAGAGCGTTAAATAATTCTACAATGCATAATTTGTACAAGCAACGACAGGCGTCCACTACCCACACTACCCACAGTTAGAGGGGGCGACGACCCGAATTCACACCGAAGAAAATGGTAGCAAATACCATTAACATTTCCCATGAGTAATTCATGTTTTTCCAAATACATTGAATGTTATACCTTCATATTACTATACGAGTAAATAATCTAATACGTGGGAAGTATTAGAATGGAATGTCTTAAGAATTTGTTTACGATAACCTTGTTGTCTTGCTATTTCTATGGAATCTGTTGATAAAAAACATAACATAACATCACGCCTATATTTCCCGAAGGCTTAGGCAGAGGTGCACCTATAGTACACCCACATTTCACCAGTTCGAATCATATCAAATCAAATCAAAATATTTTATTTCACATAAACCTACATGGGCACTTATGAAACGTCGGAAGCTAGGTGCACGGTTACAATTGGTTGTTTCCTATGGAGAAGAGCCGGCAAGAAACTCCACGGTTACTCTTTTAAAAATAAGGTGTTTTTACAATGTTTCAAATTACAGTGTTGATAGGTATGGGAGGACAGTGTAGGCCTGTCAGTAACAGGTACTTAAGTTAAGTTTAAGTCCCATATAACAGGGGGCGAGGTTGTTGTAATCAATCGTACACTAATCCAGACTCCAGGCTGAGAACTCCAGAACTCCAGACTGAGAAATTTCAGATGGAAAAACCCAACATTTTGCCCGACCCAGGAATCAAACCCAGGACCTTATGCTCAGCGGTAGCGTTTGTGACCACTACACCGACGAGGTAGTGTTGATAAACTGCCTGCAACTGTAGTCATTTTAATAGATTACTTCAAATCTTGTAAATGTACTGGTACACTACTTTACAAGGAGTTAAGTGTTAATATTATATTGTTAATTCCAGCTAAAGTTTAATGTATTACCTTAATACATCATAATCAACCTATAACGTTCCCACTGCTGGGACACAGGCCACCTCTCTGTGAGAGGGAGTGGGCCGTAATCCACCACGCGGGCCCCGTGCGGTTTGGTAGATGTCACATGTCTTCGAATGTTTTGTTCTAGGACATATCAGTTTCCTAAATTACTAGACAGATATTCCAATTTAACGTATCTACTTAATTAACAGTCGACGAAAAAGAACATGGCCACTTATTAGAGAGTTTCCTTATTTCTTTATAATCAATTTTAACACAGTTTCACGAACTTTGTAAAGCAAAAGGGAACAATATGGCTACAGTAATTTTTCTTTATCATTACAAGACCGTCGATGATATCTTTTAAAATATGCAATACAAAAGTAGGGCAACGCTGTATGAATAAGTTAGCGGAGCTATTCCGTGAGATAACGTGTAGAATATATTCGATATCATATTTATTGGAGCTGAATATTTAAACGCTTTAATGAATTTTAAACACCTTTTAATTAACAAGACTTGAGTGCAACGGAATGGTGAAATACGAAAATATTCAGGAGTGTTTTGAAACTCTTTTCTATATATTGAAATGGTAGGTCCAAGAAGAGTAGAATTCTTTATAAGAAAGAAAGAAAGATAAAGTATTTATTGGGACTCGCACAGGATTATAATAAACTAAACTAAACACACTCATAAACAAAAATATTTAAAATAAAACAAATGTAAAATGAAAATAACAACAGAAAGTCCTGTACGTGGCCAAAAGGCCCCTATCTCAGAATGATGCAGCTACATAAAAAAAAAACACTGTTACTAAGAATTTAAGAACCGGTAAAGTTCTTGTCCGTCTTAGGAACTAGTATCATCGTCCTCCTAAACTTTTACAAACTTTGTAGTTATGCATACTCTAACAAATTACGGCTGAATATCTACAGTTTACTTGAAGCGATTGTCATTCGACCTCCTACGATAGTATGATCTTTCGAGTATGTAACGAGAACTACTTACTTTATATCACTGCTGGACAGTTTGTTGCACCATTTCTTCTTCCCAGCTAAAGCACTAGGAAGTGGTGAAGGGAAGTTTGGAGGGGTTTGGGGCGTCCCCCATAAGTACCTAAGAAAATTGTTTTATGTAATTTTGACGTTCAAAAAGTGCTGATTCTCAGCCTAAATAAATAAATAAATAAATTACTTGACTTGAATCCATTGTAAATGCCGGTTATTTTTTTAAATAAAAATAATACTTCCCGTTGTCAAACTCCAGCTTCGGCGAATCGGTGTGGTGATTGATTTTTACAAATTTACATATTTCGTTGCGTTTTCGTTTCATGCATCTGCTGGCTATCAGTTTCCACGACATGTCCTAACTGAAGTTAATTTCGTTGACGGAAGTTTTAAAAGCATACGCATGTTCCCTTTTAGGATCAATGCTGGTGGACGGCAGGTACTTTTTTGGTGAAAGGTCCTATCAGGCTTTAAGTGGTTAATAGAGTTACTATGGTAAAAGAGATTGTAAAGTGATTTTTTGTAGTGAAAGTTTTAGTTGAATCTCTTGCACTTTACGTAGGTAGGTACTCATCAAACTTTAACATTTATTTTACAATTTCCTTAAACTCAGGAAGTTAAATAGACTAATAGAAAGAAATAAAGAAAGAAAAATAGTTTATTCTGCACAAACAAAACGCACCTAACAAATGAACGACATTAATTTAGAGACACAAAATAGCCAAAAGCCTCGTATTCATGTTACAAAAGTTTCATAATTTTGTCTATTGCTTGATGCCAATTGCTTGCTAATAGACTTCTTATGATTTTCAAGCTGCAAAGTTGTGTATAATTAATAATGTATGTACATTTATTTATTTATAATTAAGTAATAAAATTCAAGATAATACAAATCGATGGCTTGGACGAGTATGCATTGATATACTTGTACGCATTGTTAATTTATACTTCTACGCATTGTTTTCTAAACAATTTTTTAATGCTTTTGTTTCTTATAATTTTCTATCAGTATTTTTACATTTATTATTAATCCCCTAGTGAGATTTATAGATATCCGTAGGTGTGTCCGTGGCATCACAGCGGGCCCTAAGTATCAGAGTACCAGAGCCGCGGTAATTATTTTTTTAAATATCGCAGCATTATGCTGAGATAGGAGCCTTTTTGGCCTCGCACAGGTGTTTTATTTTTTACTTGTTTATTGCGGTTTGTATTGTTTTTTTTTTTTTGTTAGTTTTAAATGCTCTTTTTTTATTTTTACTTTTTTTTTTCGTGTGCGTGTCCCAAATAAAATATTTTTTTATCTTTCTTTCTTTCATTGATATACAAAAACCCCTTGTATGGATCGGGGTATTGGTATGATTTTTTTTAAATAATAATAATTTTATTAAGTAAGTACAAGGTATTAATTGGCCTATTACGTCCGTTGCGAGGCAACTAAGTATGTTGCCGAACGACCGACCTTTATTTATGTAAGCAACCATGTGCTCTTTCTAATTTGTACCTACGTTTTTTTGTTTAATGCAAAGAGCGAATACTTTAATATTGAATTTGTTTAAAAAACGGTTGAGTGCAAATTGGTCCTTTGTGTCGGCAGTTCCATAGGTAGGTACCTTAATAGTAGGAGAATGAGAGATAGATTTTTACTGGTCCCATTTGTAAAGAAGCTAAGTATAAGTTAAAATTAATGTCAATATCACGCGTTCAGCTTTTCATGAGAAAATAAACTTGACGGACAGACTGATAGACCGAGAGTAAGTGTTCGCAGATAAGTTCCTTTTTTGTGAACGGAATCTTAAAAAGAATGTAGTAATTCACGAACACAATGTATTATTAAAGTGCTGACATTATCTCTGCGTTTGTTAAGTTAATACATGCATTGGCATTTAGGCTTGTAGTTATTATAGAAAAATATTCTAACCAACTCTTACATTGGTACCTACACTAATCTGTCAGATTACAAATACCTACCAATCTAAGTATTTAGATTCGAGAATACTTTAACATAGGTAACATACCTATTGTTATTGTTCAAAGTCAAAGTCAAAGATTTATTGGCAGATAAATATGATTACAAAAGTTCTTACACTGATAGTATAACAGTAGCTTAACATATTTAATTATAACATAATGACATGCAAATTTTTGGTCCTTCTTCCTTCCAGTCATCCGGCAAAATTTATAAATAGTAGGAAATTATTTTTCTTTTGGGCTTCCTATTGCTTACCTATAATAAAAGCATAATGCCGTGGAAAAAAATCCGGAAGTCAATAAAAAACAATTCAGATTTAATTAATGCCGCCTAACAATTATACCATTCAATAAATAATAAAAGAGAATTTTTCAATTTCCTAAAAATTAGATCCTGGTAAGTCCAAAACGAATTTCCAAAAGCATTACTTTAAGATTTTTTGCAAGCTGAAATCTGTTTAAACGCCGCTCTAGTTTTAGTAAATTTAGGGAGAATTTCACCGATGGAACTAAACGCGTTCAGCAAATTTAAGTTTTATTGGTGAAATTCACCCTTAGTCTTTTGTAAAAACAATAAACTATACCTACATATTGAACTATAAGTCCCTACACATGGGTAAATGTGATAATGTAATGTCTAATCCATTAATATTTTAATGAAAATAAATTCTTCATGTTTGTCTTTGTAATGTCTGTTCAAGAGAAGCGGACACAAGCTCCATAGCGAGCGAAGTAAATTAATTTGCAAAATACTTTTATTTTTAAACATACACTCCTAATTCACGTTAATTATCCTAGTTTACAACCGCGTCATGACACTTAGGATGTTGATTTATAATGTATTAACTCGCACCTGTTCGTTGAGCATTCATCACAGAACATCGGTGTGATAGGCGGTCGATTTAAGACCATCGTCTCACGCGATGATTTTCTCTAGAATATTGATGATTAATCATAATATTATTCTTGCTAGTATTAATTTAGTAAGAGTTAATAGCTAATGGATTAGGAATTTATTAATTAGTTGGGATTTTCTTTTTCTAGCAAATAATTTTTAAGCTGGTTTATTTTTTTTGATGGCGGGATTATACGTCATTATGACAACAGGTACTAAACAAAATACTTCGTTGTGTGCAGAAGTGCTCATCTTTCCAAGCTTTAACATTTTCTATTCTGGTCCTTTCTTCCACATTTAAATTATACACTATGAAGGCTCGTACACACTGTCTGTGAGAACCTTAATTCTACTTCCAATCGACGTACCTACTACAATAATTAAAGTAGGTACCTACCTACCTATCAAACACAAACATTATTCCTAACAACAAAACTATCACAATATTGTTAATAATTTTATACTCACATTAAATTATTATTAATAGATGGCGTGGCGATAGTAAAGAACCACAATGTACGACGCAGCGAAGCGGATGGCGTCCGTAACTTACAAACACACTTGCATGTTACACTCATGTATAATATATTAATTCACGCTATACGCCCAGCATATATACACACATATCTTCTTTTTGATACACCTGGCACAAATACTTGTGAACGTGCTTATTTATGAAGTGTCTGTCTATCGCGTCTTGAGGTCAAAAGAACATCGGACTTTTTAATTCTGAGAGGCTTAGGTTAGGAAAGTATTCAGGCTCGCTAGCAACAATGTTTGTATATTCTTAGAATTTGAATGGAACCTTTCAGGGGTCAATCATTAAAACTTTACATAACTTGTGATCCAATGATAATAACCCTGGAGATATATCCCCATCTACGTTGCATACCTACCACCCTAAAAATCAAACCAAACATTTTGTCGACTTCTCCTTAAAAACTCATGCGGACTTCCCACCGACAACATGTTAATTGATTCCATTTTATTAACAAGATTCTAATGCGTAAACAATCGCATAAAATAAAGAAAAAGAATTAACGGAGGCGTCGCGGTCGTCGAGAGCAGTAAGCGTATATTGGCGGACGGCGGGGCAAGCTATTTAAAAAAATTTACCAACGTAAATTCGTACGTATCAAATGGTAACAAGATATAGATTCCAAAGCTCAGGCACCGATCACGGAGCATCAAAGGGGATTTCCCTCTGCGGTATTGAAGAGAGCGCTGGAGGATACCGTGGCGGGATGCGATGACATGCGGCTGGAGGTAACAGCCGGTTACGACGCCACGCGGCGGGATGCGAAGGCTTGCGACGGTATGCGCCGGGGTCCGCTAGCACCTTTTTGACTGCGTTGCGTAGTCGCCAAGCAAGCTCTAGGAGCCTCCGGGCACGCCCGGGATGCTGCCGGCAGCATTAGGAAGTGCGTTGGCGGGCGCTGGCAGCATCGCGAATTATCAGTGTGCGTTAGCCGGTCAAACCTCCTCGATGCCGTCCCCCGCCGCTCGCCGGTTTGCATTGGGCCTTAAATGTCCATGTTTTTACGGTTCTTATTTGTGTTCCCCTTGCATGTTTACTGTGGGACGCAAAAGTTAAATGTGCTAAAAACTGCTTGTAAAAGCTGATTACGAAACAAAATATGAGTTCTACATTATATAGGGTGTATCTGTAGTATCTCGCAATTTATAGTAATATTTTTTTTTTTAATTTGTAGTGTTGCGATTTGCGAACTATGTTTAATTGAAAACTACTTTCTTTTACAGGTAAGTAAGATCGCGTGCGCGGTTCGTGCGACGTAAGTAGGAATATTTTAATTCACGTTACACTGGTTAACGTCGGCGGGGATATTGACACGTGCTGAGGAAACCGGTGTGATTCTCGATAGTGTAAAAATAATTATATCATAAAACACTTGCTATAAATTATTATACAAAATCATAAAATAACATAACGCGTGTATTCCCCAAAGTGTTAGGCAGAGGTGCACCTATAGTGCACCCACATTTGACCATGTACCAGGGGGCGATCCTATATTGCCATCAACCGGGCACTGATCCAGACTCCAGGGTAGAGTGACGGGTTCCGAAAGGGCCGATGCCTGCCGGGGGGATTGTTCGAAAGAGTTACCATGGCCCTGGCGCACAGGCAACTGAAGAAACACGGAGTCTGACACGCCTTTTCGCTCCGCCCAGAGCGGGAGAAGTCATTTGATGATTTTCAAACCAAAAAAAAAATTGGTACTGCTGAGAAATTCCAGAAGGAAAAACCCATCAACACTTTGCCCGACCCGGGAATCGAACCCAGGACCTCATGTTCAGGAGTGGCGGTAGTGACCACTAGACCGACGAGGTAGAGTTGATAAACAGCCTGCAACTGTAGTCGTTTTAATAGAATACTTTAAAAGCTTGTAAATTTACTGGTAAACTGCTTTACAAGGAGATACTCGTAGAGGGTGTTAATATTACGTTAGAGTAGTCTACGATTAGAGTGTTAGTCCACGATGTTCTTCTCACCGTTCTGGCTTCATTCATTCCTTGTCCAGGGGGGCGGCAACCAGTCGGTTACCTTTTGAAGTGAAGGCACGTGAACACATCCGTCAGTTGGCCGAAACATCCCAGCGTTGATTTGCTGGATTCGTTTTCTCCTCTTCCGATCGTTATTTCTCCTGACAACGTTTATTTTGTTTATATGTATGTATGTATTGGTATTTATTCTTGTATTTTAAAGTTATTTCCGAGTTATCTATCCCGTATATTGCACCTGCCATGTTTTGTCTTTGCATCACCCTAAGGTTGACTGGTAGAAAATGCCTCAGGCATTAAGCCCGCCTTTGTACAGTATTTTTTTACTTGTGCATAAAGTTTTCATTAATAATAATATATAAATAAATATTATATCGTTAATTCCAGCAAAAGTCCTCATGCTCCAGTATTGCTTGTTACCACTAGACTGACGAGACTGTCAATTTTTATTCTCGTTAATGGCCAAATGGACGTGTGTATACATATTAACTTATGTATCCATCGAAGTAGAATAATAATATGTTTCAAATGGAAGCGAAAGACATACTAGGCACTGCCGATAATCCGGCGACGGAACCACGTGGCTTTAGCCAATCACACGTGCTTACTAAACGTCAGATTAGCAGCCGCAGGCGCACCGTGCCACTGTGCGTCATTAGCTTTAGACACAACAGGGCCCGACAATTACAGGTGAGGGTACAAACTCCGGCTTTTAAAGAATAACGCGCACGTTGTTGTCGACAGGTTCAAACTGTCAACCTTGATTCAAATACACAAACCAGCGGGGTAATTGCGTAACACACAAACAGTAAGAATGGCTGTCATTTTGACAGTTCAACATCATTCATTGCGTTATTTACGTTTGTTGGGCAGACAAATTTTTCCAACATATGACGCAATGGATTAGCAATAGACTTCAGAATGATTCAGATTGTGATTGATGATAGTGTGTTACCTAATTAGGATGCAGATAAAGCTTACTAAATAAAAACCAGGGTCACAACTTCTGCGTTTCTTTTAACCCGTTTCCAACCTTATTTTCTCTCCACTCGCTCAGAATACCGCCAATTTTCATTCGAAAGTGATTGTAAACCTTCTTCAGCTCGAATTGATGCAAGGGTGTAAATAAAATAAGTCCATGACGTTCGGACACTGCGTTATCTCAATTCCCCACCTCGCAAAAATCTCAAGCTACGTCGCCCCCCCGCGGCTCGTCTATTTTCTAATTGAGCGGTCCGAACGCATCCCCAATTAGCCCACCACGTGTGAAGTAACTGAAGCAGGGCCGAACAGATAAAACTCACTCCTTCACTGAAACGATCGATCGTGGACACAAAAAGAACAATATGAAGTGCATCGCCTTTTTTCGAAGTCGGGCGGCGCGAGATTGGGAAGGGTGAGGGAGGCCCCCACTCTCCCCCGAGTCGAGTGCTTAACGCGCCTGGAAAGTGCTTTTCGGGTGGCCGGATGACAGAAAGGCGTCAACGGTCACCGTTTACAGTATCTAGGAAATAGTAGGAATTACGTTTGAGAGTCTTCTTGACGGGTCGAGGGGTCCAGTAGACAGGTGAACTATATCTATAATTAGCCCTGTTTGTGAGCCGCCCTAAGATGCAAGACGATGAATCGTCTTGCATCTTTGTCTTCTTGTGTTCCGGACTCCCTGTCATTCACAATTGTCATTCTATCCAACATGTACCTATAATTATGTTTGGGAAATAATGTCATGTTAAATTTTTTAAACGTAAGCTATAAAAATAAAACCATTTGCATGAAATTGGTCTATTATAAAAGTCAAGTAAGTCTCTAGAACATAAGTGCAGGTTTGCACATAAATATTATGTTACAATCAGTTATATTCATGTACTGAGGGTTCCGTACCACCGTTGCTGTTTCGAGTTTACATTAATAAACTAATAACCTCTAGGATAAAATAAGAAGATATAAAGCTAATGAAGTGACAGAGATCGCCCCTGGCCTCAAAAATTAGCAGCATATAAGATAAACCTTAGCCAGGACCAAAAATCGATTTAAACATTGCCTGTATTTAGAATCTCCGTGCGAGAGACTATGGGAAGACTGCTAGGGCTAACACACGTTTTGATTTTGACATAATTTACTAAGACTCATAATGCAACGTCTTAAAATGTGTCATTTAGAAGAACGGACATTGTAGGTTGCAAAAGGGTCCTACTAGGCACGGAACCCTAATATGTTGAATTACCTTGAGTCATTTGTATATTTCACAATTCACAATCGATAACTAGTGTACGCTTTTAAAATCATAAAGTGAATTATTGTTGTTTATTTTTCCAATAAGTGAAAAAGGGGTATTGAGTCCCTTTCGGAAACAGCATGTAATTACTGTCGGCGAACTATTCGTCTTACCTACTCCCCTGTTCTGTTTGACTGTGGCTTTATTTGTTTATTGTGCATTGGTTGCTGACGCTTTGTTTAACAACTAAACGATTGTCGAAAGATTAGAAATTACTTCGTTGAAAAATCGTTACTTTCAACGCGTTTCTTAAGACGGAAATATTATCATAAAAGGAAACGTTATGCTGTCAATTTCTGTTGCATCATGAGTACAGTTTCCGAATTCGTGATTTGAAAAGCGTCCCTATAATTAATTATACAGGGTGGTCCAAATAGTGACGTCTAAATTTTTGTATTTTAAATTAATAACAGGAAGAAAGAATTTTATGTCTGAAAGAATATTCCATAACAACGAAAATTGCAAAAAAATAATTTGACAAAGCCTTGTAAAAATAAAGATAGATTTTTTTAAAGCGGTTTCGAGAAAATTTTCTAGAAATTAAAATAAATATTATAACTCGAAAGCTATCAAGAATCGCAGAACATACATGGCGTATTTTCGGATATGCCCGTGCATGAGGAGTCTATTTTTTTATGACGTCACTATTTGGACCACTCTGTATTGGTAAGCTGACCCACCCCCCACACCGTCAAAAATGTGAATGTTTTACGCAACCCTCTGTTATTGTTTTGCAATATAAGACCACACCAAGGGCTGGTGGTGTATCTTTTTGTAATATTTCCCCCTTTTCCTGTCGCATCCCATTATTTAATCACGATATGTGCAGACCATGTCACGGCGGCGCGCCGTGTTGGCGGTGTTCGCACCTTAACTTCGCGGACAACCCGGAACTGACGGTGCGTGGGGAGACATAAAAACCAAAAAACCGCGAATCATAGGTAGATACAGCAAGTCGTTTACAGTGACACTGGATTATTTGGATATAAAAAGCAGTTATTTTAGCAAGTGCTTACATACTTGATTGTTGTAATTTGAATAAGAGAGGTAGTACGTACCTAGAAAACGATGTCCCGTAGGTAAAACATTTCAGCAAGTCCTTGTCTTTTAGTCCGCGAAAAAAGTCCGCAATTCTAAATTTAAAATATCACATAACATACAAATATTGTAAACACAAAATTAAATTGAACATTAACAAATTCATAAACAAAAAACCAAAAACAAAATTTAAATAACTGTCCAATAAATAAACAAGACAATATAAAGGAGTAACATTATGTCTCGGTAATAACACAGTGTCTCGGTAACTAAAACGAAATAACATCTCAATAATTCGTGTCGTGGTGGAGTCAAGGTCGTGTCGGTAACCGGCGCGCCGCGAAGACACGGCCCGGAAATCCCAATTCCGCCCGGATCCGGCTCGGATCCGGCCCGTGCCACGAGTGACCGGACGGTCAAAGTGGATCTCTTGCTTTACTTGTAACGCCGGAGTTTCTTCACCTTAATTTGCGATACAGCAAGAAATGGTACCAAAGTCTGTGAAGTAAATCGTCTTATGATATTCCCAATTAAAAGCGTAATAAAAAAAAAGTAACATACTCACAGATAAAAATGTGTTCCTTCCGAAATAGACGAGCAATCTAAATTGGGGCACTGGAAAAGTTCTGATCCATTTTTTTTTTGGCAAATACATAGGTAGTGTATAGGTACTATATTTTGTGGTAAAATATTAAAACAGAATATTTTACGGGTTTTGGGCGCTCAAATATTGTGGATTAAAAAAAAAACCAAAGGATCTGAATAAAAATCTGCAGTCACGCAAAGGTTTTTGAAAATGTTCGTAAGCGACTGTCACTTTAATTAAAATGTGTGCTTCAATATTGCACTGCCTGTAAAAAGCTTCCTTGAGAAAATTATTTACATTTTTCAAACACATCGACGACATTTTTTTTTTGTTTTATAAATTGTAGGTAAATAACAAATAATTTTGAATTTCTCATTAGCGGCCCGGCGACTAGATTTGTGCCCGGTTCATCGCAATAGGCTCGCCCCCAAATGTGGGTGTACTATAGGTACTACTCTGCCTAACCCCTCGAAGATTACAGACGAGATGTTATGTTTAAATAATAACCAGTCCTTTGATTCAGTAGGTAGGTACGTTACGTAAACTCATTAGCAATCGAGTCGCTTAGGAACCGTGCGTTATGATTTACTAGCTGTTGCCCGCGACTTCGTCTGCGGTCCAGGATGAAAAGTAGCCTATGTTCTTACCCAGGTCATGGTCTATCTGTGTGCCAAATTTCTTCCAAATCCGTTCAGTAGTTTTTGCGTGAAAGAGTAACAAACATCCATCCATCATTTTCACATTTATAATATTAGTAGGATTTTCATCTGACTAGTTTGAGGAGGGCTGCTCTAGTTGGACTATTGAACGGCACGGCCTTCTAAAATACAGGCTCCGCACATCTCTTCCAAGCAACAATAGAACAAACTCCAAAATATGTGTGTCATTTGTAGTCATCCTTCTAAAATATTCGACACGGCGCACATTAGCGACTCAATTCTCAATTATAAACGACGCACGCATGATTCGCTCGCACCGCTACAGGAAGACACGACTGACGATTTCGAATTTAATAAAAAAAAACGTGGGCGTGCTCGCGGTCTTGATATATTAATGCTCGTTTACACATTACACAGGTAATTTCCTTTAGCTTGCCGTTTTTCAACTTGATCGATTACGGTTAAATGTCCTGTCATCAGGCACCGTGTAGATTGTTAACTAGCATATCGTAATTGTCATAACGAGAATAGCTTTTATTGAAAGTGAGGTTACATTTGACAGATTAATAAAAGTACTTCGTATATCTTTCGCGTGGATCGATTTTCTATTGATGCATTAAAGATATTGTCGCGTGTTAGAAAACTGGCTTTAATTGTCAATTGCTTGAAGTTGTACTTTTTAACCACTAGCTTTTGCCCGCGGCTTCGCTCGCGTGGATGTCGGAAATTATCCCATGGGAACGTACTACCGGGATAAAAAGTATCCTACATGTTAATCCAGGTAATAAACTATCTGTCTTCCAAATTCCATCCAAATCCGTTGAGTAGTTATTGCGTGAAAGAGTAACAAACATCCATCCATCCATCCATCCATCCATCCATCCATCCATCCATCCTCACAAACTTTCACATTTATAATATTAGTAGGATGTTGTACATCTTGTTATTGACTACATTCTAGTAAATTATTTCTTTATTAATTAGGACGATCTGACAGTAGTAATTGTAGTCACCAGCCGCGACTCGGATGCGACAAATGCAACTGCAAATATCAGTTGTAGTATCGCAAGTATGCACGTGTCCTTACAACCTGGGCCGAGCAAGGAGGTGGAAGTCGGCCATTCAGTCGTACGTCAGTATACACGCTTCCTTTCATTTACTGTTACAAATGGACGGACACTTTTTGCTCTAGAATAACCCGCACTAAATATTAGGCTTGGAATCCTTTAAAGTGATTTAGGTCACGTTTTTTTTTAAATTAAACTAAAAAACTGCGAATATCAAACTCAAACTTAAAGCATTTATTTCAAATAAACTAATTACATGCACTTTTGAATTGTCAAGGGGTCGGTCAGTCAGAAAGATGAAGCTAGTTGCCCATTCCAAAGCGTAGTTAGGTACCTATGGAGAAGAACGGACACTCTTTTAAATCAAAATATTGTTACACAATATTGGTTACAGCATTCAAACTGAAATTATACATGTTAGAACGATGTAGAAAGACGTGCACGTTAAAAGCGTTCGTAACAAAAAAAAAAACAATTTAGAAATTTAAATAAGCCGTGGCAGCTAAGAGATGACCAATACTGATGGCGGCGGCGTCCGTTCACGAACATGACGTATGGATCAGCATCATTCAGCTCAACCATTTTGAAGGGAACGTAATGATGCTACCATCAGCGGGACATTAGAGTGAGCATGGCATACTTACTCTCAGCCGCCAGGGCAAATTCAAGTTAATGAATGACGTACACAGTAAATGGTAGCTTTATAGCATGCAAATAGTGGTCACACATGTCATGTCCTTTGTTTTACTAAACCTTTTATCCAGATTTGGAAAAAAGATTTAGTAAAACAAAGGCTTTTTCCCAACAATCGTTCATCACATACGAAATTGTTTGAACAACACACGAATGTTTCAGTTCGAACGGATACCATTTCACGCGAACTCCGAAATTACAACAGCATTTCTATAAAATTTAATAGAATACTAAAGCACAGGTATTTCCAACGTTGCCTGTCTGTCCAATATAATAAATCATATCCCAACTAATATCGATTCAACTTGTCAGTTCCACTAACCGAACGAACTCAATCTCTGACATTAGCAACAGATCTCAAGAACTTTTTAAAACTTAAGAGGGATGCGCTAACGTCGCCCGCGAAATTCAATTTTTCTTACGTTTTTTGCAATTTGTAAGGCAGTGTCAGTTTGTATGTTGATTAAAATATGATTCGCAACCGTAGCAAATATGGCTTTACAGAATTGTAATCATTAGAAACAGCAATACAACTCCTTTAGTTAGAATTGGCCTCAAATGTCATAATTTCATGAAATAGTCAATAATAGGGTAATATAAACTTAAAGAGTTGTATTGGATGATTTTTCTGATTATATTTCTATAAATAAATATTTGTTACGGCCGCGAAACATATTTAGATCAACATACAACCTGATACTGACCTGCAAATTAACAAAAGTAAGAAAATATGAATTTCGCGGGTAAATTTAAATTTACCCTGACGCCTCCACCTTAAGAAATTAAAGTTGTCCGACTGACGCGCGGATGGGCGGCCGCGAGTGCAGCTTGAAGGTATGTATGTAGGTACTTAAATAAATTGACAGATGTTTTCCCGAATAGCAACCAGTTGCTAAATACGGAAGCGACTGGTATAATGTCATATTTAATTCAGCTCGATAAGTGTTTATTCATTGCTAGTTAATATTTAAGTATGCTTTTTAATTAATAACTTTTAAAAGTGTGTTGGAAACCATCAGGCAGCTCATTTGCAAATTCTGATATTAAAAAAGCGGTCAAGTGCGAGTCGGCCTCGCACACAAAGGGTCCCGTACCACCGTACAATATTGAACACTACATATTTTAAAACACCCAAAAATCTACTAATCAGAAAAAAAACTCCGAAAAAACACGTTTCTTAAAAGGGGGCGGGAACCTCTTTAATTTTTTATTTATTTTATTATTTGTTAAATTAGCGTAGAGGCCATAGTAGTGCAATTCACTTATTCAATTTCACTTTGTGAAAATTGCAACTGTCTACGTATAACAGTTCAAAAGATACAGCCCTGTGACAGACGGACGGACAGCGGAGCCTTAGTAGTAAATAGGTCCCGATGGCACCCTTTGGGTCCGGCACCATAAAACGGCTCAAGTCCTAGCCTTCATTGATAAAGGTTACGTAGCAATATTGAACGTCAGTGAAAACATAATAAAATTTATTAACATATATAATATAATAAACCCTCCCCCAAGATTCTGGTATTTTCCTATTAACCTCTTTCTAGAGCACGGTTTTAATCTAGTTATTTTCTAGCTTGTTTAATAAGCGAATATGTTGAAAAAAGCTATTAGTTTTTCATTAAGATTCTTTTTTAATCTTAGTTGCTGGAAATACCTATAAATAATGTAGATAGTTTTTAAATCTTGTCAGTACTTTTCGAAGCATATCTTCTTTTTTCTACCAAACCATTACAAAATAACATGGTATTGCAGAAAAAGCTTCCTGCTTATCTCTATTACGTCCCAAGTGTGATTATCTTTATTTTTATCATCTACGATCAAAATTACTCGCCTCATTCTCTTGCCTCATTACTGCTACTAAATTTATTCTAGTGCAAGAACAGGTTCCCTATGAATTTAACATTTGTAAAAAGTACACAATACTATACTTACCTATATGTCATACTTCTGCCGGTTGAAACCATTTCTTTAACAACCGTCAATAAGATATAAAAATGCAACGAAAAAATATCAAATGACTTATAATTGATAGCCTTTGTAGTCTTTAAGAGACGTGTTCACTAATTAATTGAGCATTAACACAGTTGGTAGTTATTATACTAAGTGAAATTCCAACAAGTGCCCGTTTCAACTTGCTCTGCGCAAATAAAAACATATTTGTTTGTAAAATGTTGACATTTAAAAAGACGATATTAATTTTTATAAAAATACAATATCAATTGTTATAAAAATGTCACGCTGTATGGGAAAAACGCAGAGCAGCTAATAACTTTATAAATAACCACCTGCTCCACTACCGGCCGAACGGACGCCATCGCCATCCCGACTTATTAAACACAATTAATAGATATTACAACTTATTGCTGTTCGAGCATTTTGCATAGAATCAAGTTCTTGTAACTGGACAGACAGATGTGCTGCTGAGGAGTTTATTGCGTCACTTCTTCTCAGCTAAACCACTAGGAACTGGTGAAGGGCGGGCGTTTTGGGGTCTATCTCTTGTAAATTTGACGTTCAAAAAGTGCTGATTCTCAGCCTAGTTTGAATAAATGAGTTTTGATTTTATTAACAATCGTTTTAAGTTTTTCACTCCTCTTGCTCAAAAAGTCCGTCATTGTAGCGTACCAGAGCGGGGCTAAAATAGCTTATTTTCCAATAGAGGAAAAAGTTTTTTTTTTTTTTTTGTCTAATGCCAACGAGCCTACAAAAACGAAAAAGTCTTTATTCATAAGTAGAATAATCATGAATAAAGACTCGACTTATTACTATTTCATGAAAAAGAAGAACATTTTATTTTTGAAAATGGAACTAAAAGCGGCGATCTCTTCGGCAGAATGCGTGCATTGCGTTGCGGCTACGGATGAAATAAAAAAAGGCATTGGCGCGAAATCTTTAGAATTTTTCTATAATTACAAATTAAATTGGCGAATGTAATAATTTATTTTACAATAGTAAAAATGTCAGCAGTATCTAGTGAGCATGAAGACCCTAATTTAAAGATGAAAGAGAAAGGAAAATAAATAATTTTCAATCTGTTGCCGTCAAGGTCACAAAGCATTTATTTAAATACTTACAAAAAGTTTATGAAGTGGAGGACAGAAAAACGAGTGGATTCGCTTACGGAAGGAGTTTTTCTTACGAATTTTGATGAAGTTTCCAAAAAATATCAAAATTCAACCCTTTAGAGCACATATTCAATTTTACGAAAAACTATACAGACAAGACAATGTCAATATAAATAATATGTTTTGACGGCTTTTCTCAAGAAATTATCCACCGGCTACAAGGCCAAGAAACGAATCAACATTCATCTTCATAGAGGTCTAAAATTAAGTTGCCGGGAAACAAAAAAAATCTCGTTAAATATCCAGAATTGTACAAATTGTACATTCAATTTTTAATAAACTGTTTAATATTGTATTGGATTATTTTATTTTCGCGTACCTAGTGAAAAGTAGAGTGTAACACACGGTGCTAAAAACCCATTATAACTCGGTTTCCATTTACTCGCTCGCTAAAGCTCGGGAGTAAAACTACCTCGTATATAATGGGTCATTTTAGCCCCTTGTATAACAATCTATTACTAAAGGCAGGTACAAAATGTTATCTGATAGACGAGGTAATTGCTTTGTAAAAAAATATTAGCGTCTGTTATCAGCGTTTATAATTATGTGACACCTTGTTGTTATGTAAAATTGTATGTTGTTTTTTGAATTCTATCGTAATTGCTTCACAAAACATTGTAGTAATAACAGCTTATCAATGTCGTTGTGCCAAGCAAAGACCTTTCGTGATGAAATTAAATTATCAATAAGTACTATTGGTAATTACTAGTTGCTGATACGTGAAACGGAGTTTCAGTAAGAGCTGGTTACAGCAGAAATTCTTTTGAGGCATTAAATTAACACATGTACCCGCATCGTTTCGAATTACGATGACGTGATTACATCTTTAATTTGAATGGAACACGAGTCTTCAATGATCTGTTCTATATATATTTGTGGAGAACTCAGAAGGGAGGTATCATTGATAAGCGAGGAATCGCTGTCGCCACCTCTCGCTACCCACTCCGTCTCAAGGTGAACGACCGGAGTAAGTTAGGCGCCCGCCCGACCACGTGACCCGCCCAGCACTTGCGCTAGGTCAGGGTCGCTCGCGACATCTGCACCACTTTACGCTGACCCCCCGCCGCGCGCCCGTCGCCCGCGCACGTGGTTCTCTTCTTAATGGCTTCTCGTCGCCTTACCTCGTCGCCGACCCACCCGATTTTTCCGTTCGGATAGTTTCTAATACGTCTGATGGGTCGCGTCTGTTGACCCTTGTTGGGTTAGGTCAAGGATGAGTACATTTAAATGTGTGTGTGTGGATCTGTAATGCGATTACTTGCGGTTCAGTGTTTCTTGCGCGGTTGTACTTTTCTTAGCTCTCTCGATTGTCGCTAAAGCGATAAGTATTACTTTTCCGTCATTCTTTATTGGCATTATGATTTTGTACATATTTTTTTGAATCACAAAATAATAATATTTAAGTTCTGTTAATGGTCTACTCAACTTTGTCGGAAAAAATCCTTGCCTTTTCATACGTCCTTGCGGTCTGAAAGACTCACTACCAAAGGTTTCCTTCAGTTCCCATTTGAAAAATATATTGTTATCGTTCAAAACATCAGCCCTTTCACGATCACTGACATTTGTTAAACTTTTTTACTGGTAAAAAAGGATTTAGTTTTTCTTTTTTCTTTTCTTTTGGCTAATTTTATGTTTTCCCCTATTTTCAGTACCTTATAAGGGTTCCGTAGCAAAAGATTGCTCCTTTTGTGTTCGCTCTTTTCCGGTTAACTGTGAGCGTTGCAAAATATGGTCTAAGTGTTTGAAAATGCCTTCTGAGATGTTCAGAACTGCACGGAAAAACTACGTCGAAGGGAATGTAAGTAGGCAATCTTACACTTACCCTACATGATGTAAAAACGTGGGAATTTGGCAGCCGGGAAAAATGACAGGTTGAATTTTTACTTAAGGGGAATGCGCCAGGGTAGCTCGCGAAATTCAATTTTTCTTACGTTTTTTCCGATTTGCAGGTCAGTGTCATTTTGTATGTTGAACAAAATATGATTCGCGACCGTAACAAGTATGTATTTACAGATTTATAATCATTAAAATCATCAATACAACCCTCTAAGTTCACATAATCCTATTGATTGAATGACAATTTGATCATTCAGTAGGAATACATACTTGTTACGGTCGCAAATCATATATCATTGTTCAAAATACAACCTGACACTGACCGGCAAATTGCAAAAAAACGTAAGAAAATTTGAATTTCGCGAACAACCTAGCGCTTCCCTCTTAAGGAAACTTATTATTAACATGCCACTAAACGACATGACAAGCCCACAAAAATGAAGGTTGTCAATATTTTTCAATCCTTTGATTCCTATCCTATGCAATTAATAAAAAGAATGACAGATGGCGTTTCCCAGACATCCCTATGTTTTAAATTCACTATTATTCTCAAAGACACCAGCGCCAGCAAGTATTGTTATTGTGATTTTAAAATACGAATATTGCTACGGACAGACGTGCTAATCTTTTATTTATTGAAAGACGTCGACAGTAATACCGATGAACGTGAATCCAAGGAAAATTGAAATTTTCTTAAAAGACTTTCTGATGTTCTCCTGTTTTACAGGGCTAATTAGCCTTCTTGTTTTAGTTTTTGTTTTGTATGTTTTGCAGTAAACTAATCTTTCTAACCTTAGATTACCAAAAGTGATTATTTTATGGACAAAAAGTACGGTTAAAAAAATGGATCTTATCCGTACACGTTTTCTTAAGAAAAGTTTTAAGATGTTTCTACAATAGTTGATAGACGTTGGCCCATCGCCTGCAAACCCATTCTTACTCACAAATGTCGTAAATTAATAAGAAAAGTTAAAAAGAAAACGTAATTATATTATTACGTTTATTTATCTTTATCCATATTAAATACATTTTTAAATATTTTTACAAAAACATACAAAATCATTTCATATTATAAAAAATTGTGGCCCATCGACATCAGAAACAGGGTCTAAACTGCCGGTGGTCAGGGCTCTAGAGAGAGGAACCTCCTCATTCTGCGTGCCGTATCCAGAAGTATTGCTCTCTGAATCAACCCCTTGACCCAGCTGCGCAATGAGAGCCTCCTGAGGTGTCGGTCGAGGCTCTCCGCTATTAGGCCATTTACTGTAACGATTATCATTACAATGATTGCAGAGTCCACATCTCACATGTCGACGATCTCGTGTGCTAAGTCAAGATACTTGATTTTTTTATCTTTCTCAGCTTTCACGAGATTTTCGTCATGAGGGTAGCGATATCAACAATCATTGCACGGCGCTCTCGTCGATCTATCACCACAATATCAGGCTTATTGGCTACAATAGTCCTGTCAGTGATGATAGATCGATCCCAGTACAATGTGGTGTGACCATTTTCGAGGATTGGGTCGGGCACATACCTGTAGTATGGTACTGTAGTTGCTGGTGGATAATCCTAGCCACTAGATTGTCTCTGTGGAAGTACTCGTACTCATCGTTAGCAAGACGAGAACAACCGGAAACTGTATGTTGGATTGATTCACCGGGACGGTGGCATGCCCGACTGATGTCAACCGTACCGTCCTTCACAAATACATGTTATTTATTGATACGGTTCCAAAAAGGGCCAAAGACCAAGATAAACTTTTCTTTTAATGCACCAACAAATATCTCCACAAACTTCATACTAGGAAAAATATAAATAAGAAAGGCATTAATCGGAAAGCCAGACATAACCCGTCAACACACGAAACACGATAAACGAACCGACAACTTTTCAAATGTCAATTTATGAGAAACTAGGTTGAAGGTAAACAGACATTAGTCTTGTGTTACCGACTGCACTATGAACATCGGAGCAATTCGATTGAACATATAAGTGGTGTCTGATAATAATTTGCGTCCCTATTGGCTGAATAAGTCGCTGCATAATTTAGATTCCGAACATGCAGAGGGCGCGGTTACCGCGAGCATGTCTAAATGTCTATATCTACGTACGTCGAACGAAACGTAAATGTAACTTTAATATTCAATAAAAAAAATTACATTACACAAACATAAGAAAAGGTATTTTTTCTTCGAAACCACCCAAATAAAACAGAAATAGCTGTACGGATCACGTGCGCGATTTGTATAATATTATGATTTTATTATTAATTTAAATTTCCCGTATGAACGTTCTGTGCCGGGGCAATTTCATTATTATTTCAATCAACTGAATGTAAATTTATTCAACAATCTCACGAGGTAATTGCGAAGTGTTGTTCTCTTTCGCTCGCGATGCCGCCTCGCTCGCGCGCGCGGTGTTACCCGCGTCTCCCACATTCTTATGCGTTCAATCAAACCTAAGTAGTGGTACGCGGTCGCGGGTCCCTACATCTCGCCGGGTCGCATTGTTCGTTCCTTTTGTTTTGTTATGAAAATTAGACGTCGTCGTCCGCAGTATGTTCTTGTGGCAAATGTAACACGAAGCCCAGTGTTGCACGTTGCACGGTCAGTCTGATGTTACGTAAAACAAGCCTGCCCGGGCGGTTACGCTTCTTGGAACTCATTTGCATCTAACGTATGAAATGGGCTAACTGGCGATGCTCCTCTATTTTGTGATCTCGTTCTAAACTGGGTTGAAAACAAATCAGAGTTGGTTTTAGAAAACATTCGTAACTAATGGCTTATAAATACTTATTATCCGGATCCTCTGTGGTAATTGTTTACAGGGATATTTTCCTACCTCGACTACCTACATCTATTATTGCGTTGGCTTCATAGAATTCCTATAGACACGCTTCAGTAGGCATAGGTTTTATACACATAAGTGAAGGACCAAAAAAGGCTATACGAATATGGAATATTCGTGGGCAGTTCGAGATCCTCAAAATCGCTCGTTTCCCGGCCGTCTTTTTGGTCCATTTTGTTAATCGATTCAATATTTTCCATGTTATAGCTGTATTTATGTCGTATTGTACTTTGAAGGCAGCATTTTGCTTTATTTGTTCAATGGAAATTCTACATGCAATTGGTATCGTAGGCCAGTTGTGCCAGACGAGGGTTCTTTTTTTACTTTTTTCTTTCCTGATTATGATTTAGGGCTTAAGTTTGGACGGCTCTTTGGTATTGTAGCAACATGGAATACAGCGTACAGAAGGACCAAATAAATAGAGTTTTACGAATAACATAACATCACGCCTGTATTCCCCGAAGGGTTAGGCAGAGGTGTACCTATAGTACACCCTCATTTCGCCAGTTATGTTTAAGTCCCATGTAATAGGGGACGAGCCTATTGCCATCAACCGGACACAAATCCAGACTCCGGGCTGCTACTGAGAAATCCCAGATGGAAAAACCCAATAACACTTTGCCCGACCCGGGAATCGAACCCAGGACCTCATGCTCAGTAGTAGCGCTCGCTTGTTGTGCTTGTAAAATTGATATAATAATTTATTAATACAATAAAAATATGATATCACAATACTCTCGCTGCTCGCCCTTATTAAGTTCATAGGACTTAAACATAACTGGCGAAATTTGGGTGTAAGTACTAGGTACAGGTATACACCTCTGTCTAAAGCTTCGGGGACTACAGGCATTATTATGTCATATACCATATTTGACTATGTTTCGCGGTATTATAGTAAAATGTCAAATCATTTCATAATAACTTACACTATAATTATGTTATAATTAATAATCCGCTAAAATGTTAGGCAGCAGGATGTGTTTGTTGTAGAACTGAACACTAATGAACCGGTAATTCAAATTAAAATCAACTAAATATCAAGCATTTCACTTGTGCGCGCTCGGAACAGAAATGTATTATTGTTTAGCGATACGATATAATGTGATTTAAATAATAATCTGCAATATACTGATTTTATAGAGAAATAATGTGATATGTGCAACACTTCTACAGTTCTTCATTATTCTTCTCTGCCCTCTCTAGATGTCACTGCACTTTGGATGACTCTGGTGTTATTCTGCTTTACCCCACGGCTGGAGGACAAAGGTCTCCGGATCCTTATGGAAAAATAACAAAATTATATGACCTATCAATAAAATAGTTCATCAAGAAGTTTAATGAGCTACATATGCGTTACCTAGCCAAAGCATCCACTTTGCATTCGATGTCAGTTCACGCAATTACTGTACTCAACCCTCCCTCGCCGCATCGGGTCTTAACGCCTCCCCGAACTAATTAGCGATTAGGATGAATTTATTGATATATAATTATTGAGACGTCCGTTGTGGATAGTTACGTGTTAGCCCTGAATTTTAAGTCTAGGATGGCGTTATGCCGGTCATAATTAAAAAGGGAATACTTAGGGATTGCAAACAGTTGATATGCCCTTTCATTATTATTATTTTCTGAACATATATTAATCACATTTTTAAGCAATAAATAAAACATTTAAAAATATAAAATACTAGGTTTTGCCCGCGACTTCGCCCGAAATTTTCTTGTTCCCCCGATCCACCCCGTCGCATCGCATCACTTCGTTCGCTTAGAGTTCTATCTGACTTTTTTTATTTTTGCTCAACTCCTAAGGTTCATAGCGTAATGTTAAATTGCCAATAATGCCCTCAAGAATTAGGCTATCTAATGCAATAGTTATTTGTGCAACAAGAGAGCAAAGTTGTTTTTTGCTGCGAGTGCTGATTTTGAATCCTGAGCAAGCGAAGGATTCAACGATTGAATCACGAGCGTAGCGAGTGATTCTAAAGTTGAATCCTGAGTGTGGCGAGGGATTCAAAGGCACGAGATGCAAAAAACTTTGCTCTCGTGTAACACACATAACTTTTCACTTCAGCAGCGAGAACACTGTAGGAGATAAAATAATAAACAGGAATAGATTGAAATAACTATTTATTGTGAATCAAAATAATTAAGGTTGTAGGTAGAGGTACCAATTCAATAAAATGGAACATTTTAAAAGTTAAAAGTAAAATTACTGCAATTCTGCAAATTAAAAGTAACCCGCTCTTTTATTTAAATTAAGGCGTGTTCGGAAATAGCACCCGTGATATTTTATTATTCAAAATATATTACGTAACATTATTGAAACTAGAAATAAATATGTGCATGTTAAATATCAGTTTTATTTGCAGTAAATACTTATTTTCGTTTAAATACAACAATAAGTTAAAAATTCAATAAATTACATTAAAAGACATAATTATCTTTTTGAAAAATTTCTTTAGTTAGTACGAAATTCCGAACGTGTTTGTCTTTGAGGTCGAATTCAAAATCGGAACTTCGAAAGGGCTGGTCTTTGTCTCTCTCTCTTTCTAATGGCGGGAAAGAGATAGAGTGTGAATGTTTCGAATTGTATGATTAACCCAAGGATGAATAAGATATTCGCGGCTTTCTGAAAAAAAATAATTAAAAAGTTACTTGGTCTCACTCAGTGAGCAAAATCGCATTTTGCTCACTGATTTCAGGCAGCAAAACCTACATGTTTGAGCTACTGAAGTGAAAAAAGTATTTTTCTAATCCGACCGCTAGTTCCAAAGATACATACAAACTTACAAACAAACAAAAGTTTACCTCTTTATAATATTAAGCGTAGATTGTAGTCACCGGAATCGGGAACAGGGTCCAAGCTACCGGTGGTTAGGGCTCTTGAGAGGGAACCTCCTACCAGTTACCCTTTTATTATTATTATTAGTTATTTATTTCAGAGAAAATCTCCATACAGTTTACATAATCACATCACAATAAGATGACGCTATGCCGTCCGAAATAAAATGGCCGTATGTTATGGTTTATCGCCCGTTTTGATTTTAAGATAGCAAATTTCGATGCGTCTGTTAAATATTTGCAATGATTTTGACCTGAACGGAAGAGGCTTTCCTTCTATTTAACATACGGATTTATAGAACTCAGTCAAAACACTCCATGTCTCGGAGAGGACGATAATTGGCCGGTTTTCACACGCTGAGCGCAGTTTTGGACAGAATCTCGATAGAATGACAAGCGATGCAAGCTTAAAATTTCAATAATTGGTCGCCGAGGCACTGTGTTATCTTGTTATCGTGGAAAGACAGTAAAAATAGGTGGACAAAATCTGAGCTGGTCATGAAAATTACGAATTTTGGTGCAGGTTGGCGCAATTTTTAAATAGTCTTTTTACTCGTACCTACTAAAATTGTAGTAGAAAAGTATACCAACTAAATGGACTGTTTTATATACTATTTTATATATAACAACGTTGTATAGCGACCGTATAGTTACACAACGTTTTGTCTTCTTCTTTCGAACGTCAAATTACTGATGACTGAAAGAGAGAAATCGGTGTGTACTACAGAGACGTTATACGACGTTTATTAGTAAGGAGGTAAATGTTTACTTAGACTTGCGTGGTGGGTGATCACTGCTCGTGTCTTCTCTGCGTAAGAGGCCTTTACCCTGCATTGGGACGTTAATAGGCTAGTATTATTTACCGTGAAATATGCCAACTTTGCCAATCAAGGTATCTTTGCCCTAAAAGCGATTTATAAGCAAATCTAGCAGATTTGCTTATAAATTGCTTTTAGGGCAAAGATACCTTGATGCCAACTTTGCCAATCAAAGTATCTTTGCCCTAAAAGTAATTTATATCTTGCTTATATATGCTGGGCAAAGATACTTTGATTGGCAAAGTTGGCATATTTCACCGGTATATTATAAACTAGTTGCGCCCGCGCTTTCACTCATATAAGTCTCGATCGCGTGGGAATATCGGGATAAAAAGTAATCCAGGTCATGGTCTACTTATGTGCCAAATTTCATTCAAATCCGTTTAGCCGTTTAAGCGTGACAGCGTTCAAGCAAACATACAAAAAATCTTTTCTTTTTCTCGTGATAATATTAGTTTAGATATTAATAAAAACCGGCCAAGTGCGAGTCAGACTTGCGCACGAATGGTTCCGTACCATTATCTACAAAAACGGCAAAAAAATCGTCTGTTGTATGGGAGCCCCCTTAAATATTTATTTTATTATATTTTTTAGTATTTGTTGTTATAGCGGTAGCAGAAATACATCATCTGTGAAAATTTCAACTGTCTAACTATCACGGTTCATGAGATACAGCCTGGTGACAGACGGACAGCGGAGTCTTAGTAATAGGGCCCCGTTTTAACCTTTGGGTACGGAACCCTAAGAAATATAAAATATGTTAGTAAAAGACACACGCTTTGTAGGGTTATTTGCAAAAGGGAAAGGATTAATGTTATCTGATGAGAATATTGAGAAGACTGAGATAGATCTCCATAATATTATGATCTAGGACATGACTCTTTTTTTAAGATTCTGCTGACTAATTAATACGTGCACGTATCTGGATGCAACCATACAACTTTTTGTGAAGGTTTTATTTGTCCTAGGTGATTAAAAAATATTGGAATAACGGAGATGCAGTTTCAGTGTGCGATCTCTTTTTTATGAATCTTTTGATTTTTTAGCATTTTAGTTAATACGTAGCGTGACTAATATTCCCATCTTATCGAATGTATTTTTTTTCTGCAACAATTAGGTTGCTAATTAGTCCTTTGAGACTGAACATGGCTTAAAAACAAACGAAATTGTAGAAAGGCGAACTACGATTGTCAAAAGTGACATAAATACAAGAAAAAAATCAGATGACAGAGCAATAAAACTCGAACCAAATCTGAAAACTACAACTGAACCAAGTATAAACCGTAAGAATGTATTCCGGCAAATTTCTCTCAAACCCAAAGTAAACAAATCGCAAACACCAGCGGACCCCAGCGGACCCCAGCGAACCCCAGTGGACCGCGACGTCCGAGGTCAGTATTTCTATCCAATAACTCCAGACGATATTTATAAAACGCTGTCCACTCGCGATTCACAGCAAATTAAATTCCGGAAAAGACAAACAAAATATTGAAAACCTTTCAAGATTTTAGTTCAAGCGGCGCGGCTGCATTGCTCTATTTCTATTTGTCCAAAAATGTTGCAATTGAATGCAATTCGGTATGGAATATTGAAACCTCAGTGGGCGATGCGGGTATTCCTCATGGGTCGACCGTGCACGCACCGCGCGGCCCGAGGGAGGCCGACCGCCGCCCGCGCCGCGCGCCGCCGCCACCCTCTCACTCTACTCTACCCCACCTTTCCTAAACCTACCCGCAAATACTACGAGTACGTACACGTTTGCTTGGCAACATTTCATGCTTAGTGTGAACAAATAATGTTCGGTAGTGCAACAAACTGTGCAAGGGAATACCATTATAAGTAGAGCTGCGGAACTAGCAGAATCAAACGAATCTCCTATGGTTCACATTCTAATAGAGGTTAGCACCTCACCGGACACCATGGTTGGCTTCACTTGATATGCAATTAAAATGCATGAATTCGTTTGGAAATAGGCGCATTGTGGAGGCTGTGCCTGAGCGTCGCGACGCCGCTGAGCATCTGTAAGAACATTGCAAGGGTAGGCTTCCGAGTTGTGGGGATACAGCTATGTGGATGGGGCGGCACATTGAATAAAAATAAACGACTCAAATTTTCAGTTTTAGCAGAGACTGAGTAAGTGAAGCTTAAAAAAATAAACAATAAGTAATAATTCTCATGACATCTTAAAAAAGTCTACTTCTAATCATAAGCCTTTTGAAAATAAACGATATTTCACGATCAATGTAGTGTAGGATACTAGTCAAATGAAATGATTAGTAATCATTTGCTGCAGAAACTACCTTAATTGCAAATGGAACGTTTAATAGAAGGTAAATAGACATTCGAATTTCCACGAAATTTGGAATTTGCCTAAAAGGACCGAGCCAACAATATTCCGGGTCTTATGTACGAATGCAACTAAAACATTTAACTGCGTCGAACTGGTAATTAAGGGAGCTTACGAACCATTTCGATTGACTACTGATGCTCACTGGGGCATTATTTAGTGCAATGATGTTCTAACTGTCGGAGTATTACACGTCACATATCCAAAGTGATAAATAATTTTATTTCTGGAAGTAGGTTTGTACAAACACTTTTACACGTCAATCATATTTTTTAAACTATGTGGTCGGCGTTTCCTATCTGACTACTCTGAGAAGAAAGACCAAAAAAAAACTCAGGTAACAGTCTCTTTTAAGGTCAAGACATAATCTTGGTCAGATCATGTGAAAACCATGTAGATTAGTGCCTGAAATGGTCTTTTGAGGAAAGAACCACACAGATTGAGTGTACCTGTCCAGTCAGTGCTCGCATTTGTCAGTAACCGTGCAGCTCAAATCAGAACTTAAGGAGCTCAGTGTCTAAGGAACAAGCTCATTATTGCTACTTAGTTTTATTAAAATCTGGTTTATATTTTTTTTCTTTACTTCTGAGTGGAATCAATACAACAAAAAAAAAACCTTATTATGGGGAGAAGGTGTCATTTGAGCCGAGAAGAAATGATCAGAGCCGTGGGAATGTTGGAAGCTGGTTCTAATTGGTCCACTATTTGGTACGGAGAGTCGAAAGGCGAACTAAGAACGACTTTTGGGCGGTTCAGACCAAACGTCGACTGTGCGTATCCAAATAAAGGTTGAAATAGCTAGATCAGACCGGATTTTTTTACCATCAACCTATCCAATGCAAATCACGGCATAAAAAAACAAGAAGAAATAATATCAAACTAATGTCGTAGGGCCTGACATTCAAAGCTTTCTTGCGTTCCGCGCCATCTTGTCTCGACCACTTTGATGCTGGTGTATTTAGAGAAAATTGTCTTACTTTATAGATTAAAATTAAATATTCCCATATTTAAAGATTCCCACTTGACTGAGCACTTACGGCCGAATTGTGAATCTCTACAAAAAAATTCTCAGCTACAGAAAACCTTTAGAAAGTTTTACATTATCGTTTGAGAATTCGGTAACTAAAATAATATTAGGAGTAGAACTTCCTACAGACATCCACCATTTTGTATTTGCTAATCCATTCGGCGTATTGGTGCTTTAAATTGACTGCCTAAGGCTGCGTGGATCTATCTCGGAAACCTGTGGCTAGCGATTGCCGCCCATCAAATAGTGATCAATATGAATTACATATCGACGTAGGTGCGGGTTTATTTCTCTAGTGTTGAAAGTTTTTCTTCATGTTTGTGACGGTGTATCGCTTCGAAGTAGTTATGCGAAGCGAATTTGGACGGTGAAGCTGTTTCGGATGTTTGAACGGAGGTCAAACTAATAGGACTGTGTAGCTTGTACATATTGACGGAAATTGTTGTTTTGTTCTAATATTTGTAATAACTCCGGTAGGTTTTAGTGAAATTGTGTTTCTAGGTTTTTCATCATATTACTAAATTGTTATTTTGCGATGGTATCCTGCTTTTAGAACGTTGAACAGTAAAATAGGTGCTTCACAAAAAGTTGAAGTCTACCTCAGGGCAAGATGTATTCAAGAAAAAACTTTGTCGTGATTATTTCCTTTTCAGAGTTCTTGTGTTAAATTCCATTCTTCAGTAAAATTTCTCACAGATGCCATTGAAAAAACACTATTCCAATTTACCCCCTGAAATCATCAACCAGGATCAAATTGTAACTTTTTACTTACCTAACCACCACATTCAAACTGTGTGCTAAATAACAAAAAAATACGTCAGCGTTTCAAGAACGAATCACCCGTGACATCCGAACAGAGAAACAAGTCCTCCAGTAGAATCTCGTAACCATCCCAGAATCAGGAACGGGAAACGTGTTAACTTTTTAATCCAAAGTATATGCACTGTCCACATGTATTTTTGCGAGCTTTTTCAATGCGCGACGTAATCCTGTACGAAAAACGGAAAATAAGGAAACTTCGAACGAACCTGAAAGAGACTTACTTGAGCAGCTTTCGTAGAAATGGCGATAATCCGTGCTTGAGGTGAAAAATATGGACTATTTAGTTTATTAGGACAGACGATCCGAAGGCCGGCTCTTGACCTTCACGCGGCCTTGATCCACTTCGGAATCAGATGTAGGTAAGAACGGATGGGATCTAAGTACTTATTTCCCGTGCAGATAAACATTGTGTTATTTAGAAATTAGTGTTCAGAGACGCTTTTAATTGATTTGCTTTGAAAAAATACTATTGTTTATAGTAATTTCTGCTCTTTCGTAAAAATAAAAATACGAAAAACATTGTTTTTGTTATTAGTAAGATTTTAGTCGAAAAACTTTTGAGCCTGCGCAATAATCGTAAGATGACTTGTAAGATGATTTTTTTAGACATGTATGGGTAGAGTGATGAGACTCATACAGACTAGGGAAGCATGGCGGAAAATGGAGGAGGCGTATACTCAGCAGTGGGTGGAACAAGGCTGCCAATGATGATGATACATAGAGTAGAAAGAAAGAAAGAAGAAAGAAAGAAAGAAAACAATTTTATTTGGGACACGCACAGGAAATACAAAGAGTAAAAATAAAAAAGGAGCATTTAAAACTAACAAAATTAACAATAAAAAAAAACAACAATAAACAAGTAAAAATCCTGTGCGAGGCTAAAAAGGCTCCTATGCTGTTCATAGCATGTTGCTGCATATTAAAAATAAGTATTCTGATAGGGCCCGAAAAAAGCACTTACATTCTCTAAGTAGACACAAACAAATCAGAAGACGATGACGTCCGATTACTTTTCGCATTCTTTATCTTACCTATGCACAATCTTTTTCAACCACCATTAAACGCCATTCTTCTCCATTTCACACCAATCTTCTCCAAGTTTTCCCGACAGTAATTAATATGTCACTGACCGATCTTAAGATCAAACTGAATAGTAACTTAAGACTTTTTTCAGTATATTTCATATGAAATTTTTTAAGTAGAACAAATTTCCAAAGTTTGGCAATTGATATGAAATTGATGGTTATTATTCAGTAAATATATCATTCCTACAGTCGCGAATCGCGTTTTAATCTACACACGACGTAACACAGAGCTGCAATTTGCAAAAAAACCAAAGAAAATTTGAGATTTTTCTGTCTTTTAGTCTGTTGCAAATCCTAGTAAGTATAAACACACCTTAAGAGAATGAAAATCGGTTAATCTCTATAATAATGATTTACCTGAAATCTCATTGATTGCGTGAGGAAATCCAGTGTAAAAATAACAATAACGAACTAATAAGGTTATTTCTGTAATAACTAATAATTAAATTGTCAATACCTATCTGACATAAAACATAGTATCATAGCAGTAATAATAATTCATTGTAAGAAAATATACTAAGTCTTGTTATATTTCGCAATGGCCTGCCAAAGACACGGTTAGTTTTATTTGACTAAAAACCTGTTAAAAATCGCGTTAGGATGACATCCGTCATATTTTTATTCACACTTAGTTTTCATATTTTGTAACCGTATTTTGTGCTAAAATATAAAAAAATGTTGTGTACTGGCGACAAAGGAACCGTAAGCAGGTAACTCACCAACAAACTAGCATTCAATAATTAGTATGATTGTCAACACGGCCCGGATTGTTGGCTGCATCTGTTTTCCGCTAGTTTGTCGACCCCTAAAGACAGAATAAATCGCGGTTCACTAAATCACACACATTACTATAGCTATGCTGGGCGGTGCTCAGACATGGCAGCCGACAGACAGCGAACAGAATTCCCAAGCGCACGGATAATTCAGCAAAAGGCAGAATCCACAATCTGCCTGTGACGTTCACGCATAAACACTACAGCTCCCGAGGGCTGCCCGCACAAAGTCGGACTGATTCGCAATGCAAAACGCATCGGCCGCCCACCTATCTAATATTGCCTGATGTATTTTGAATAATTGCTGGGCAGCGGGTATGCAACTGCTCGCTGATTGCGTCCACAAAGAGACAAGGGTCGAACAGAAAATGTCTTGCAACGTGCGCCGCCGTCCGTATTTGTGATCCAGCACAGGTCGCCGCCAGGTAAGCGACGTTCGACTAGCTAAACGGACGGCATTGCCTATAGTTTCAGCTTATTAAGGCATGACTTGTGGTCACCCAAATGAACAGCATTTTCAGTTGTTCAGTGGTCAAAAGATTTATGTGGTAGCTGATACTTTGATTTCCAGATTTCATTGAAATTTCTAGTTTTTACCACACTTTAACGTATTTTTTTCAAAAAAGTTAAAAGAGGCTCAGTTAGTTTTAAAAGTTGGTGCTCATTATACAATCTTAAACGGATACGGTAAGTTTAGTGGTAGCATCTGGAAGCCTTAAAACTTAGTTTTCAAATAATCAGCTTTGAGCTTAGTTCATAGCCGGGAATAAAGAAATAAACCACGATCACTACCTACCCCCCGCAGCCAATTTGTGTGGGAAACTAGCCCTGCATACAATACCGAAGTGACTAGAAAATAAAACCTTGAAAAAGAATTCAAAGTAAGGAAATGCTAGATGCATGAATTTTCTACGAAGTGATTTAATACTAATTTTCGGGCGGATGATATTTTTTGTAGGCAAGTAAGTTTTGGTAAAGAAAAATGTAGCAAAAGATTTAGCAAATTTTACTAGTTATTAAGGTATTTTTTCTTAACAACTCTCGTGGACAAATTTAGAGGAACGCAAAAAATAAAATGTGTATAAAACAATATATCATGGATGTGGCAATTAAGTTAATTAATTTGGATTTTTCTTATTATTCGTTGATTTAAAATTACAAACGTCGAAAAACAAACGATGAAATGACAAAAATTAACCAAATTAAGAAAAAAATAAAAAGAATCTGAAAATAACCGTTTTTGTACTAAACATTTTATTCATTTATTTTCAGAAATGCTAGAGAAAGGCTATAAATAGTAAGTTAGCAGTAATATTGGTTGTCCATTATCCCCGCTTTTACACCTCCTGTACTCTGTGCTCTATAGATACAGCATTGGCTCTCACATAACATAACGCAGCCATTCGCCCCGAGAAGGAAAAAATGATGTCTTTTATAACAATATAAAATGTAAGTAAAAAACCTTTTTAAAAACAAGCCTTTAATGAACTAAAAAGAACTAAAACTTATCTTAAAGTGTAAGAAGGACGTTCACGCCTGAAACTTTTAAGAAAATATTATTGTTTTATGTTAACGTAAGTTTTATTTAGTACTTTTTAGTTCGTTAAAAGGTTGTTTTTAAAAAGGTTTTTTACTTACATTTTATTTTGTACTTTTTAGCATTAGAATTTCTTTAAATATCCGTTAGTAGAACGGACGGACGGAACGGACTCGGTTCTCTTGAAAGGTATTTGTAAAGACAAATCCAAAGAACCCAAACGCACCTTTACACAAGTCATGGTGTGATGCCATCCGAGTTGGACTATCCAAGTCATGCCAAACTTTACGGGCTATCATCATAATTTAATGAATACTTATACAACAATTCGTACCTGTGCTGTTGACCACTGAGGAGTTCTCTCATATGGAGCCAGTCCTGGGTACAGCAGCCAGATCATGGTCAACTTTAGAACGAGCTATCATAATTGTATGCGTATATAAAAAATTCTGTCTCTGCTGTTGACCGTTGAGGGGTTCCCTCGACTGCAGCCAATCCTGGGTGCAGCAGCCAGGTCATAGTGGACTTTCGAAGGAGCTACCATAATTAAATGCGTATATTAAATGTCGTATCTGCACCAATGACCGTTAAAGAGATCCTTCGTCTGGAGCCAATCCTAGGTGTAGAATCACAGGTCATGCATAATAAAAATGCATTGTCTTCCAAAACAGAATCAACGTGTGAAATTTTAACTCCGTAGGATAAGAGGAAGTAGTTTTTTTTCAGCTTGCAAGATTTGCCCAGAACATACATACAAACATTGCAAGTTAAATAAAAGCTTGTAAAAAAACCGACATTTTGGACGCCAATATAAAACCCCGCTGTCCTTTCGTCGAAGAATAAAACATAAAAGGCGGTAAATTACTTGTCTCGTGTCACTTCCGTCCCGTTTCCTTACTCTTTCCGTGAAGTGACTCCAAAAGACCAATTCCCGTAGAAATTGACAAAATCAGTTGCAATCTCGTCTCATTGACAATCAATGTCAAAAATGTAATTAAATTAGTCCTATTTTTGACAGATTGAGGCCGAGATTAGCTGCAATTCTTAAAATTACAGGAATTGCCCTTCAGATGTACCCATAAATTCAGTAACAATACCTATCTATAGTATAAAAAGGAGATTCATGAAATATATTCTTAAAAAAGTAAGTAAATACCATCCACAAAACAGTTGACATCGCACTCTTAAAGGTTCCATACCTCAAAACAAAACGTCACCATCCAATGGGGGGCTATCGTTTTTGTGCTCACCAGCTGGCGCCACTGTCGAGTAAGGTCCTGTTGCAGTACTTTTATTTGATGTTTTGGATATGTTTATGTACCCTTATATTCATAGTATGTATATTTTATTACATTTTAAAACTTCAAATGAATATTTAGGTTATAATGTTCCTAAAATTGGCAAACATGAAGCAGACAAATCTTATTCTTCCTTCAAGTGCTACCAAATCAGATCCTAATTTTTTAATTTAAAATTCTTAAGCCATAATTAATTACGAATGGCACAACCATTACAGCTATTATGAATCATTCGTTAAAATCCGAGATAAAAAATCCCGCAAACAGTGAACGTTCAGTACATATTTTGACATCTAGAGACGTTACTCTACACTAGCGCCACTAGCGGCGAACTCAAGCGCGATAGCCCTCATTCAGTTCCCATATAACAAAACGATTTGCGAAAACTAAACAAGGCATCCGCAGTTGTTTAACATTGTGTAACGCACTACTCCCGGTGGTGTAACGAACTAAGACAAATTGTCTTATTGCATGTAATAGCTGAGCTTTCAACGCAACAACGAAACGTAAACTACCTACTTACACATTATGTTATCATACACTCGGCTTTTCCGTCCGAAACACTTAGTCATTCAATAAATGCCCGTTGTTCTAGACCCTTTGTTAACCTAGGCCTATTTTGTTTATGTGGTCCGCTAGAGTGAAACGAAAACCCGACTTGATAAAAGTTAATTTGTCGGCGGAAATTGTGCTTGACAAATGGATACCGGTAATATTTAGGTTTGCAACCTGATTACCAGCTTTTAATTGTATGATACCAGCTTGCTGATACCAGGTTTTGATGTAATGATCGTTTCGGCAATATTAAAATATTCGGACCGCCCGTACGTTTTGTTTCACTATCTCGTCTAAAACGTTAAGTAGTGTTCACCATTTTTTTTTTGTTGACAACATTAGTTTTCATTTAAAGTAAGTAACAATAATATTTAAAGTTTTTGTATTGTTCATTCTTCCCGCGAAAAGAATGATAACTTTTCATTCATTCTTTTTCTAGTTTGGTGGGTGTTTATTAATGGTTTAAAATTAGTATATTTAAAAAAATAGTATAGTATTAATTATTAATGGTGGAAAAACCACGGTAATAACATGCCGTATAGACAAAAAATTGGACACTGGACAAAGCGGGTGGTTTAAAATTACCCTTTAATCTATATAAATAAATAAAATTGAAGTGTCGGTTTTAATGTCAAACAACAGTTTTTTAACTAAATGCATATGAAAGTATATACTCGTACGGTAGGTACTTATAACAAAAAACTATTTTTAAATTTTTTGTCTGTCTGGGTGTTTGTTCCCGCTAATCTCCGAAACGGTTGGATCAATTTTGATGAAATTTCATATGGGGATAGTTTGAACCCTGGGCAAGGATATAAGCTACTTTTTATCGACATACCACGCGGGCGAAGCTGCGGGCAGAAGTTAGTTATAAATAAAAAACTTTGTTAATTGTCAGCATGTTCACACTTTTCTCTTTACCTTCCCTTTGTAATGGAACCTGTTAATGGGACATTATTTAAATAGTCCTCTGCCTTATCCTTCGGGGAATACAGGCGTGATATTACGCGTTATTTAAAAAGTTAGTTTGAAAAAAAAATACATTTAATTTTAGTGTATGTATTGATATGCAGTTGACATAAATAAACACACAACAAACTAAACAGTAAGATTAAAAGAGTTTTATCAGATTCGGGACGCTACGATTTTGGGAGAAAGGTAGTTACTTTTTTTGTAAACTCGGTTTTTTATGACACTTGAAAAAATATCTGCAATTTTAGATAAGGAGCAAACTCCTGGCAATATTCCCATGGGCGGGAAAAAGAATAAGATACAACATTCATTGTTATTGGGTGATACCGTCACATTTCGTTCACTGTGTAAAAACTGCGTCGATTTTAGTCCAAAACGATGGCGAAAATATTTTACAAACTCGAAACTTATTGTAATTTTTGATCCCCGAATAAAACTTATTGAAAATTTTCCGACTGAATACAGTGACTAGGATATATATTCATATTATTACTCGTTTTTCCAAAACTATCAGATATTTTTTTTTACTATACTCCAATGTGCTATTATATATAAAGTTTGGTTTCGAATTTCTGTTTTCAAGTCAATAGTAATTAAGTTTACGTGTTTACTCTCAGTTGAAGCCAGAGTAAGTGTGTGTAGGTAATTGTAATAATGTCCTAATTGGCGATAGGCCCACCCCCTACTTCGGGACCCGGCCTCCATCGCGCCACCGTTATCGGCAAACTACGGTATTCGATGTATACGTATCTGGTACATCTCTATTGTATCTGTGAAGAGTTTTAAGCATAACCTAAGAGAAGAAATCAGTAAAAGAATCTTTAAAGTAACACGAGCTACACAGTTTTTAGGAATACCGCATAGGTTCTTGTTTTTCACTATTTTTAATATCATTAAAGTTCAAAATACCTATGAATATTAACTTTCACCAGCATGTAACTCAAAACTTCTGTAACTCCAAACAAGCAAACGAATTCGCGAAAATAAAATAACGATATCAATAAATTATTCATGATTATATTGCGTGAGCGCACTCATTTATTCATGCATAAATGACCGATTCTATATTTTTTACGCGTACGTTAATCTAAATAATTAATCTCAGTAAAGACCACCATCATCGACAATTTAATTGACAAAATGTATTTCAAATATCAAATGAAAAAGTAACACAGATCGAAAATCCAAAAGCTGTTTTCTTTACTTAACCCTTTTAGTAGTGATCCGAATTTTTGACGTTGTGCCAAAAGGAAGAAAAACAGAACATGTGATGCAAGTCTCCTATAGAGACTAGAATGATTTTTAATTAAAAGACTATCGAGAGCGCCTCGCATCACCTAGAAAGAATATCGGGAGCGCCTCGCATCGCCCACATAGAATATCATATTTTAGGAAAACAACGCAAGATTAAAAGTTAGCTAGATCACGTCTATCGCAAAAAGGAGATCGTTTACCGTAAACAGTAAATAGGAATGCAAAAGTTGTCCAACTGCTGAGTTAAAATTACTTACGTGTTTTCAATCAGTGCAATCGCAGGGGGTCCAATGGAACGCGTGCTTATGGCGTTTGGAGCGCGAATTCTAACACATAATAATAACATTAACAAATCATTAGCAATGACTTCTAATCTAGGTATAGGTATAGCCTCAGTTCGGCCTGCATTGTGGGGGGAGGCGGGTGGCCAGGCACTAGGCACTACGGGAGGGGGCCACAGACCGCCGTTAGATCGATTCCTACAGTGGATATTATTCTGCGATAATTAGAATTCGCGCTTCGAGGTACAACTTGTTATTGTGCAATGGCGTATGGGTAGGTACGAGTGGTTAGGTACATGAGTACTGTGCTACTGTGTGCACTCTAACCAATTCTAATAAAGGTCAGACGGTCGCGGGAATGTCTGCTTGTTTGCATGGCGTGTCTCAGTGATAAGCGTTGTTTTAAATACTTTTAGATTTATGATAAGTGTGTTTCTATACCTAAATGATCGCTAAACAGTGCCAATGTTCGCATCACTTTTTTAAAAAAAGCTGCTTCAATATGTCTTTCAGTCCGAATTTCAAAAAATATTAAACCTTAACAAAAGTTTCCTGTAGCCCCTGAAACTTTTAAAGGTGAGACCGAAAAGCAAGCCCTAATTACAGCCTGCACTAAAAAAAGGTCCTCAGTCAGGCTTTCAGCTGAAAAATGGATAGCGCTATACAGCATCCATTTTTCCTCTCTGAAAATCCCTTTTTCGATCGCTTAAGTATCAAATTTGCTAAGGCTTTCGAAATGTTTGTTTCGCGTAGTCTCGTATGTGGACCGTTAATTTTAGTAGCCTTTTGACGAAAATATAATTATGACTTTATTTTAGAAAGCTCTGTGGTGTATTTTGAAGGCGAATCAGTGAAATTGAATGTTTCTTCGGAGCCTACTGTATTTCCTGTTGAATTAAGTTTCCGTGTGTTTATTCGAAAGGATTCAATTTTATCTTTATTTTTTATTGGCATCTCATAAATAAATACGTCATTGAACATTTAAAATTGCAAAAACACTGCCAAAAAATAAGCGAATCTGACCAAAACTGAAGTTTAGATTCCTGACGCCATTTCCCTTTTTAGCCAGCCATTTCAAACACATCATGTTGACAAGGCGCGTACTTCTCATTCCTTCTTTGGTGCGTTCCAGCGGCCTATTTGACTTTGCAAAAAGAGTCGTGCCGGCCGAACAATAAAACCAGGAGAGGTAGGTAACCCTTTTCGTTCAACTTCACACTCGGCGCTTTGTTCGTCGTAACACACGATAGTTGCAAAGAAAAGTGTACTTGTATTGGCGAATAGTGACACAAAGTTCATTAAGGCGCGAGGCGTGTTGGAGTGGCGGGCGGTGGCGTGAGGGGTCGATCGACCGGCTGACAGTAGCGGGCTGAGTCCTAATATTTTCGATATGAGTGTGCGACGCACGCGGTTCTGTCGAACGTTTCGAACGCTTGCGTTGCGTTTTTTTATTATGAATGTGTAAGTGTTCTTTTCGAATAAAAGATACAGCATTCGTTTTGTTAACGAACACGATAATCCTGCAAGTCCTACTAATATTATAAATGTGTAAGTTTGTAAGGATGGATGGATGGACGGATCTTTGGATGTTTGTTACTCTTTCACGCAAAAACTACCGAACGGATTTGGATGGAATTTGAAACACATATAGTTTATAACCTGTATTAAAGATAGGATACTTTTTATCCCGGTAGTTCGTTCCCATGGGATAATTTCCGACATCCACGAGGGCGAAAGATAGTAAGAATATAAGTCTTAAGGCCAGTTTCACCATACTGTGTTTATTCTAAATGTCTCGTTATGCCATTTGATGGCTTAGCATTGCATTTAATAACAGCAGAGTTTGGTGAAATTAGTCCTTAATATGCAAGTAGGAAACGAAGATTGTAAAAGTTAGTTGTTGCGTTGATACTTTTGATCTCTTTGTGTTCAAAATTTAGTTTTGGATCATTGGTATGTGAGTGATTCTTAAGCTCATTATTACGAATAACTACAGGTTTTTCGTATTTTGAATCTTCATTATCATCATTGTCTTGTTCTTATTGCAATTTATTTGAGGTCGGTGAGGCATGTCTTCTTCAGTCTGTTGATCATCACCTCAGTGGTCACCATGTTTCACACCGTTCATCCATCATATAATATCATCAATTATTACGTAAGCAGAATTTAAGTAATTTTTAACCCTCCTACGCATGTCAGCAAAAGTAAGCAAAGCTCTTACCCCCCCCCCCCGTCCCCCACTACTATGCTTATGTATACATTGTTGTTTTTTAATCTGTTCAGGGTTCTTTGTTGTTATTCATGAGTCTAGAAATAAGGAATTAGACTATAAAGGAATTGAATGCCCATCTAAGTAATTTACCTACTTTCTAACTTTACCATAAAACACCGTCTGAGAGCGAGTAAGCGATATCAATTATTTTGGGGAATCCCTGAGCATACTTTTCGCTTTCGACCATAGACAAGTAGGGTTGCCATATTTGTTAAAATCAGTATTACTAAATTTAGCAGAAAATTCAGAAAAAGTAAATAAATATTGCTGACGTAATCACCATCCAGACCCCCGTGTCCCCCATGTCATCAAAAATAAGCACAGGAAAGACCCCCACCCACTTTGGTGCTTACATAATACTTGAATGGTCCCTTATAGCCATCCACATTCATACTCAAACTTTCCTCCCTTTTTTATCTACGACTGATAACTGGCCATGTTTATTTGAAGGATTATATCTTAGACCTCGGAAAATATAATATTCAATTTAGTAACCTATATGCAACTAGATTGCTGCCAGAAATAGTCCTTTAACACAAAATCTTCCCAAAACACAACTATGGAGGAAACAAGAAATACCTTTTAACCTTCCGTCAACAAGGAAGGAGTTACAAACAATTCGCTCAACTTTCGCAGTCGCTTTAGAAGAGAAGCAGATCAATTGATGCAACAAGAATACTGTGTGTCATCCATCATTGTCTTGCCGTTTACCAAATGTATTTGAGGACGACGCAACATATCTTCATCTACCATACATGTCTATTGGTCTTCATCTTGATAATTACCCTCTTTCTAGCCATGGTTCAGTTATTGAATGGCTACTTGAACAGGACTATGCACAAACTGAATCACTACTCAAATAAATTGCCTAATATTGCATTATTTTGCACTTATATTTCTTCACACCTCATACTCACTACTCTCACACAAAAACTCACACTTTATAAACACATCCCCACACACTTTTCATATTACATGTGTTCTTATTGTTATTTCTATACTATTTTTCCTTGTTTAGAATATAAAAATTGTCTAAAAATTTTCTAAAAGTAAATCTGACTGTTAACACGAACAATAGGTTGGCACAGTCCGCAGTTGTATAATCCCTATTTTTAAGTAATCTCACAGCTGAACACTGTCTCTTAAGATACAGGTTATCCTAGTTTAAGAGGCAGGGCTCACAATATCTGTATACAGACTTCTGCAGCGTAGTTAGCATCTAGTTTAATCAGTGTATACTAATGTATGTTTCTTTGTGACAATAAACTATTATTATTATTATTATATCATCTTTGCCACAGTCCAGCCATCGCTTCTTTGGTCTCCCCCTACTCTTATATCCATCCACTTATTACTCATAACTTTCCTCACGACATTTTCCACATTCCTCCGCATCTCATATGTCCGATATACCATGTCAACCGATTTCCACACAACTTATCACTTTCGGAACAATCTGCCTTTAAGAACATAAAAATAATCGATATTTAAGTGCTGTTGATATTCCTTTTACAAGTCTTCAACGTTAGAAAAATGGACATATTCATTAAGATCGTGTTCCGGAATTTTCTTTCGATCATTTTAATCCAAATAGTCACCAATCATTTAAAAAGGTCAAAGGTAAATAGCTAGAACAACAACAATGCTAATTTATAGCTTGCCCTTATGTTTGCAGTCTTGTAAAATAATTGGTACTTTCGGAATAAGTTCAACAGAAAAATATAATAGTGACTCCCATTTGTTTGTAAAACGCAGTGTACCTTGCAGAATTGAAATAAAACAATGTTCTCTTACAACTTGAGTTAATTCCACTAGACCAGTAGGATATTGTTTGTTCAGACTCTACTGTAAAATGAATATTTGTTTTGCTGCTACAACTCCTTTCACTATCTCTCATTTTTAAGGCTTAAGAAGCTGCAAAATGCTTCACAATTTATTATTGGCACTTTTTACAAAAAAGTAGTTCAATAGAGAACAAATCATCTTCAAAAAGTTAGGGTTCCATTCTTAGTTAAACTAGGAGAAATTACTTTAGCCACGTTATTCAAATATCTTTAGGTTTTCACCCTGAAATCCCATCCCAAAACTTCAGCCTATGTATAAATAATTATTTGTAAAACTACCTGTAATTCCATTTCAATAAAATAGCGTTTCACTAAACGCATATGTGACGTTAAATGTCAAAGAAATAACTTTTACAGAACCTAAAAGGGCTCTGTAAAATAAACTAAAAAAAAACACGAAGCTAAACTAGTTAGAAAAAACAGAAGTAAAGCTCTGCTTTCTAACCGGTTTTCACGTTCCAGGCAGACATATTGCTTTCGCGAATTATTGGCATATAGCACAGGAATTTTCAGTTTCAGTCAAAGAATTTATATGACGAATAAATTCATACGTTTTGTCGATGTTGATATTAAAAATATTTGGCTTAGTTCGACTCATAGTCCCGTCGCGCTTGGATGCACACTACTTTGAAACGTAGGATGTTTTTTTATCAAATACTTCGAAGTGGACTCGAAATCAAATCATGTCAAAGGAATTCCGATACTGCCTCACACAGATATTTTACTTTCGGACTGTGTACCTTTTAAGTTTTTTTAATTATGTAAAGCGTTTTATCCATACCGAAGCAATAGCCTGGACTAGGAGTGTTTTCAATACAGTATAAATGTATGTACATACCTACCTTTGGTTTTCCTGGCAATGTCTAAAGCTAACGAACTGTACACTCCGACTTCCCTTATCAAAAACGTACGGTACGCCACTGCTTAAAACAAAATATAACACAACAACATCGTAGAGAACACCCCACTTGAACTTGTCTCAAACTCGTGCCAAACTTCGCCTGGTAGGTATAAGTGTCCGACATCGCGCTATAATGTCGACACTCCATTAAAGTCGACCGCGACACCCGCTTCGGTCAAATGCGCGTAACTTTATCATATTGTCACCTTGCTGACTGCTATGGAAACTGGTAAGGAAAGGTAAATTTTACTTGTTAACTGCAAAGCTTTTTGTGACGTGAGCCCTATTTAAAGTTGCCATGTTAGTACTTAGTGGGGTGGCGATGTTTTGAATGCTGCTGGTTTATTTTTTAATTAAAATTCAAGAAATCTAGAAAAACAATGTCAATTAAGTTTTGTTTTTTTTTACTAAGGGCCCGTTGTTTGATCAGTAGTCAAACATACTAATAGTTAAAATGCGTTAGTTAAACTACCAATTTGTAAAAAATTACAGATTATGTTGTTTGACAAATGGTTAAGCTAACTACAGTTAAAAAAAAAAAAATTCTATAAAGTTAACCATGTGCAGACAGAGCAGTCAAACTTTGACAGCTATTGACTATTGTCAAGTGACTGTTTGTCAAATTAACTATTGCTCATGTTTAACTATGTATCAAACAACGGGCTCTTAGAAAACTAAGTAGTCCCAAAAAATCACTAAACATAAAAAAACTAACCATTCAGCATAACATAAAATTATTATCGTGTAACAGCACTCACACCTAACCCTCAAAAGCTACGTTACCGAAAAAACCAACATGGAACGTAAAGCGCAACCAGCGACTCCCAACAAATCTAGCCGCCTATCGATTCGGCGAGCAATTTAAAATCCACTTAAAGACAACCGCAGACTGCTAATCGAAAACTTCGTCGGCTCCAGTGGGAACCTCTAATTGCTTGTATTAAAATAACTGACTTATGTCAAAGATATCTGGGGCGCGGCGTACGTCGCTGCCTGGCACCAGACTTCACATGTTAATAATCATTATGATCGCATCAAGTGTACGATAGCCCGGTCTTTCACTCACCCCCTGTTCGCCCGCAAATAGTGTTGTAATTGTAGCTCAGCAAAGAACGTCGATGATTCGTGTTGCTCTATCGCGGTGCTATGGCGATGCAACTATGGAAACCAAGTTTAAAAATATTTTTGTTAGAAATCATTGCAACTCCAGTTCAAATATTTCTGAATAAACAATTATTTCATAGAGATAAAAAATCACGCACAATTTTGGATTTAGCGTTAAGGAGCTTAAAGAAAAACCGTCCAGTTTCATACAAATTAACATTTCATTGGATTGAGATCTATCACCCAAATTAAATTGATAAAACAAACTAGCTATTTGGGAACCTTTAGAACAGACATAAGATCCAAATAAACGAAAACGTCGAAATTAAGAGCTTTCGTTTGCAGGCCGAAAATTTTCGCGGTTCGAAAAAACTCGCGTTTCCTTGTATTAGCAACACTAGTCGAGCCCCTCGGCCGAGGGAGTGAGTGAGCCAATGTTTAGCAGTTACCGCCGCATTACCTCGCTATTTTGTGTGAGCTAACCGTCTTGCGCTTTGTTACGTGTCAATAAAATGATCCGATGAATACATGGATACCGCTTACCTATTACTAACTTTCTCGGTTAATTTATCATGTTTTTTGAACTATTTTACGGTAAAGAAACGTATTCAAAGCTGCTTTTAAAAGGCAGTACAATTTTTTTTTCTTCTTTATTAACCTAAAATATGTTTTTCTCACTGTCCACCCTTGGGTGTCAGGGCAACATTATGACCCATTTATATTTTTAACAAATCCTATGTGTATTTCATTTTATCCGCAACTTCTAAATACAATTCCTACAACGGCTACTTTCACAACAATGACAAACTCAAACTCGAAAGCATTTATTTCAAATAAACCAATTACAGGCACTTTTGAATTGTCAAGGGGTCGGTCAGTCAGAAAAATGAAGCTAGTTGCCCATTCCAAAGCATAGTAGGTACCTATGGAGAAAAGCGGGCAAGAAACTCCATGGATAACTAAAGGAACTGTCGCTATCTGTTTGAATGGCCACAAACTTAACATATAACATATTGTTACTTGAATGCTTCGTTTACACCATTCTATTAGCCCGTTCGAGTGAATTTTGGCTATAGATCAATGTGTTCATGGACACCCGCATCAGTTAATTTGATGCGCCCAATCTGAATGATCTGATTCTGAATGTCTGAACATCGCTGTGCCGCGTCCGAATCAACTCCATATTGTTCTGAAACATTCACAGGATTGATGGTTAGCCACGTTAGTTGATCCAATTATTTCATTTACAGTCGGATTGGGATACTCCTTCTTTAATCAGTGACTCAGTGTTTGCAGAAGCAACACAATAACTGATAATTCAAAATTTACCTATTCACTTGGAAAATCCTTTCGTAGTGAACCTCCGCAATCTTCTAAGGAATATGTCTTACCAATTCCGTGTTATTTTATCTTCGGTGGTAGTTTGATCATTACTTGGAATGAGAACTGCTTTCAATTAATAAACGTAGAAGAAAATTTTCCGGAAAATGCAAAATAAAATTATCACATTTTACATTTCAAAAATATGTTATTCAAAAAGCAGCCGGACTGTGATTTCAGTAAAACATTCGAATCAGACATGAAGGTGAATATTAAAAAGCCTAATTTAATTAACGAGTAAATAGTGCATAATACAGTGGCAGGTCACGGGCCCGCGCCGCGCCGCGCGACGCCTACCAACATCTGGACACCTTTTAAAATGGCAAACGGCGCAATTTCCGGTACCATTCGATACTCGTATGTCGATTATTTCCCGACCGATTTTCCGACTCGATACCGAATAAAACTCGATTTGGCTGTATTTTGTTAATACGTTATTCGTGAATGAATCAAGGGATTCATGGGCGTGAGAGGGTTGATTCGATTTTATATTGGCACTGTTGATTGATTTGTTTAAATATTTCTTTTAACTGTTTTATATATTGGAAATACTGTAATTGATAGAGTTAGTAAATAATATTAAAAAAATAAAATAATATGTTGAGTATTTTAATTGTAAAGTGATTATTTCGCAAAAATAATATGGCCCTAATTGTGTCTTTTATAAAAAATATTTTGGGTTAAAATGTCCTCTGGCCATTCACGTAAGCTGGTAGGCTGCAACGGTTATTAAGAAATAATTATTGCCTATTAATAAACCTGCAGGGTTAATTGCGTAACACACTATTAATCAGAATCTGAATTATTTTGAAGGATATTGCTAAACCATTGCTTCATATATTTGAAAAATTTGTCTGCTCAACAACGAAAATAACGCAATGAATGTTGTTGAACTGTCAAAATGAAAGCCATTCCTAATGTTAATGTGTTACGAAATAACCGAGCTGGTCATTATTGTTAAAGTTACCTTAAGGTTGTATGCAAGATAATCCATTTTAATCTCCGTTAAAATACGGATTTACTGCACAAGACTTATTATTAATATTAAACTAGATTTTGCTCGCGGCTTCGCTCGCATGGATGTCGGAAAATATCCTATGGGAACGTACTACCGGGATTAAAAGTACCTTATGTGTTAATTAATACAGGTTATTTACTACCTGTTTGCCAAATTTCATCCCAATCCGCTCAGCGGTTTTACACCAATCCGGAACATACATCCAGCCAAGCAGACAAACGGATAAAAAAATTCTTCGTTACTATTTTATTATATGTATAGATTATTTTAAACACAATTTTTGAATATTTTTATGGTTTTTCCGTTAGGAACAAATGATCTGTAAGTACATAATAATGTATGTATAAATAAAAAATACACCTTCATTTCTCAAAAAAATATTCCAAAGCGCCGACTTAAGAACCCCAACCTCCATTTGTCGTCGTTTAATAAAATATTCGTTTAGCTAGTACTTACTTAATTAAAAATCACAGATTTTATTTATCTGCTCATAGTACCATTATTCGTCCAAACCACTCTTTCTCTCTCGTGTCGACACGAGAAACATCTCATGCCACCCAAGTTCCACTGAAGGACAGTCTCATGCCAGTCAGAACCATAACTTTACAAGCAATTAATTCATATCCCATACAAATATTAAATTACATTCAGCGCTGTCACTATTGCAAATGTCGTATATTAATTAATGACAAACGTTCTCAAGGCATATATTGTACATTGTATTTTAATACGTAGTAAAAGTTCAAACAGTAGATCAATAAATAGAATCAATCCGCTTAAACAGAGAGGCAATTCCGTATTTTTCAGAACGCGTTTATTGGGCATTCTAATCTCAACTTCAATATGTCAAAAAATCTTATTTACCCGAACTTACCTAAATTTTTTACGGGATTTGGCCTCCATGTCTAATTTTGCCGCAATATAATATTTTTTTTTTTTCTCTACTTCGTCTTTGCATGCGTATTAAGAATTATTTTTTACGAATTGATATGTCTAGGACTACTCTATAAAGGAAACAACATCGGGTACTTTAACACCAGGGTGACATCTTGAAACTTTCCGGCTAGCCAGAGTGCTAAGGAAAACGTACCAATACTCGCCGGGGTTTTAAAATTCACTGACTTTAAAGAACTGCTGTGTGAAAAGTATTTAATTAAGAATGAATTTTTTTGCACAACGAAATAGAAAAGTTATCCTTTATTCTTAATAAGTAATTAATTTCTATAATTATGAGTGATAATAATTACTTATTGAGGCAAATGTAAAAAAGAGGCGATTTGTATCAATAGTCGTCATATTTGTACTATTACTCATCAAAAGGACCCAGTAGTCGTCATTGTTTTATTCTAATATGAACTCTTACGTCTTGAGTATAAAGTTCAAGGTATGAACGAATAAAAAAATGCGATTGTGTTTGATATGAGTGTCAAATCTAAGAAACAAAGGTACGTAGAAGACCAAATCTTAAGAAATAACTAAAGGTTGCTAAAAGCTGTTACCGGAGCAGGTAGGTAACAAAAACAGTAATTTAAATTATATTCTAATATCATTTTGCTTATAAAATTTACAGGTCAGAATCACAGAATCAGAATCTATGTATAGTATGTAATTTATAATATGACATGTAAAAGTGATTCCGATATCCTATTTACAGAATAAATAATTTTATTTAATTTTAATCAATTTTGTCGTGAAAACGCCTTTTCCCTCGTGCACAGGTGGTTCAGTTCTATATTTCTGACCGACAAAAACATATAACATTTCAACCTCTAATAACTACGAAAGTTAGAATGCTAGAGTGATGGTTGAACATTCAAAAGATAGGTCATATTTGTACCAATTCTGAGGCAGGATATAATTTGCCTATGACGTCATATAGCGAGTGCAGGCGCATGCACGGGGCCCACTATTTTTCACTCTGTCGAAATTTCAATTCGTATACTCGTAGTGCAAAATCATGTTTAGCTAGAATTATGATTCTGGTGCCATTGTCAAGAGTTGACGAAGCACTACCCAGAGCTTACTGGGAAACAACAGAAATATTGGCCGGAGTATGGTTAAAAAGGCAATTTGAAGTTGCCAATAGCAGAACAATTTCAGATATCGTCTCTTTACGGCCGTAAATCTGGCCAGAAATGAAAAAACTCAATCGAAGTAGCTTGCATCATAAGGAATGCAATGAACCTACTAAATCCAGTGTCGGGCAAATACAATGGCTACGGCAGTATCGGAAACCGTTTTTTTTTTACTTAACCTATAAAATAATAAAAACTTTTCACCTCATATCGGCTGTAAATCTGCTCGAAATTGTAAAAAAAGACATGCTCAAAATCAAAGTATTTATTTCAATTAATCTATTTACAGGCATTTTTGAATTACCGAGGAGTCGGTCTGTCAGAAATATGAAGCTAGTTGCCTATTCCAAAGCATGTTCTAGTTCTATGGAGAAGAACAAAGTTTACGTTATATAAGGAACGCAATAAGCCAAAAATAACTGGTTATGGGCGAATACAAAAGCTAGGGTAGTACCGGAAAACTTAAAAAAAACATCGACAATCGTCATATTTATAAATCGGCGGCGCCGCGCCGTGTCATCTTGCAGGTATGCGTGAAGACTACGAGAACATTAGGAGGTTTCAACGGCATAAGACTAAGTGAGAAAATATCTCTATAACGGTGAGAGTTTGATTGGAACTGTAACCATCCGCGCTCGATCTGAGTGAGCATAGCGAGCACTAGCTAGGGATTATTACAGCTCAGTTATGCCTGCCTCGGTAAGTCAGGTTAAGTTAGAACTGAGAATACTGTTTAATAGCCGAGCAGGCGAAGCGTGCGCTCTCACGATACAGCGAGTGAATCGAGCCCACTCTTGACAAGAATGAGCAGAGCGCACTTAATCACACAATGAGGTAGTTACGCCATAGCTGAAGAGTTAGAGGTTGACATTTGATAAATGCTGAATATACAAAAAAGGTCGATATTTGGGTGCCACACCAGCTCTTAGTCTTGAATTTTTATATAAAATACGAATGAACTTTTTCCCCGACCAATGTATTTGTACAAGAAAGTTACCCAACAATGAAACGGTTCCAAAACTGTTATTATCCGCATTTTAAGGCATAAAAAAATAAAAATATCTACGTTATGATGAGTGTAGAGGCAACTATTAAGCTTGTCCCAGTAATCGACACAATTGTACCTAAAATGATGAGTTTTGGGCTAGGTAGGAATTTTTAGGTACCAGTAGATGTCACATTCGAAAAAAAATATCTTTTATGATAAAAGGAAGTTATATCGTTCGCAAATTAACTTAACTAATTCATCAAACAATCAGATTTACCGTAGACTCCTCTGAAGTTTCACAAATCAAAACATAAAACTACGTTGCGAGTCACATTTGGCAGCTAAACTTGCAAAAAAATTAATAAATTATGGGAAACACTATTTAAGTAAAATATTTCAGAAGCCATTACAATTAAAAGTCAGTGTTATTATTTTAATTGTGCAATATGTTACCAAAAATATGTAGCCATAAAAAGTTGTAGATGTTTTTAGATAATTTGACCTGATAATGTTTACCTTACATGCTTCAAAACGTTCGATGTCGAAACATTCTGACAAACAGGCAGAGCCGGCAGGCCTAAAGTCAAAACCACAGGAAATTGAATCATTAGAAGATCCGGGAATCCGGAGAATCCGGTTCCAGAAACAGGAGCACTAAGACAGGATCAGAAATTTTGGAAAATCAGCTTCTAAGATTGCAGTCGAGGATATTAAATTTGAAAAAAAATGCTGGGAAAAGCTGTCAATAGTACCTTAGCCGTATTCATTTTATCTTTGAATATATTTGATGTCTAATTGTTAAGTAGCGTAGATGATTTTGATAAATTTTACTCTCGAAAATAAAAACGTTTTTTTTTTCTATATTCGTTCTTGATAAAGTCCATTCTGCCGTCTCTCCCTTATGTCTTTTTTCCAAAGCTTGTGAAACAGAATCTTAAAAACATAAATGTCGTATGACAGTTCAATTACTGTTTCAACTACACTGTTCACTTCGAGATGTGCATTGTTTAAACAACAAAGAGCATGTATTTAATTATTTTACCTCACAATACTTTGTATGCAAATGGAGTGCGTTAGATTAATATTTATATTGAGTGCCTTTCTGCCTATGACGGCCGACCATGTAGAGTACGACAATTTGAAAGGGGGGGTCGGGATATATCGACTATTCACCGGATGCAACGGAACTGGGTGAACTGGTCCATTCAGAGAGGAATAATGATTTGATAAAGTTTGACTAACTTAAAAGAAATGTAAAAAATATCAATAATAACTAAGCTCACCTGTTTCGGGATCCGAATGCAAGGTACAGGCAGATAAATATACCTTTATTAAACATCAAGAAACATAGAAACGTTAGAAAAGACGATCTTATCGCCTATCTTAAAACCTTTTTCTTCCATCGGATTGATCATCGGTATCGTTAATGGTTCACGCGGGTGAAAACCTTCCGTAGTTGTTAGCGGAAAAACCTTAGCAACAATTATAAATAAACGTTGTTTATAATATTCAGCAAAAACAAGAGCTGACTTCATGAATTTTTTAAAATACCGTTATTTTGATATAAAAAACCGGCCAAGTGCGAGTCGGACTCGCGCACGTAGGGTTCCGTACCATTAACTATAAAAACGGCAAAAAAATCATGTTTTTTGTATGTGAGCCCCCTTAAATATTAATTTTATTCTGTTTTTTAGTTTTTTTTTATAGCAGCAATAGAAATACATGATCTGTGAAAATGTTAACTGTCTAACTATCACGGTTCATGAGATACAGCCTGGTGATAGACGGACAGACAGACGACGGACACCGGAGTCTTAGTAATAGGGTCCCGATTAACCATTTGGGTACGGAACCCTAAAAAAGAAAGATGAAGTATGGATGTATTGGCTGGCTATGTGCCGTAACGGGATTTACTCAATTTTATTTTTATTTTGCCGAACTCTGCGCCGAACTCGACCCGCCTCCCGCACCTTGCATATACTTTTCATCACTCGGCTCTGGGTGCAGGATATTAATGAATTTCCTCGTCACAGCGGCTCGTGATTAGTTCGTTAATGCGATTAGTTGTCTCCTCCGGTTCGCCGGTGGGCATTGTTTATCGAAGCGCGACGCGTAATGTATAGCCCGATGGCCGTTCTAGGTATAATATGTCGCACCACTCATTAGGAACGGTAACAATCGGAATAATTAGTAATGTGGGTACGTAAGATGGGATACCAAGCTAGATTATTGTGCAGCGCTTGTTGCTCTACTGCTGTCATTAATTACGCATGCCGCTTATTAATTTATAACGTCTGCCTTCGGATCTTGTTCTGTGCGGAATAATGTAAAAGTTAATCTGACGATATGGTTGAACATTCATGACAATACGCTATACGAATATGAGGTGAAACTAGCGGTACAATTAATTACTTATTCAAATAAATTATTGTAGTAGAAAAACGAAAGCTCAACTCATAAAAAATGGAATGTATTTAAACGAACCGCAAATAACTCCTATTTAGCACTCTTCAAAATATTATTGAACAGTCTAATATAATGACTGCGCCTCTTTTTGTGAATCTCAAATAATTCCTATTTTGGGGTCCTAAAAATACTGAATAGCCAAGTAACTGCGACCAACTTGGATGTAGAAGCGCAAAAACTTTTTAGAGGTTCATTAATTTGGAAAAGTATCCATAATTAAACGTCAATAAGTAAAAAAATCACGCTTCATATTTTCATAAGTTACAACAGAAAGTTCAAACAAACTATTATTGAAAGCTTTTAATATTCATTTGGCACTTATTGGCAATAAAGCTCGGGATCATTTGAATGATCTTGTACATTGTCCTCTCGCATGTCATGCGTCAATAGTAATTGGCTATAATGGATACATATACAAGCCATCAGGACATCGACTCGTCCTTGTGTACAGGATATGTACAGGATTTTTTATATATTAGTATAGTTTTGCGTCTGTCGTAAGTATAACAACCTTATTGGGAGTTATATGTTTGAGCCGTTTGGGGTTGAAACACTAGGGCCTTGGAATCAGAGTGCTCCTCGAATATTTCGGGACCTCGCCAAGCGGTTGGTCGACTGTTCACGTGATCAGAGACCTGGCCTATTTTAATCCCAAAGAATCAGCATTGCCATCCAACGTGGCAATGCTGCTAGCCTTTTGGGCACTTATGCCATTGACAGCGATGCTGACGAATTTTTTGATGCCCCATGAGCTCTTCCCTTTTTTTTTAAATTATATTCTTGTAAATAATAGGTTTTAATGTTAGCTTGTACCTATATTGTAATCTATTTAGATTGATTAAATAAAAAAGTAAAAAAAAGCTTTGTCTTTAAATAACAACATATCGCCTGTGTTCCCCGAAGGGTAAAGCAGAGGTGCACCTCTTCACCACATTTCGCCAGTTATGTTTAAGTCCCATGTAATAGGGGGCGAGCCTATTGCCATCAATCGGAGATAAATCCACACTCCGGACTGCTACTGAGAATGTCCAGATGGAGAAATCCAATAATTCTTCGTACGACCCGGGAATCGAATTATCGAACCCAGGACGTCATGCTCAGCGGTAGCGGTAGCGATCACTAGACCAAGAAGGCAATTTTGTGACTTGTGTATAGACTAGCTTTTGCCCGCGGCCTCGCCCGCGTGACTGTCTGAAATTATGCCCTGGGAATTTACAACCGGGATAAAAGGACACTATGTCCTAACCCAGGTCATGGCCCATCCGTATGCCTTTCATCCAATTCTGTTCAGCCGTTAAGGCATGAAAAAATAACAGACTATATTTTCAATCCCTTTAATCGCTTAAAAAGAGGTATACGTAAATTTAAATAATATATCACTTGTGAATTTTAAAAACCACGCTTATTTTACCCCCTTGGGGGATGATTTTACAAAAACGCTGAGACACGTAATTCTTTATTTCTTAACAAAAGCATAAATTTGAATTATGATATTCCTCTGGGTTACCCATACAAATTTTCATTCCCTATATCTCTTTAGGATTATGTATGAGACAAGAAGTAGCCTATGTCCTTCTTCAGGATGCCATCTGTCTCCTTGCCAAATTTTATCGAAATCTGTTCAGTGGTTTAGGCGTGAAAATATAATACTTAGGTACAGACATTCGTACTTATAATATCAGTATAGATATATGAATTTCTAAACGTGTGAGATGTGTGTCACCAACTGCACTTACAAAGAATCATAGTGTGGGGCTTTCAATACGCAAAAAAACGCCATAAAGTCCAAAAGTTCATTCATACGCTGCCAGTCATAAGGAAGCCAGCAGAGCTTGACCAAAAAAATATATCAAATTCGAGGTCAATTTCTACACCACATCGCGGTAGGGTTTCAAGCGTTATGTCGCATTGTTAACTCGTAAGTGACCAATTAAACGACTTCTGTACGTATGTATGTATATACGCATTTTCGTATAGGGTTTTTATGGCCCTCCCATGAAGCTAACCGAACCGTATAGAGATATAAATCAACTTCATATTGTGATTTAGCAAGACTCGTTACTGCAACAGTACGGCGTATTTACATAAAAACAATATTTTTGTGTGTATATTTATACCAGTAATTCAATATTTTCGTACCAATACGGCTAATAGGCTGGCTCGCGTTGCCTCGGGTATTAATTCATAAGTCATAACCTCTTTTATTTGCGTTTTGCTTTTTTGTATTTATTATGTTTCCTGTGCGAGTTGCTTTGCAAAAGTACTTAAAAATAGTTCTCGTTGAACGAACGGAGTTATGATTGTTGTTACTGAAAATATGAGATCTTATAACTCATATATGCCAATCTTCGTATTGAACTGCAATAAGTATCTGGATGTGACACTTATTGGTTTCGACTTTCAATTGATTACTCTATTCCCCTCATTGAAGATACTCTGAAAACTATAGTTGGCGTAAAAAAGGTTTCACTTTGGTAATTGGTCTCGTAGCTCATTAATATTGATGGCCAAAGACACCTATTACAAATAGCCTGTCGGTACGTACACATTATAAAGATACCTACATACGTTAATTTTTTCCAATAATAAAATTAATGGCTGTCTCGGACCACCTGTTATTCAGAACAATTTAATTACACGTCATTGTTTTGTAATAGTTATGAAAGGAACATAATTGAGATGTACAGTACCACTTGTAATTGCTTTATTTATTTTAATTGCCACTAGCTTTGTTTTTTTGATCATTCGGAAGGGGGAGAGACCACCGTTTTAATAAAAATAAAACTTTAATTGGTAACCGTCATTTCATTGTGTCTGTGTTTTAATAAGTTGTCATCGCGTGACATTGTGTCTAACGAACCTATCGGGGTAGTATCGCCAGGTGTCCTGAGTACTGTCGCTTTAGTGACGCTTGCGCCGGAGCCACCGCTGGGCTCAATGGGCACTGCCCCCGGCTTCCGTGACGTCACATTTTCCCTTGACTTTTACAATTAAGTGCCGTAATAAGCCGCTGACAGCTGACACTTCTTTCTTTCTTTCCCACTCATATTGATACAGCAATTATGTGGGTTTTATTAAAACTAATAAAAGCCTGTTATTGTCTCACTGCTGGGTGCAGGAGAACCAATCCTCTGTGGATGACCACACCTGCTTGTTCGTCGTTTGGCTACTTTTGATTAGTATGTCTATGTTCAACTTTATAATGGGCGTCTTAATCGTGTAGAATAAATATCTTTCTTTCTTTCAGGCTTAGACCAGCACCCTAATTACGTAACACACTATTTTTTTATCTGAATCATTTCGAAGCCTATTGCTAATCCATTGCTTTATATGTTCGAAAAATGTATCTGCTCAACAACGTAAATAAAGCAATGAATGTTGTTGAACTGTCAAAATGAACCCATTCCTACTGTTAGTGTGTTACGTAATTACCCCGCTGGTTTCCTCTCAATGATTTCCTAGAAAGATTGAACCCGTAATGTCACGTGATTTAAACTTATAATATTTTTAAAGTTTCAGTATTAAATTGTGATGAAAAAAATTAAATGTTTGACTAAAAGCCGTACCAAAGGCAAACTTGAAAAAGTTTTAAGAACTACTGTAGGTACGGTTGTCATTTTTGCATGAGATAACCTTCCCTTTAAACTTAAAGTGAACTTTATACCCGACTACGGCGAAGCAAAAAGGACGTAATATATTTAAATATATTTAATACATTTTCATAGTCATGTTCAGAGGGTAGCCGTGGTCATATGCCACATACCCTAACAAAACAATACACTCTAGCAGTAAGAGATCATAAGCTTTAAGGCAAGTGGCATATGACCACCGCTATGAATATGTATTAAATATATTAATATATGTTACGAGTAAGTGTTTATTTAAACTATCTATATAAATAAAAATCAATTTCCAAAAATGTTTGTCCGCGCATCACTTCAAAGCGGCTGGCTTTTTGGCAATTTTTTTTTTGTTTTGTTTGAAATTGTCAGGACACGGTTTGTATGAAAGATTTTTTTTTGGAAAATCCATCGGGAATGTCGAAAATTTGGATACTATTTTTGTATGAAATTCACCCTGGGCGACGCCGGGCACGAACAGCTTGTAGACGATAAATATTGAATAGTTTGTATATAACAATTCCAGATGAGAATATATTCTTGTTTCATACTTTTTAGAACGTGATTTTTCTGTAGTCGGTTTTTAGTTTTTGAACTTACCTCTTTACCCTAAAATAAAGCATTTTTCTGTACTTCCTTAACCTCTTAAAAAAAAATCTAAGTACATATTTTTAATAAAATAAGTAAAAGACACATTTTAATAAGTACCTACTAGAAATAACGATCAAATAGATCAACCATTCTGATTATATAAAGTACATACATCTTTTATAGGGTACTGTGTTAAATGTTACAACAAATTACCTTGTGATATATTGCAATTCAATGAAAGAAAATTTAAAACTCATATTAAAAGTACACTTTGTAAACAAGCAACATATTACAAATTAGAGGGTTATATGCAAGACAAGAGTGCTTGGAAATATGCTGGTCCTACTCCACAGGACAATCTAGAGTCTAGACAAAATCAAACTGGATCCTAATTTAATTGTATACCTAATTTATAATTTTTATGACATTGATTTTACATTCTGTTATTACTTTAAATAACTCACACAGAAAATTATCATTGATTTTTTTTTTTTGGGAAATCATCTATTTTTACAATATTTGTAAATATGTGAGCACCACATACTTATGTATCTATCACATAATCAATTTACCAGTTTTTTTTTTTTACTTTTTTTGTTATTGGTTTTTCTAGATGCATCGTCTTCACATATAATCATATAAATAATGTATACAAAATATTGTAAAAAAAAATAAAAATGTAACGGTGGAGTTTCGTGCCCATTCTTCTCCATACGAAACTACAACTAGAATCAATTCTATTTTTTTTTGGAAATTTTGACGTTCAAAAGTGCCTTTTATGTGCCTATTTGAAATACCAAAATGATTGACTTTGACTTTGACTTCCATTTTTCGAAATAAATTATTAAATATGTCCGTACCCAGCAAGATGCATTCTACAATCTTAAGAGTGTACCATCAATTTTATTTAAAAAGGTTGCCATTATATTAGTTAAAACCAAATCTGCAAATGCAGTCCATAAATAAAGTTATATAATTTAATGTTCTCAGACGTCAAAAACACGAAGAAGAATGTTCCAAGTGCCCTCGAAACAACAATACGCCCTCAATTATATTGTGCCAAATTTAATATTCACAATAAATCGCGAATAGTTTCTATATTTGTACCAACATGCCCACGACATGCGACCTCCGCGTCTCAAATATAAATAACTGTTGTGCGTGTGTGTGTGCGAGAGTTGTGTGTGTTTGTGTGTTTACAGCACACGAATTACATTTCACAAGCAAGCGAAACAATACGAGCTGTTTGGGCGTGGCACACAGCGAGTGCGAAGCGATGCCGAGATATAGCAGGCGACGAGTGATACAGTAGCCACGCAATGTAGGTGCGTACGAAGGCGGCGCATAAAAAATATCGCGTGATCTTCGCGTTCGCGCACCTTCTCAAAATTCACATCGATCTGCAGCATGTCGCAACTCGCCTGCAAACTTATTAACCACAAAAAGTTAATTTACATCTCATATATTTGCAATTCATCAAAACAAAACTCTTCATGCATAGGAAATATAGCGAATATCAAAACATGTTTTCAAGACATCCGTTATGTGCATGTGTGATGTTTGCATTACAATATTAAATTAAACCAATAAATCTCAATGAATAATGTACAGTCGCAGTCTAAAAATGTTAATCAGTTTTCAAATTCGATTCTTTATTATACTGTGTGCAGTAAAGTCTAAAATGCTATATCTACGTATCTACTTATTACTTTATAATAGTTGTGAAGTATCTATTCTAACAAGAAGAGTATTAATAATTTTTTGATGATGAAAGTCAATTCTAAATTTAAAGTATAAAAAATGTAAAATATAAAAAAATTAAAATATAATGTCATTGTAAAAAATAATTGCATTTCTTACAATGACATTTATCAAAAATAAACAAAATATAACAAAAATTTATTGATTGAAATAAAATGGCAAGTTTATAACCTTGCAACAAAGAGTTGAAATATTATTTCTCAATTAAGATGGCTTGAATGTTAGTGCTATATCACGAGAACTCAATGTATCTCGATTCACTGTGAGGTATTGGATTCGGCGTCATGGCGAAGAAGGGCAAAGAACTGATCATTATTCAGACCAGGCAGTGGCGGATATCAACCGCCGCGCAAATAACTGATATGGTTCGACATTACGAAGAGCTCAGGTTCACAGCAACTGTCATTTTGCTGCTTTGTATGATGTGAGTCGTCGGACGGTTCGGCAAGCTTTGGACCGACCGGGGCTACACTACAAACATGCTATTAAACTTTAATTATTTACATGTCCTATTAAAATGAAACTCAAACCTCACCACAAAACTACCCGACTTAATTTTGCGCGACAATATCTTGATTTTGTTGGGCGATTATTATTTTTCCGTCAGTCAAATCGGAAGATTAATTTTATGGCGTTACATGGTATAGCTTCTAGTGTAACGCGGAATTAAACATTAAATGCATGAAATATGCTCTGATTTGAAACAATGGCAAAATATACATATAATAACATCAATGAATAACAATGGAGTATAAATTATCATTTAAACTGTTGTATATTTTATAAAATATAGCCCTTGTGTTTTGTTTAAACAAATATACAGACATATAATTTGTTTGAATGTATGTTAATCGCGAAAAATAGAGGTATGTCTGGTGCTATGGAGGTATTTTGACATCTGTTCCGAATGGGTCAGGGTCAAGGCCCTTCCGTACCTTCACGCTTGGGACAGGGAGGTAGGTAGACAGGGGTGATCTATTATCCTCTTGAAAAGGTAGGTGTATCTTTTCTCCCGCAAGTGAAGTAAAAGTGAACTAAGGCTACATATCAAGAGTCTCTTGTGAGCTTTTTCACTAAGCCTAGCAATGTTCCCTTTGAAGTGCTACCGTGCACAGCCGGTTCTGAAGACTTGAAGAGGTCCTCAACAGGCTGAAAATGATGACACGTTCTAAGTGGTTATCATAATCGCCGGTTTAATCCACACTAAAAAGCAACTAACTTGCTAACAATACGACGGACTTTATAATTGAACCGTGCTCCAAATGCTTCGGATAAAAAGTTTGGTACGTAAAAAAGTATTATTTAAAATCAAATTAAGGACATTTCTGCTTTGACAGAAAAAAACAGAGAATGTTGTTAATTTAACTTCGCATTTTGTGTTTCCTGCATATGTGTGAATGCTGTTTTTCAGTAGTGCCGCTAACTTGAGACCAAGTGTAACTTTCATTCAATGTACGAACGGCGCACGGCTATATATCAAGCTATACATTTCCAGTATAAGCTGACTTCTCATTGTAAGAAAAGCCTATACAATGCGAGGTCAGCTAAAACTGGAAATGTATTGCTTGATATGTCGCCGTGTGTACAATTGTATTTTTGTTTTTCTCCTGGATTAATGCTCTAGTTCTCTGTATGGCTAACTACGAGTAGTCTCCATTTGTCTTTAAATTAAATTTTAGGTACGTGATAACAAAAGCTAGTTTTGAAACTCTCTTGCTTTGCTTTACCACTGTCATCTAAATATTTGAAATTAAACCAGCTAGAACGTGTGAACTTCGTGCGTGATTTTAATAAGGTTCTATTTTAATAGGGTTCTATTTTAATAAGGTTATATTTTAATAAGGTTCTATTTTCATAATGTTATATTTTAATAAGGTTCTATTTTAATAAGATTCTATTTTAATAAGGTTCTATTTTTGGTACGTATTGTTTTCGAGTGTACTTTCCTTGTTGCATTGAACTCTTAACAACAATAAACATTTACATAATTGTGATGGCTTCCCGATATCTTGTGGCGAAATAAAATCATTCCGATTCTGACATCCAGCGCCGTCGGCGATCAGGTCCCGAAAAGGTCATAAAACAGTCTGTTGTCAGGAACGGCAGTGGAATGAGCAGCAGTAGGCCCGCCCCGCCGGGCCGGCCACGTCCCGGACACACGACTACCGTGGCCCGGCCTCACGACTAACTTGTAAGATGATTTTTTCGTGATCCGACGTTCATTGTTCAGTAGCTGTTACGATTCGATTGAAATTGTTTACATGCCCACTGCGGTGGGCCGATATACTCATCCTTGTATAGCTACTTTGTGTCGTGATTTTTACAGTCACACGTTTTTGGGGTCTCGTGAGGCGTGAATGTGTGCTTGTAGTACGATCATGTCGCGTTGTTCGTTCTGCCGATTCGTGAGATGTTTTGTGCGATTAAACACAGTGATTAGAATACCTACGTTGTATCGAAAACTGTTAAATTAAAAGCTCTTTAAAAGTTAATTTAGTTAATCTACATAAACTTCCTAACACAGTACACGACACATTCGCAAATAAATTACCGTGCAGAAAAACGAGCAGACCGAAATGGAAAATGCCGATACGTAACAAACAAGCAAAGTGGTTGATGCAACGACAAATACTAACTCTTATAATAGACGTGCATTCTATTCAAAAGGTATTTCAAAGAATTTTCTACAATACCGTTCAGTTAAGAAAGCGCCAATCGTAATGGCCCTCATACGTTATGGAAAATAGAGTGCAATAGAAACAATTTGTACTCCACGAACGGAAACAATGTTCGAGATATCTTCAGGTGGGTACAATCGCTCGCTAAAGTCCCGAACGCTCAACACTCACAAATTAATTAACACTTTTTAAACTCGCACTCAGAATGAATCTGTGGCGGTAGCAATATTCAGATCGAAAGTCTCTAATTGAATCTGTCGGTTGCTCTATAGTTTCCAACGTTGATTCTGAAGTTTCTTATCCCGAAAATGTTTTAAACTACCACTGAGATTTTCACGCTATCTTCGGTTTAATGGTTCGATTTATTAATAGGCTCTGTTTTTAATTGCGCACTTATTGCTACGGACACTTAAGTTGCTATCGTGACATATGGGCGTTACAAAAACCGATGTTAAAAAGATACCTGTATGTAGGTACGTATGTCTTATACTCATCATAACCAAGAAGAAAAGAAATGTGTTACTAAACAGGTGCAAGCAGCGAAGGGATGGCAAAAACTAATTTCATCCATCCAAATTGTTCTGTATTTAGTCATACACGCACTTGTCCACAACTAGTTTTTTAGTTTTCACATCAGTCAGAATTCTCGAGGCGCTCACAAAAACGTTCGTGCCAATTAATTTCGCACAGCCGTCGCATTTTCACTTGAATTACAAATGCAATTCATAATACGTTAAAAATAACAACCAGAAAGAACTGGGCAAAAGTGTTGAACGACAAAAAAGTCTTTATTAGCACCATTACAATTTTTACAAGGCTTTTATTGCACTTTAGTAGGCGAGTGTACGTGCCTTCAGCGGGCCTCTCGGCCCTACACTTAATGCAGTTATGCAAAACACTGCAAATATCTCGTTTGCCTCCACCAACTTACCCGAGCCGCCCTGTTTTTTTTTCGCGTTTTTTACATTACCTACGTAAATTACATTTTCATTATCGTGCACTGGATGCCTGAAATTTTTCAATTTAGTACCTTTACTCTCTTTTTTTAAATCAATTGTTTCGTTATAAAGCTAATTTTCCACGTTCTGGGAATTTTATTACGCGGAAATTAGTTTGATTTAATTTTGTGAAGAGTTTCTTTACAAAGGAAGCTGTGTTTATCCTCGTTGTTAGAAAGAGCTGATCTTCTTTATGTTTAAATTTTTAGGTTTTACTAAAAGATATATAAACTGAGCTTTTAAAAGAAACAACACGATAAGGCAAGCTGACTTTGTGAGTTTATTTTTGCTGTTCTAAATCATAGGTAATGACATTCCACAGTTGTCTTCTTAAGTATATCCTCGAACTCGCGTCGTGATAAAACTGCCACTAGCCAGCGTCATACATTGCTAAAACACTAGTACAGAAACACTCGGTTTCTTATTCATAAAAGTAATTTTCGATCCGCCACTTATGCAAACATGCCATTGTTTCGTATCTGGCAATATTTTCTACTATTTCGGTCCGTTCCGCCGGCAATTTTCCGGTCGGCTGGGCTCGCTGAGACTCCCGCACCCGGAAGACTGTGCCTCCCGCATCACGCGTGCTCTCATTTGAATAACATTAGTACTACAAACAATTGAAAACGCACTACTTGGAAAAACGTTATCATTTAGCTCTATCTTAAGCCTAATTGACTATGGGCCGTTGAAGAATCGAATCTTGGTTGCCAGTTTTAAAATAAACATATTCTACATTCAAAAAATTGTCTGGTGTTGCAAGTGGTGAAAGTGTAAATAAAACTTGTACTGTATTCTAAAAATAGGTGAAACTTTCAATCTTGTTTCCGTGAATATGAAAATCGCAATCATGAATCTAGTCCACCCTATGATTTGGGATCATAGAGGGCGTAACAGGCAGAGTTGCAATTCAATTGGACTAGAATCGTAAGTGGCGCGGCCGACATTGTGTCACTGGCCTTACAACCTTTACATGTGAGTCGGTCATCCGCTTTTAGGGGACCATGTTTTTATTTATTTGGAAGAAGTTTTAAGAAGCTTATATTTGCAATAATGGTCACTGCTTTAACTAATATAATCGTACTCGTAAGTGATCTTATTCTTGTTACAAATCTTCAATCAAATTCAATTCACAAAGTATTAACAGTTTTGCCGTCCAGTAAAATGACCCACCGTGATGTGTCATTCGTATCCGGCCTGCCACCTAGCCAAACAAACCGAAAACCTGGAAAACCAGAATTATTAATCTTGCAGCCAAAAATACTTCAAACTTACGCCTCATACGCCTTAGAATTAGATTAAATAAGGAACAACACACAATTGTCACCCTATGTAACCCCATACCTACTAAAACTTGCATGGAGATTATTTATTCAGAGACCGGGTAACGTCCAAGGCAGTAGTATGGACGGATCGCGCTCCATTATAATTGTGATCACTGAATTGATTGAAAACATCGGTATTTCAAATTTAGATTTTATTCGCGCCTGGAGCTCAGGGTTGGTAAGTGTATTCAGTACTGCACATTCATGTCTTGGTATGGTGATGAAAGTCGCGATGCGACTTGGAGTTTTTTTCATGGAACGTAAAGTTATTTTGAGGAGAGTATTTGGATTTTTGACTTTTGTTTTTCTATGCTGCTGTTATTAGAAACCTGTTGAGATTGCTCTTAAGGATTTGCTCATTGAAGCAACAACCGATCTTTTCTATGAAACTAAGCTGAAAATCGAGCTGATGCTAGAGATTGTCGCTACTCACTCACTTCATTTAAGTTTTCACGGTGTGATTTTTACAGATTAGACGCGCTGAATTTTAAAGCTATGATAGTGACAATAGTTTCCACCAAACCTCGTAAACCGGCGTTTTTCGCCTAAGTAACACATATTATAATTTTCATAGTTAACACGACGTCCCTGATTGCTCGCCCGTCCCGAGGGGGGTTCCTTAAAGCTATAAATACGGCTAACAACAATACGTCGTTCAATGTACGGAATTTCGCGTCGCTACTGGATCCATTGAAACGCGCGTTTTTTATTACTTATTCAGTTATTGGTTGATTATGTACGTACAAACAAATATAGACATGTTCTTTTATTAATGTGCGGTCGAGATGTGGTCAATTGTGGTCATATTGTGGGCTTGAAATGACTTGGCAGTTGTTGAGTTTTATGTACGGTTTTTATGTTCTGGTCGCTGAGCTTTGGGCTGATTTCTCCATATTTGGAGGCAAATAAATACTGCGATTTCAGGCCGTTATACTCGTAAGACCTCACGATGTTTCCCTTGGCCACCTGTCAGTGAATCCTAGACTGAAAACTAAAATAAAATATTAGGACGGGGAAATAGTTCTTTCGTATTTCATACAGGGTGTTCCGTAAATAATGGATCAAACGTAACGGGTAGGTAGCTCTCTTGATTTCCAACAACTAATTTAAGTAGTTTATAAAAAAGACCACCACGGTATAAATTTTTATTCAAGACTTTTTTTTTTCAATTTTACTATTTTTTCTACCAATATTCAGTTTTTTTAATGCTGTCGCTGCAAATGATAAAACTTTTAGGTATGATTTTTGTTAAACATTTATTAATAGCTTACTAATGTATTACGATACCGTTTTTGTTAATAACGTTATATTTGCCTTAGAAAAAATATATTGAATTGAAAAGCTTTTTTTTATCGTTAAATCGACCAAAATTTAAAACAATAAAAGCTATTCAAATGAGTTGTTGGAAATCAGGAGAGCTGCCTAACCGTTACGGCTGATCCATTATTTACGGGACATGTATACAATTTGTATTCGCTGTATACCCTGTATACAAATTCAAGACTAAGAGCTTGTGTGGCACCCAAATATCGAGCATTTTTGTATACCCAGACTTTTTCAAATAGGTTAACACTGTTTTGTGGTCAACCCCTAACTCTTCAGCTATGTCGTAACTACAAATATCGGCATCCTGCTCCACTTTTTCAAAAATGCCATCGATTTTATCCGTAACAGGGCGACCAGAGCGAGCTGCATCTTTGACATCAAAATTCCCGGACTGTAAACGCTTGAACCAACTTAGTGCTACTCTTACTGACACAGCGTTAGGTTCATAAACGACAAATATGTTATTCGCGGCTTGTGTCGCATTTTTGCCCTTTTTGGAATAAAACTTCATAGTATGTCGAATTTCTTCGTTAGATTCACTCATTTTGGCGGACAGAAAAAACAATAAAAAAATGGCAGGAAATCGTTTTTACTTTTCAAACGTTTTTTTTTTTAATGTTATCTATTTAATGGTATCAAAACCGGCCAGATACAAACAGAGTCAAAGAGATTTTAGCATAAGCATAAGCATAATCAGCCTATAATGTTCCCACTGCTGGGACACAGGCCTCCTCTCTTTGAGAGGGAATGGGCTGTAATCTACCTCGCGGCCCAGTACGGGTTGGTAGACGTCACATGTCTTCGAATTTTTGGTTTTACTACAACTTTATACCTATAAAATACGAAAAAGCTTTTTCCCCGACCTATTTATTACTTACGAGTCACACTGAAACGGCAGAACAGCTTTTCGCAACTTAAACTTTACACACAGGGAAGTAGGTATAGCTTGCCCTGGAATAAACTATAGGACACTTTTATACCAGTGAATCTTTTTAGGGTTCCTAAACCCAAAGCTGATAATATCGAGAAAATTAATAATGCATTAAATAAATGAAAGTGAGAACCATAGCTGTTAGATTGAGATAGCTGTCACTCAGCAGACGCCGGCGCCGGCGCCGTATCGTGTATGCTAATAATATCTACATTTTGTCCAGCATAGTGCTGACTTGGGTTAACTGCGTGAGCATGAAAGATCGGCCCGTTCGATCGATTCCGCTGATGTGGCACCTGGCTCTTGAATTACTGTACTATACTTATATATTGATCTCTGAGTTTGTTTCGGCCTTTATTCTCAGAGTAGGCAGATAGGAAACGCCGACCTCGTCTAGATTTTAAAACATGATTGGCGTTTAAAAGTTATTGTACAAACCTACTTACAGAAATAAAATCATTTATGATTTATATACTACTATATTACTGACTATTTTATTAGTTGAGTAAATGGTTGGAGCTTTATCATATTTTTTCAGGGAAGAGAACATTCAGGAGGAAGTTATAAATTACTTTTTAAACACTAGAAACCTAACAAATAAGAAAAACATTTCTTTATAATCAGTTCACGCTGCAACCGGGCAACCGGACAAAACGTCAATTACAACAACAACAACAACACAACAACAAACAACATTCAATTATGAGACAGAACCCATACAAAAATCTTTCGAGACCTAGAACTGACTAACCCATTCAATTACCCACTGCAAAACATTCTCTCTTTTAATAATCTACATCAAGGTGAACAGAAATTGAAAAAATAAAGCTAGATTTCTCTTTTAAATCCTCATTGTAATACAAAAGATTGTCAGCATGAAAAGCGTGCCAAAACTGAAGGTTTGACATAAATTAAAATTGCAATTCAGCACGTCGTTGTGCGATGTACTGAATGTACTATGTAGTGAAAGTAAAACATAATTCTAGAGGGATAGGTGTAGGGTGGAGACTCGTAGGGGTGACATCATATTATGCTTTCAGGTTTACTTGCTTCGATATAGATGTTTTTTCATTTTTTCATCTTAGCGAAATGAAGCAAACTTTAGGGAAAAACGACTACAGTCAATGATAACTGATAGGAGAGACGTGTGGATAAGGATGGTGATCAGCTAATTCAAGTTGTATCCCGGATCACAAGCTGTTCAAACTCTCGCGGATGTAAAAGCTCTTCTGTGGAGAAGACCATTGGTCACCTTTTAATAGCATTCAATTGTTCGCCAAGTGCCAATAGTGTAGTGCACAGTAGCTGAAATCAAATGGAATCTAACCTATGCTCAGGGCATTGTTTTGACGACTCATATTGACCTGTGGACTTAATTTTGCTGATTTTTCAAATGCAAAGCTTTTACTGGCAAAAAAGTGGGTAGGCTAGCGCTTAAAAAAAAACAGAATTTTCTTTCTATAGTTTCAAATTTTAGATAAGACTAACTAATCCATAGAAAAACTTAGACACAAAGACACAATCGCTGCGCCCTCCCAGTAGACATAATCACTGCGCCCTTCCAATAGACACAATCACTGCACCCACCCAGCAGACACAATCACTGCGCCCTCCCAGCATACACAATCACTGCTCCCTCCCAGTAGACACAATCACTGCGTTCCCAATAGACACAATCACTGTGCCCACCCAGCAGACACAATCACTGCGCGATCCCAGCATATACAATCACTGCTCCCTCCCAGTAGACACAATCATTGCGCCCTCCCAGTAGACACAATCACTGCGCCCTCCCAGTAGGTACCTCATAAGATCCAGAAATTGATGTGATAGTCTTAAATAAGGTGCCATTATTCGCTTGAAACAACTGTTCTGCTTGAACTTACAACAACAGTAACTTGAACGGATTCATGACCCTCTCAGCAGTAGGTATATGACATCTAGCAAAAGACTGCTTCAGAAGCAGTTCGTGAAAAAGTACAATATGCTCTTTACTATTCTAATGGTCACTATGTTTGGCTTGCTAGTTAGAGGCCATAAAGTATTTCTGAGCAAAAGTAGCTAAAGATAATTTAGTAGGTAAGCCTAGCTACTAAACCGTCTTTGGTTATGAAAAGTTATTCTTATTCGTCATAGCCAAAGATGTTTGACTTTCACATTGATGGTCCTAGAGTTAAATTTACTAAACCTGACGGAAAACTGATTTCGTATAAAATGCAAAAACATGGAGCGTGTCATCCCTATGGCACAAGAGACGCGAGGCGCCGGCAGCTGGCGGCGGGCGGCGGGAACCTCACAAATATATAACAATACTGGAGATGAGAGTGAGTCGCTAGATCAAAGCCCGGCCACGCCGCGACGCGCTTTGTTTACGCCAACGCCGGCGAACCATCGACTAATCAACCAACTGATTAATTTAATTAAACATTACGAGAAAGTTCTGTTTATTTTACGTTTCCTCGGGCCCACATGCGAGTTCAAAGGAATTACGCCGGGAATGTAAACACGGGGATATTGTTGGGACGCGAGCCGAGACGTATTGTGCGTTGTCGACGCCTCGGCGACACCTCTTTACTCCGCGGCGGAGGTTTAATAGTCGCAGTCTACACGCGAACTGTCCTCGACTGTTAGATTACCTGCACGTGCCTAATTCCCCTTCTTCAAGTTGTTACATTTTTATAAACGAATGAAGTGCTGAATCACGCATTCCCCCCTTTTTCTATTGCTACCCTATTATCTTCATCCTTCAGTGAGGTCTGCGGTAGTAATGGACCGTCTACTTGTTCTTGTGTCGATGACATTATTTTGTCCATCCAGTACGTAGCGACCTCTGACATGTCAGGAATTTTGTATTAAAGCTCCCGCAGACAGGTGCGACGCGACGCGCGACGGTGCGGCGCGATTCTTGTAGAACAATTTTTAGAAGTTTTCATAGAAATTGTCCTACTAGAGTCGCGTCGCGCCTGTCTGCGGAAGCCTCTATGGTTTGATCGCCGAAGCTCCCGCTCGCGTTGTCATTGCCTGCCATAGCCACTGCTGACATAGCCAGCTTATACGAAATAGTCGTGCGGATATAGGTAGGTACACTTCTTATTATTTCGTTATATCTCTAATTAGACCAAAAGACCATTTCAGATACCAATCTGCATGGTCTTCGCATGACCTGACCAAGATTATGTCTGAACTTTAAAAGAGACTGTGACCTCTGAGTTTGTTTCGGCCTTTCTTCTCAGAGTAGTCAGATAGGAAACGCCGACCTCATTTAGTTTAAAAAATATGATTGACGTGTAAAAGTGTTTGTACAAACCTACTTACAGAAATAAAATCATTTATCATTTATCATTTAGTGACCCGCCCGTGCTTCGCACGGTTTTTACAACTTGACATAACATCGAGATTGCTTTATCATTATGTAAGTTTAATATTAATGTATTATACACATAAACCTTTCGGAATAAAGGCTCCCACAGACCGGCACGACGCGACTGCGCGACGCGACTTTAGTAGATCAATTTCCATGAAGTTTTTATAGAAATTGTTCTATTAGAGTCGCGTCGCGCCTGTCTGTGGGAGCCTTAAATTATCTAAGTAATTGTGAAAACCGCATGAAAATCTGCTGCGACGTTTAGAGGATCAACGCGGCCACACACAGACACGAAAAGCTACTTTACTTTATAATATTTATAGATAGAATAGATCATTTGGCTACTGGTGTCCCTACAAGGCTGCTCATAATTTGATATTGTATATTTAATTGACAAAACAAAGACAGCGAATAAGCTTAACCTGCGCGTGATCACTTTAGTTTCTTACGTTATTATTTTTTCTTACTGTGGAGCTTAATGATCTGCATCCCCAACGGTAAAACGTTCCTCATTTTATAATAGTTCAACACCCACTTACAGCGCCGTCGGCTGTAATAATATTAATTAATATTAATACTAAAGAAGGTCGGACGTTAAATAAATCGAAATTTCATTCGTCGACGGCCATGCTCGACAACTAATGGCACAAATTGAACGATAACGCAATTACTAATCGTCTGTTAAGACCCCCGCCCGAGAGTTTCCGCGCCCTGTTTATAATTAATTTACTACATTAGTACTGCGTATGTTCGTCTGTTCGTCTGTGTGTCTATTGTTTTGTTTTAATAATGTAAGCGAAACTGGCGCCTCGTCTTCCTCTTGTTATGATAAAATCATATCATTTTATTTCTGTTTTCCTTAAGCAAATGGAGTGTAATGTTAAATCATTACTACTCGAATACCTCTCTCCCTAGCCATGGTTTGTACATTAGTATGGAACGAGAACATTGTCTCATGTTTATTGTGTCTGTAATGTTGGCGACGGCACGGTTGGCGCAGTGGTTAAGCGATTGACTGCTGCGCTGCGTGTCGCGGATTCGATTCCCGCTCGGAACAAATATTTGTATGAACTACAAGTAGTTGTTCCGGGTCTGGTTGTTTGTGTATGTGAGTTTAAATGTTTGTAAACGCACCCACAATACAGGAGAAATTGCTAGTGTGGGCACCGTTCTTATTAAAAAAAAAAAAAAAACTGTTTAAACCTCAGCGTGAAATCTTAGCTGAAGGGAGCTTCAAGTAAACTGTCATCCTACCTGACGGTAGGGAATCTAGGGATTGGCAGCTCACTTCCTATGTATTCACGTCACTCAAATTTTCCCGGTGATTTTTTTACAAAATAGATCGGTTGATACCAAAACGTTCTGTCAGTTCTTGATATAAAAGGAATCTAGTAAATTGTTTTGGTGAACAGTCGAGGACTAGCCGAAGTATAATGTATAATTATATTGTCCATCGAAAAGCAATAGAAAGAGGTCGGGAAAAAATACCAGTTGAAAACGAAATGAACAACGTAAAACGCGCAAAAGTTTAAGCGGCAACTAATTAAAAAAACAAAAGGAAAGAGGATGGCTCGACGTGCGGGTAACTAGCTTCCCGAATTATACAACTCGTTTCTTTTTCTCGCGCGTTTTCGCTTTCGTCCGGTTAATTAGGGTTAAGGAGGTCGTATGTTGCATCACCGGGGCGGGGCGTTTTCACGGTCATGTGTAAAGGGGCTAACCAAGGATTTACTTCGCTAGATTTACCCTCACCGTACTTAGAGCCCGTTGTTTGATACATAGTTAAACATAACCAATAGTCAATTTAACAATTAGTCACTTGACAATAGTCAATAGCTGTCAAAGTTTAACTACTCTGTCTGCGCATGGTTAACTTTTATAGCAAATTGTATTTTGTTTCAACTGTAGTTAGCTTAACCATTTGTCAAACAACATACTTCTGTCATTTTTAACAAATTGTTAGTTTTACTAACGCATTTTAACTATTAGTATGTTTGACTTCTGATCATGCAAACAACGGGCCCTTAGGGCATGTTGTTTGACAAATGGTTAAGCTAACTAAAGTTAAAAAAATTGACAATTTGCTATAAAAGTTAACCATGCGCAGACAGAGTAGTTAAACTTTGACAGCTATTGACTATCGTCAAGTGACTAATTGTTAAATTGACTATTGGTCGTGTTTAACTATATATCAAACAACGGGCCATTAGTCACGCGAAAAAGTGCCCATAGTGAAAAGAATGAGCACACACATATTAAATACCGTTTCCATGACAATCAAGTCAATTCACTGCGTCATTGTGTATCATCTTTTCACGCAGTGGGCGTATCTGACGATGTATGTAACGGCGGCTATTTAAATCGCGCTAAAGGGGCTAAAAGCTCGTACACACTGGCGCGACGCGACGCCCAGCACAAAGGCACCGAGTGTCGCGCGACGAGGGGCGCCTTTGTGTAGCGCTGTCGCGTCGCGCCTGTCTGTGGAAGCCTTGACGCCCCAATGATTTAAGTCGCACGCTTTTCACATCTTGGATTGACACCCGAGACGTGAAAAGCGCCAACTGTAAGTAATTAATGCATAGGACACGTTGAATGCTGTCGGTACTGTTATACCTTTCTCAATATATGAAAGTGGGGGCGTATGAGAAAGGAAACTATATTTAATGTTTAACTAGGTTATTATATTTTATCAAGGAATTTGCTGAATACACCGACAGGCTCTAGCCCTGCCTACCTATCTCCAAACAAACTACCACCACTTTTCCTTCCTTATTTCAAACTTGCTTGACTGTTCGAGAGTAACCATCGATAATATATTAGCAGCCAGTCATCATAAGGTTGACACATGCAGATCATGGTATAATAATATACTTCGCCAGGTATAGCATTCCGAGACACAGTGGTCACGTGGGTGACACAAGCCTACGTCATCACCGCTGTGTTACCAGTAGTGTGTCATAATAACTCCCCAACCACCTTTATTACCTGTGCGAATCCGATAAATCAATGAGGTTTTAACTAACAATTACGTCGGTATAAGTTTAAATTGAATTGTTTCGTTTGATTAGAAAAACAAAACGACAATTTAAATGCTTGATATATATTTTTTAACAAAATGGTGACTGAAAATGTTTCCATACTTCTTGTTTTGTTGCAATAAATTGGCAACTGGATAGTGACGTAAGCTTGTGTCACTCTCGGAGTGCCAGACCTTGTTTTTTTAGACCATGATGCAGATAACCTCTACAGTACTTACCACTGATGTGATTACTCGTTTGCATTGTAAAGGAAGCTGAAATTCAAGCTAAGACTGTAAGTCGAAGTACCAAACTGTGAGATCTAATTTCATTACACTTTCCCTCTTCATATAAAATAAGTACAATCTGTGCATGCGAAAATGCTAATACCGAAAAGTCGTCGTGTTTGATGTAAAATGGCTGTCGGTCGACGCGTGAATTGCCTCCAACTTTTTCATTTTCCAACTTTTCCGGAGTTTGGGGTGATAGGATTGCATTTGCCAATAAAGGTAACCCAATAAAGGTCACCTATGATTGTTTGTGTGGTGTTTCGTTTCGATATTGACATTTATTGCGTGAGTTGAACTTCTGAAAAAATATTGTTTGACTCACAGACTAGAAAAAAAAGAATGACTCCGCGCCACGCACATCGAAAGTGAAGCACCGTACCGATCTATGTGTGTGTGTGTGTGTAAATAAGTGTCTTACTTGTGATATTGATAATTATGTTATTCCTTGACACGTTCTGGGATGTAGAATTATTATTAGTATTACACCATTTCACAACACAAGAAGGCATTATTTTATTTTATTATTTGACGTAAACAGTACCTACAATGACGCCGTAGTGCCGCGTAATGGCACCTTATATTGTAAATGTGTGCTTAAGGCAAGTTTGTACAACGGGTCCAGACTTATAGTGCTTCACTTTCGATACGCGTGGCGCGGAATCCTTCTTTTTTGTTCTAGTCCGTGGTGTGACTAGATTTTTTCGGTGAACACAAGAGCCTCACCTCTAGTGTTCACCGAAAAAATCTTAAGAGCACGGCCATTCCACATCAAAGTAAAACGTCAGGAAAACAACTAAGTAACTGTTTATTTTTTTAAACCAGCCTATTTATTTCCCACTGCAGGGCAAGGGCCTCTTCTCATACAGAGAAAGCACGAGCATTGATCACCACGCTTGCTCAAGACGGGTTGGCGATTCCAGACATACCTTTAATAAATAAATAAAAATAAAAATATCTTATTGTCAGGCATGCCCATGGGGTGTTAGTCCAAGTTTTAGTTACTGTTTCTCTACATACTTTTTAAACGGATCTCCCCTTTAATGTTATTTATTCTCCAATATTAATAAGCACATTACCTAATTCAGTATGCTCCTGTATGCAAGGAAGTCAGGTTTGACATTCGTCGTGAATAATACAACGAGCTTGTAATTTCGGTGCTATCGTACAGGCACGGGAGCCGTTTGTAAATTAAAAATAAATGTTCGTCAAAGTTGTCGGTATATAATTCAGGGCACCCTCTAACGGGCCATGTCGTAATTGGAAGCGTTAGATAGGGCTGTGAGATGATATTCCAAATACTATACACATGTAAAAAATAAAAATCGGAGCAGAATTTGCACGAAATGATCTAGCAAAAGGTGTTCAAAACGTTTTTCTGGCTGTTTTTAGAGTATTAAGTCCGTATTTTTGAGAACGAATGTTTAGAACGTTCGCATTCTAATCATAGGCTAAATCTGCCCTTAAAAACATTTTTACAAAAAACACAACTGACTTAAAAAAAAAACACAAAACTGTGAAAAATCAGTAACTTTAATTTCGGAAGTCGGTGGCAAAAAACGAAAATACCAAACCAATGACAACGAATTCCAAAATTAAAGTTATTATGATTAGAATGCGAAAGTTCTAAACGTTCGGTAATTTTTTGAAAAACGGTATTTTTTTAAAAATGATTTTATTTTTTATATATTTTTTGTGGTACCTACCCCACACAAATTCGTATACCACTACTTGATATGTAAATAACAGTGACAGGAAATTATTAAAACATCATCAATATATACTACATGGAAAAAATACACATTATTAAGGATAACTCAAAAACTCCTGGCCAGATATTGATCAAATTTATACGGGACCACATGGGAAACACCAGCTTTAAAATGAAAAAATAATCACCAACATCGTTTCACTTAGAAAGAAGTTAGGAAATAACAAGTCCTTTAAAAATACCTCTAATCTACCTATATTTTTCTTTTCAGGTCCATATACATAACAATAAAAGAGTTCTAAAAAAGTGACTTATTCCCCGTTTGACCGCACCATCTGTGTAGTCACAATTGCATGAAAAACAAACACATTACCCTCCTTTGAATGGCGCAGTCGAGTAAAAACACCCCCCAACGCTTCTTCACCCGAATTTAGGCACTGGAGCCTCATTCAAAGTATATAAACAGAAATGAATGTCCTATTTAAAAGATATATTTGGCAGCCCTATCCGCCCGTGGGGGGTAAGAGGGGGGATGGAGAGAGGGTGAAAATTAACATGTTTGTCTTGCTTACATCGTCGCCAACACTGAAACTACGCCTAAGTCAAATAAATTTCCTCCCGTTTAACATAAGCATATATACTAATGTTTTAAACAAACATCACTAAGGGACGACGTTTGTTCCCAGTAATTAATGCCTAAGTATTAAAATATTTCTTGTGTTATAATGATTTTGTGTTTGTTTTGGACGTATGTATTATGGTATATTACATTAAATCATGTTTGTAATCCCCGAACGGATAGCCAGAGGTGTGCATTGCATCCATTTTCGCCAGTTATGTTTCAGTCGTCCCTTCATGTAATTGGGGCCGAGCTTATTCCCATCAATGAGGCACAAATCCAAATACTTCCACACCCTACTACTGAGAAATGCCTTATGGAACACTTTGCCGGACATGGGAATCAAACCCAGAACCCCATCCAATGAGGCACTCGTTTGTAATAATTTGTTGACGAATTTTCCATTTACAAAAAAAAAACTCTATTTATGAATAGAGACGGGAGAGGAGAACCTTAACCATGCAATAGGTAATTTTAAAAAAATACACTGCCTAATTAAAAAATACACCAGTTTCGTATAATTATGTATTATGTAAACCATTTCGATGACACTAGCTTTTCGTTAATTTAGAATTTGACAATCGATTCGGGTTGTTCGGGGAATTTATAGTTAGGAGGATGAAAAACCGGTCTATCGACACTTTAGACTCACAAATTGTATTAGGTACTTAAATAAAAAAAACTCTTAACACACTGCTAAAGTTTCTATAATAATATAATTCAATCATCGAAAGACACGTGGCGACATCTATTATCATAAGAACGTTATTGTTGTTTTCCTCGGAAACAGTACTTTTTTTCGGGATGAAAGGTACCCTATGTCCGTTTCTGTATACCTGACCACGTATATGCAAAATGTCAGGATGATCGGTTCAGTGGTTTAGGCTTGAAAAGGTCACAAACAAACAAACTTACTTTGGCATTTATATTATGTTAGGATTAGGATAACAAGTGAAGCAACAATTACCTACTGGTAGAAAACTTGTTAGAATTCTATGTTTTTAAGACGATCATTCCACCTGTATTCGCAGATGGGGTAGGCAGAGTATATGTATAGCAGTAGCGAAGGGTAAATTTATGTATAACGTAAGCCGGATTACATTATTTGTGATTATATTATTTGTCTATAGAATACTGACTGTGCCATTTTTCAAAGGGAAGCTGGCAGAAATCGAGTTGTACGGAACCTTCGCCACTGGTGTATAGTAGGTAGCAGCTATAGATTCTCATATGTATATAAGTTCTTTGTAATAAGCTCGAGTCTATTGCCATCATTAGCATAGGATGCTGTTGCCAGCGATAAAAAAATGCCAATGGAAGAATCCAATCAAACTGATCGATCGGAATTAAGCCCATGATTCCACGCTCAGAGTCTGCAGCTACTCTGACCCCTGGACCAACTATTTATATTAATATCTAAATATATATTTTCAAAGCAGCTAAAAACAGTACAAATTCATATTGTCAATGAAGAAATTACCACCATTGTCATGTGACTGGAGCATACAATTTCCGACTACACATTTATACTTAAAGTAATAATGTCCACTATCAGGAAAATATAGCTTACACTGTAGTATTAGCTACAGCTAGACTGAAATTATTTCAAAGACACCTACTTACCTTACTGTATTTTATCGATTCAATACAGATCGCGTACAATTTTATTTTTATGAAAGTTAACGCTGTGTACTCTCCAGCAGCCATGCCAAATTCAAAGGTTTTTTTTTTAAACCAGACATGCACCTTTTGGCGTACACTTTGACTTTTATTTACTTTTCAAATCAATTCATTTATTTTTTGCCAACATAGGAAGGGGTATAGATGTTATACATGTTTTGATAATGTTCTCCATGCTCTGACGTCACTTAGGCATGCAAAATTTTACACATAAATTAACGATCTACTATAAAAATACCATGCTTAATAACAATAAATATTACAAAATTATTAAATTGGAAAATCCTTTTAACCATTTTATTTTTCAATGTCAAGAAGTAAAAATTTAAATATTAAAATTGAGCTTTGGTTCCTTGTAACATCTTTCTCTATGACCTGTAATTTGAAGTTCACAAATACAGGCAAGAAAAATAAATAATCCTGTAGGTATACTTACAGGGTGATATTATTTACTCAACTGCAATCGTCCTGTCATACTGATCTACTTTCCTTATGAAACACCCCCTTATATTCGACAGTACATTGTATTTCATGTATAGGTAGGCATGTTCTCTACCTACCGTTACATAGGAAGTTCTTTGGTTGGTGATTTCACAGGAAAATTGTCCAGTATGACAGTTAACCCCCCCCCCTTAGCTAAATGACAGCCTGTATTTAGACGGTCCATTTAACCACAGTTCTACAAATGATTCTAAATTATACAGGGTGTTCCAGAAATCCACCGACATACTGTATGTGGTGATACCTATGGTCAAGCTCTCCCACAATATAACAAAACATATGTTCCGCAAAATCTTATAGTTTTCGAGTTATACTAGATTAATAAGAAAAAAAGAAAATAACTGCCATGCGTCATTCTTTTGACTCTCATGAGTAAAAAAATCTTTTTAATAATAAGTTTTCCATCAAAATATTATTAAATAGTTAATGATGATTTGATTCGCCATAATAACTTACAAATTCATCATAAATTCACTATTATTTGATTTTCTTCCTCAATTTTTTTTTGTAACACTTAAGAGTTACAAAAAAAATATATATAGCTTAGCTTTTATTTTATTTATAGATTTTGATATAAGTTTTTGCTGAACATATGTTTTCCTATTTTGGGAGGGCTTGACCAAAGCTATCACCGCCGACAGTATGTCGGTCGATTTCTAGGACACCCTGTATAACCGAGGGGTGGTAACAGATTTTGGGAAGGAATTTGGGCACTCTAAAATTTTGCATAGTTCTCTCTGAAATAGACAAATACGGAAAGTAGAAATAAACTAGGCACACGAAATTTATCGATCATTGCAATAACAGTAAAATTATGAACAGGTTGAAGAACATGCTATAACATCATTACAAACATGTGGACAGCGTAGCTAAGCTATAAATAATAAACATTCTGTTCACTTAATAGTTAATAGTATCTCTTCTACCTATCATAATAATATGAATGGCGGAAAATTGTGTAAGTATCTCCGCTCGTAAACAACAATAATTTCACGACAAAGGTTTATTCCGCTCTTTATAACCCAAAGTCAATATAACAATACTAAAACATAATCATCCCTTCTAATATCAGCTTTAACATCATGAGAACTAAGGTTAATTTCAGAGTGACAAACATTGCTGAAAATGTCACAAGAATATATTGAAAGCAATGGAAAATAGACTTTGGTTGGTAAAAAATAAGGTTCCTAATGGCAAAACATAATTTGTAAAGCGACATACAGAGTGCGACGATTTATCAGGACCTGCGGTTTTTTTATAACAATGCATTGTTAAGTACTTGTCTGTCCTTATGAAACGACAGATGGTTAATGATATTTATTATTATTTTATAAGTAGGTCTGTCGTACATCGCCTTATTGAACAATTCTTGCTTAACGACCTGTTTCTCGAACAGGCCAAGCGAAAGCCCATAAATTAGGAAGTCATCATTGTATTATTACGGATCACGGAAAAGTCCGCATTAAAAATTAATCATCTTTCCATTTGGAACCATAATTATAAAGGATGCTGCCAAATTCAAAAGAAAGAAAGAACACACTCATCTCGATCATGATCAGACATTGGGCACCAAACATACAACAAAAACTAATTCCATCACAATTTCCTTGTCAAAACACCCCAATAACCGAATCGACCCTTAGTTAACACACCAAACTTAACTTAAAAACGTTTCAAGAGAAAAAAAAGCAATGGCGGACACAAACAATGGGCCGGCCCGCGTATGTGTAATAGAGAGGTAAAGTGCCTATCAAGCTTCAGACGCTGTAAACATATAAAATGAAGGCGCTTATTGTTCCTTCAGTAACAATAAGAGAAGCATTTTTCCACAATCGACTGAGGCCATTTCGAGTGAGAGGAGTGGAAATAATAACCGCTGGATACCGCATCGACGCACGTTTAAACAATCAAACGAGGAACAAAAAGACACTAATGTGGAAATGGATAATGCAGGAGCGACGTAGGGGCGGGGCGCCACTGTCGCAGACGAGCAAGGCTTTAACTGCGATGTGTTTGCGCTGAGAATAGTGTTGCGGAATGTGTGTGAACTATTCTTTATTTTTTTTTTCTGGTTCTGCTTGACTGTTTGTGGACGACGGTGTGATGGCAATATTAACAGTCAGTCTATTGAGAGTATGTTCGCAAGATCAATAGTAAAGAGGTATTTTAGGTTGAAACAGAACATGAATTCAATGATTGTGTAAAATAAATAAAAGTTGACGAGTTAGACTCAATTTTAAGTCAGCACTCAAATCTATGGTATTTTTTCGGCGGCTCCTCTCGCCTCCGTTTATCAAAGTGACCCCACACTACGCTCTATGAAGAGGATGTGTGATTAGTTTTATCCTTCGCCCCTCGGAGCGCCACCCCTCCACCTCCCTCACCCCCTTTGACGCGCCCTTCTCCTGCCATTCTTCGCCAACTGTATCTCGGAACAAATGAATCAGCCTGTATTAACGGGGAAATAGCTTTATCATAGCAAATTGAAAGGAAATCGCAGGACGGTTAACAATATGGAATTAAATAAATGGGAAACTAGTTGGTTTTAAATATCGTGGATGATATTTCTGATCAGATAGGATTAGCAGGAATAGTAGCAGCCAATATTACAAAACTGAAAGTCTTAGTCAACTTATAAAGCCACGGACACATTACTGTGTCGTGTTGTGTCGTGACGCGGGATACACCAATCAAACTAATCTGTTCAGGACTACGTCAAATCACAACGAGTTTTGATTGGCTAACACTGCGTCCGAAGGCGTCACGACACGAAACAACACAGTAATGTGAATCCGGCTTAATACATTCCCAGACTCCTAAATCGAGCCACCCTGCACTTTTTGGATAGAAGTCTATAACTTTTTAAATGGTCATGAATTCAAATTCGGAATAATGACGACACCGAAATGATGGCCAGTATGTCGGCTTCAAAATTGCATACAAACTTTTTTTGTGATTCATCATTATTTTGATGTTTTAGGCCTTAACACTGCACATGGAATTGTACAGTAGTTCGATTAAATAGTCCAGGAGTGTATTATCATCTTAGGCTTGGATCATATTATTAGCTGGCAAAGCGTAGCCTAGCCTTTTCTAGCTTGACGAAAAACATTTAGCTTTGATAATAATCGACGAACTATAACAATAATGATATCAGATGTGTCAAGATAGATTACCCTCCCAATACAAGATTGCGACGCAATTAGTACAGTGCAGTCATCTAAATTAATAGGACCAGTGACCACTGGTCTACTAATTAGGATGGTTGTCAAGACCATTGACCACCCTTACAACAATAGCGACATGTAATTATGTTTACACGGTTTAGGCCTTAATTAGAGTAATTAATAATTAGTCTATGGCAAAGGCCCCTTATTTAGTGAAAGCGAGATAAATAAAAGCTTCCTCATAAATTTTAGACATAGGTAAATCCTAAAAAACTCGCGATGTTTACCATTCTATGTCAATGGTTTCCAAGATGATGATAGAGAGTAGTCCCTAAGAAATACTTTACCTTAACGTCCGGACCATCAGCACTTTTTGACGAGCCTAATGTATTTGTAATAAAAGTATCCAGTTTTCCAACTGGACCAGGGACATTCTCTGTTTGGGCTCTCCGTACGTTCGGCCACTGGCCACCGATACGCAAGGCACCAAGTACCTTGATTATAAAACAGCGAAATTAAATTTCGCGTAAATCGTACGCTAGGGCCGGCTGGCGGACTTATTACGCGTATACATACGTAGACAGTAATTGCGCGGTACCGCGGAAGTTTATTATTGCGTTTCGTACGCAAAGTTTCGATTAGAGGGGCGCCACGCCGCGCAGCCGCCGGAATAACATAAATAATGACCGACTAATGCGCTGGATTGCACTCCTTTGCTATCTAGGAAGTTATTCGCGCAGACGGTGCTAGATTTTTGTTTTACGCAAAATATGTAAAGCTATCTTGATTGAGAGACTCTGTGTCTGTTATTTTTTAATTCAGCCAAAAGTTGTATCTCTAATTTCAGCGGTTTAACGACATGCTCTGGGCTGTCACACTTGTCCCTGTCCAAAAACTTAAATAAATCCTTGTGCCGTCTGACAAAAATCGTCTGAATTTTAATTTGTCTTTAGGAGAACAGAAAAGGGACTTGTGGCTATGTAATAACAGCCGCAAGGGGCGATCGATCAGGTTAAGCTACGCTTGCCGCAGTTGGTCCGTGGATGGGTGACCATCCATACATAGGTACCAAGAACCCTCGGTGGCTCGGAAAGCACGTTAAGCCGTTGGTCCCGGCTGTCAATCGTGGACCTGTGACAGTCGTTACGAGTTGTCAGAAGCTCTAACGTCTGACAACCAGTCTTACCAAGGGGTATCGTATTAACTAGTTACTGGGTTGTGGAGATCAGATAAGCAGTCGCTCCATGTAAAATACTAGTATTCAGCTGCATCCGGTTAGACTGGAAGCTGACCCCAACATAGTTAGGAAAAGGCTAGGCAGATGTTGATGAGAGAAAAACATAACTTAATTTAATAATGACAAACAATGACACGTGATCTTAGATCCTAATTCAAGGGTACAGGGAAAGCAGGATCATTGTCATAGTGTTATCATTTTTGAGAAATTTAAAAATCTTTAAAAACCAATTTATTTTAAAATGTTTTCTGATATAATTTATTACTGCATTAAGAAGGCAGTACAATAATTACACTATGTACCTGTCACTTAATCTGAAGTATTAATTAATTCACTTAATCTTAATCTTTAAACGAGAAAAAAGGAGTCCATTGACAGTGATCTTTTTTAACAACAGCGGTGACCATGATCTTTTTTCCTACAGCCATACAAATGATTTTTTAAATTAAGTTTTAGCGTTTTATTGATTTTAAGCCAGAAAGCTTTATACATTTTATACATTTTCTACTAGATGGCGTTGTCAACTCAATATTAAACAAACACTGCTAATGACCCTTCTTTCCCTGTACCCTTCATAATTATTATCAATTACATAAATACATGACCTATGTATAGCAATGTAACTATGCAAGTTTGTTTAGAAAATTGGCTACTGTTTTCTTTTCTAAGTATACCTTTGTATTATTGTAAGTAGTGACGAATATTAGATTAATACAGTAATTTCAAGGCATACTGCCAAACCTTCTACACATGCAGCTTGTGGGTGAAATATACGCAGAGAGCCTACAACGTTCTTCGCGTATAGTTTAATAATGGATTTACGATGTTGATGGGGCTTCCGCGCTTCTGCAGCGCTTCGCAGATGTTCGCGGAAGCCCGTGTTGACGATTTTCATGGTACTCTGAGGAAGAGAACAGCGTCAATGTTGGGTAGGTTGCGCGGAAGTTCCAACAGCATCCTAAAAACTTTATTGGACAAAATGGACAGTCCCTTTATAAGGCACTTGGTACGGAGGCACATGCCAACGTGTGTTGGGCCACGTCATTTTTAGTAGTTTTAGTTTTGTGAAAGTTTACTAACATAGTTTTTTAAGTAATTGTTACTAATACTATTTGGATTGTGAGTAGGTACTTGTAGTCCGAAATAAAGAATATATAATATAATATTTAAACTCCAAAGGGCAGGTAGTTTCATAATCAGAAAGAGAATCAATAGGAAACTGATTTTCTATAAAGGAGGATGGGCAAAATTTATATTTTCTGATCCTTGTTATTTTCTTCAAGAATTAGGACCTAGGCGCATTAGTATAAAATATGGAATAACACATTCTTAGACGAGAGCGATCTTCTACATTAGCGGTTAAGCTTGTAACAAGCTTTGAGGACGAGGTTACAAATCGCCGATTACGCCCCTTACCCTCGTCAAATAGCTGCTTATGTCGATGACGTAGCCCGGCTCAACAAGTTAGCGATACATATCCCACCCACCGACCCGACACTTCGTCACACCTTTGACACGCGTCACACGTTCGTAACGACATTTTTATTAACACTATCTTAGCCCTGTCTCACGTCCAAAGACTTCTTGATTTCTTCCAATCACAGTTTTTGTCTCTTGCAAACAGACTGTTATTTAGTTGACCAAGTGTACTTAATCTTAACTAATATTATAAATGCGAAAGTAAGGTTTTTGTTTGTTTGTTACACTTTCACGCTAAAACGGCTGAACGGATTTAGATGAAATTTGGCACACAGATAGACCATGACCTGGGTAAGGAGATAGGCTACTTTTCATCCTGGATCGCAGACGAAGTTGCGGGCAACAGCTAGTTTAATAATATAATCGAGGCGGTCGCGTTCAGCCGCACCTCAACCCCCCCCCCCCCTCCTGCACCCACCCGCGCCTACATAAATCTATTTTATCGTACACTGGCAATAAATTTTATTTCGGGATCTTTAATTCTTTGTTATTGAATTGGATTTTAGTGTTTTATTCGGGTAAACAAACAATACATCGGAACGTTTCAACCGGTACTTAGGGCACGTGTGCGTTTCGTAAACACGACTAGCGGCGCGCGCGTCGTCGCCCGGCTAACTTAATAAAAGATTTTATTTGTAGATTGAACTGCGTTCCGTTATTGCCGCCGTAAAATGGCCGGCTTTTGTCTGCGTTCACAATTAAAACTTCGATAATGTTTAGTTGTAGCGCTGGGCACAAAGAAATGCCGCTCTTTGCTCCAACAATTACAGGGTGGACGTAAATAAACGTACGCTTGAGCGGCGGCGGCGCGGGCGGCGCGTCCGAGCGACGCGTGATCTACAGTAGCGATCGATAAAATGTGCAATCGTAAACTTCCTGTACGAGATGGGAAATTGTAAATTAACTGACGAATTGTTCTTTTTCATCTGACCGTTATTATTATTGTACGGTAATGAAGCCGACTTGTTGAACCTTTGTTGTAATTGTGTCGGCACAAGATTTAGAACGCTGTTTTATATACTTTACTACCTATGTGCGGTGTCCATTACTTTGCTAATGAAAGGAAATAAAGCTCGATTTTGTTTCTGATGTTTGTGCCATTAATTGGTAAGTGTGAGTTTTCCTCACGTTGTATTGTTTTCATTTCCCATAAAGTTTATCCGTTCGGTTGATTTGTTCCGCCCCGTACAAGCCAAAGCGTAAACAATTTCAGTGAAAAATGATATTTTTATTGCGTTTGACATCTCTTGCCACATGATGTCGTCCTGTTTACGTACCAACTTTTTTTCAGCTGAAAAGTGACATGACATATTAAAAAAAAAACTCTGTGGTTTTACATACGGTGGCGACAAGCGCAATGGTTCATCATGGGGCTGGACTTTTGGTTGTCCTATCAAAATCAGTTTTGGTTCATCTATGAAACAATTAATACATTAATTGTGCCTTATTCTCCTCATGGTGTTACAGGCCTATAGATGATGACTTATTTCTAAAAGGCCCTTGGCCTGTGTGCCGACTTATAGCCTAAGTTTTCTTATTTATTTTTATGATTGTTAACGGCTTTTTCTTTGTTCGCAGGCAAAAATGATTGAAAATTCCCAGGCTTGGCTAGGAGCCTCCACATCGGCAGCAATTGCAGGTTCGTTATTTATTTATAATTCTAGAATATAACACTAAGTAGATACCTAATTAATGATTGACTTTAATAACAAAAAAAATATTAGTCGTACGGAGTAACTTTTGGACGATTTCAATTTTAAAAGTGAAATCCTTAATTTTGTTTTGTAGTGTTGCCAGATTTAACTGAAAGCCTATTCTAATGCATTTGCAATCAAATATTGTATTATGCAATATGTTCGGGTGTGGTGGCTATTTTGATCAACAAATCAAGTTTCACAACAGCCAACTTAAGATCTGAACGATCTTTTACTTTCAGTTTGGTCTGACTTTAGAAAAAAATAACATCATTCAAGTTGTCAATTGTTTTTAGTAATCTGTCTTTTGATTAAAAAAGAAACGTTTTTTATTTTTGTGGGTTTTTCCTGTTTTTGTGGATTTTATTTAAAGCATGCTGTTTGATTTTATATTTTCGTTTAAACTCCGTATTTTGCTGATGTAGTAGGAAAAAAGAAGTTCGCCTAGGTAATTAATTCATATTGAAAACAAACATACGTGCGTGACTACAATAATAGAAATTCTGATGACTGTATAGTTTCTATCGTCATTTTATTGATAGTTCGCGCATTATAATACAATAATAAATAGCAAAACATAGTCAGTCACTGTATTTTATTTCAAATACTTCTCATTGATAATAACTTCTATTCTTTGCTGTCATTATAACGTGAGAAAATAATATAGAAACACTATTATATTATCTCAATACTACATTGTTAGGTGGCCGTACGTACTGTTAGTGAAATTTATAGTTTAATGGCATAAAAACTGGCATTGTAGTACGTACTGTCTTACATTGTGAACGTACAACTTACTTGTTTCCTGATTTTCTCGTGGCTATTGTGTGGTACGTAATTATGGTGTAGATATTTATGCTACACTAAACTTATTAGGAGATCCATGAAATGGTTAGCTCAATTTTCGTTTATAGGTATTTCTAAACAACATAACAGCTTTGGGAAAACATTCAGACAATAACTAGAACAGCTGCTGGTGTCTTGGTCCAGGAGACGGATCAAATGCGCCCGCACTCCTCGAAAAAACATGATAAAATAAAGGGACTTTAAGTGAAGGATTTCTAAATCAAATAGTTTTCTGGCTTCTTCCGTCGACCTATGCAGAAAAACTTAAGAGAATATAGAATGCAAGAGTAGTAATAGGAGAGGAGAGGCCCAGGGTGCTCTTAGTGCATCACTGGTCGATGATTTTCAAAATTACATCCCTTCAAACCAATAAACAAACGAATTCATTTATCATTTTCATAATAGTTTTGGCTGACGTCAATGCTTCAACTGTAGATTTTTGTTCAAGCCCCTAAGCTACGATGCTGCAAAGCCATCGTTCACAAAGACTTTAAATATTCCTGTGTGCACATACCTACCCACATATCTATTTGATTTGCCACCTATCTCAATCCTAGGCATCGCACAATCCTTGGCGCTGCGCACTGGTATTCAACGCACGCCTTTTATTCAGAAAATCTAGGGCAAATCGAAACCGATCTAATCTTTCCAATCATCGGAATTACTTTCAATCTACAGAAACGACTATTGTATATTTTACTGTTCATAAAGTAATATTGAAATTATAAGTAATAGAAAAATGGTCAGTGTCGTTGAAAGATTGATCAAGTTTCAATGATTGGCTCAGTCGGTCATAAAATCTAAATGACTGTTTAAAAACTACTGCATGAAATTGATAAGAATTTGTTTATTTTGCAAGTTTTTGTTGCCCCACCCTGTCAGATTACCACGGTCATAGCACTCGGAAGCTGAAGTCTCCCACGTGGACACAGAGTCAGCTGCAAGAAGCCATCCAAGCCGTCGTCACCCAGAGGATGAGATTCACACAAGCCGCCACACACTACGGTATTCCCAAGGGAACATTATACGACAATATATTAGGGAAATCTAAGCGAATGGCCGTCTTAGACGAAGCGAGTCTCCTGGCCAGTGAAGAAAGGGCCGTGTTGGACTTCTGCTGCGAGACCAACGTCTCTCCTTACAATAGACGAACAAAAAAGTCCCTAAAAGAAGTACTGCCTTACATAGAAAAGTTGAGAAGGATAAGGGACCCAGGGTTCTCGTTCATAGGTCTGACAGGGTTCAGATGGTGGTGGGCTTTTTGTAAGAAGCATTCTATAGTGTCCCTGTACTATGAAGGGTCGCTTAAGAATAAAAACCCGAAAGTTAAGACTGAGTTTAACCCAGACGATGAGTCGTGAACTTGTGACTAACTGCACATGAATACTGAGAAAGCAATATGTGGCGCCATCTGTGTTTCTGTACTGACGTTTGAGTTTGATTCGCGACCGTAGTTGTATTGATGATTGTAATTATGTTATTACATATTTGTTACGGACGCAAATCATATCTTAATCAACATCCAACCTGATACTGACCTGCAAATTGTAAAAAAAACCGTTAGCCAATTTGAATTTCGTCGGTTATCCGGGCGCTTTCGCCTTTACCCAGAGGACACGTGGCAAAAATTCGTTTTTGGTATTAAGTTGAGTTCAGGCAACTAATGCAATGTCAATAGTTAAACACATTTCCGTGCATTTGCCGTTTCTTCCGTTAAGAACAATAATACATTTTCAAAAAAAACTTACTTGCGTCTGTAGCGTATTTTATTAGCACTAAACTGGCCGTAATGTGTAAACATTAATATGTATGTATAACCATTGGCATGCACCCCAGGCTATAGAGTCATCGCCACTTTCATGCTGTATCATAAAATATAATTTTGTCATAAATAAAGGACACACTTACCTTTCTGTCGCATTATTCTTGTAACTGCGGCGCTGAATACAGTTGAATATTATTCACACAAAATTAAGTAATTTAAGACTGTTATTTTAAAAGATTGTCGATTAATAGCAAATATGATTCTCAATTCATAATTAATTTTGATTAAGAAACATTTTTTATTCCGTAAAACGACAGCTGTGCTTCGTAGTTATTAAAATTTCAACAGGCATAATTACAGAGACATCCTTTTTTTCTCGATGGCATTTTATTATCTTATTTATTACATCGCCAAAATTAAGTTGTAATTTTCTCGTCTATAAACAATTATACAGTTGTTTTAAACGAACGCGGTGTTACCACGCTGATGGACTTCAACGATGGCAGCATTTGGCGCCAAACCGCATTTTGGCGCAATATAATGAGATATAAAAGTAGGTTTCAATGCAATGAGCAGTAACAGGTTGGCAGCCCATCGTCCCTCTGTGACAACAGTGACACGAGCGACCCTAAAGGGCTCCGCAAACCTTCCGATTTGTGATAATGTTATCCGACACAGAATTAAAATCGGTCACTTAAAATGTTGATGTGTGAAGCGCGAGTGACAGATGGCGGCCACATTTTACTATAAATTCCTAAAATCGGTGATATGGGTTCGTCTATAAACCACGTAGATATGTAGGGAACGTGTGATGGTGAAAGGAATGATATGTCTACAAGACTACAAGGAGGAGAAGATGGTTTAAGTATGTTTAGTAATGTATGTCACAACTTTTTCCTAACTACTGAAGAATATTCTCCCTAAATTATAAGTATTCCAATGTATTAAAGTAAAGCTTTGGTATCCTAAACAAGCAGTGAACGGTCACACAATAACGGCCGTCCAAATACAGAGTGTTTTTGACACTTTAATGTCAAATACTGGTGAAAATGACGGGTTTTCTTGACGGCCGTTATAATATGACGGTCACCGCTCTTCTGGGAAACCGTAGCTTAATATGGAAAAAAATTATAAAATCGTTACGTGGTTCATGGTTCGTGGTTCCCCCTATTTCATATTTCGTCCGACTAAGCACCGATGGCCGATATCAAAAGATATTACAATGTAGATATCGGACCACAAAGAAGTCAGTCGTTTGCAGTCACCCTTACTTCTTGTTAAGTAGTTAACTCAGGCTACATTAAGCATCTCGATTCTCTATCTCTCAATATTTTTTATTAAATTGCCATGTAAAGACTTATAAACATATTTTCCCGAATTAATCATAGGAAATGTAATGTTATTTTTAAGGGGATCCCACCTTTATAGAAGGTTTTTTTATTTTATTTTCACGTATGTACTTAATGGTATTTTTTTTTAATTTAAGGGTGATACACATTAATTTTTTTTATTTTTATTATAAGCCAAAACATTTACATATCATTGGTCTTCAGACCCATGAAAATTAGGTATTCTGATTTTGATTTTCGCAATTTAACTGTATTTGTTTTAATTCTTTCTGATGCAGTTACTTAACTTACTTAGGGATGTATGATATTAATTTGAATATGTAGATATACTTAGAAACTTAATTCTTTTCTATGTCGTAGGTAAAGAAAACTGCTATTTGTTGTAAACTTACTGTGGAAAGAAAGAGATTCTTATTTGGCTGTTTTTTTTTAAATAAATATTAATTTTTAGGCAAAAATGATTTTGGTAACAACGGTCTCGATGGCATTTAGAATTACTTTAATTTTCTTATGAAGTTATCTAAGTTTACTTAAGTTTAGTGTGTAGTGTGTTCACTTTTTTTGATAGCGCTATATTTTTTATTAAGTTAGAGCCTACGTACGGTAAATGAGGTAATTTACAGGTACGCACTTTATGTGATAATTAAATGATTACTGAGGATAGGTTTTCGGGGAGTAACATCACAATTTCTTCCTTTAATAGTACATTATTGCAAAGGCCGTGAAATAGGCAATTGCAGGTCGAGTATGAGTTTCAAGGCCGAGCCGTAGGCGAGGACTTCACTAATACGAGACAGGCAATCGCCGTTTCCGCCGGGGCATTTATAGTGCTTTTCTCAAAAGGATGCAGGAAAATAAAACATATTTTTTATATTATACATTTAATTTAATTAATATTAAAAGTTATATTAGTCATATTGGGGCAATTACTAAAAGAAAATGTTATTGATTTCCCCGGTACATTTATGTTTGTTTGTTGAACATCTGATGAGGTTTTCAGGTGGGCATTGGATGTAGTGGTAGATGGCTGAATATGCTGTTTTGAGGTGAATGGCTGTGGACTTAGATGTTGGCAAGTGGCCAGCGGGTGAGATTCTGTTTCCGAATTAGGTTGCAATGTGATGTTTTGATTTATTTTATTATTTATATCAGTTTTGTTTTCAATTGATTCCTCAATTATTTATCACCTGTGTCGAAAGGCAAACGCATTTATTTATACAGCCACGTGAACGCAATTTGTACTACGCAAAGAGACTTACGTTGGTATGCCAAGAATGATAAAAGAGATCCAATCAAAGAGTATTTAATAACCCCAGCACGCCGTTTCATACAACATTGCTGGAGCGTTGTAATGTTCCAAATTCAAAAAACGCTCCAGCAATGGATTTGCTTTTCTTTGTCCGTAAATTCGATACCTCGCATGTTATTTTTTCGAAAATAATGACAATATTTCCATAGATGTTTGAGAAGATGATATATAGGATAAATCATGGTTTAATAATATACTTCGCCAGGTATAGCATTCCGAGACCCAGTCAGACACAAGCCTACGTCATCACCGCGGTGTTACCAGTAGTGTGTAATAATAACTCCCTAGCCGCCTCTACTATCTGTGCGAATCCGAAAAATCAATGAGATTTTAACTATCAATTACGTTGGGTATGTTTAAATTGTTTTTTTTATTTGTTTAGAAAAACAAAACGACAACTTAAATGCTTTATATATATTTTTTAACAGAATGGTGACTGAAAATGTTTCCATGATTCGTGTTTTGTTGCAATAAAGTGGCAACTGGATAGTGACGTAAGCTTGTGTCACTCCCGGAATGCCAGACCTTGTTTTTTTAGACCAGGGGATAAATAAGACAAATATATTTACACGAGTACATACATAGTAAGCTTTCAAGACGCCAAGTCGACTCGGTTAGTTATAAAAGCCGTCAACTCTCATAGAAATAAATTGGTGGCTAGTTTTGAACATATATATAAATATGTGAGTATTAAAATATAATACGAGGGTATAACAGCCACCACCTGTAACTCGACGTGTATCAGAATATTTTATAAACACATGAATAATTAAGACGTTTTGACATTTACCCGAGAACCTTAAATGGTATGTCAACGTGGAGACATGGTGTGTAATTTTCCATTAAAAATTATGGTTATAACTAAGAACGAGGTAATATATTTTTAAGCCTCAATTTTCAGGCATCAATCAAAAGATACTGTCTTCACTCTGACAGCTTCATATAATTTAACAATTGTTGGTTAATGAACGGTTATTTACATAAACACACACATACGCACACCCACACACACCCTCACACACACGGTACACACTATATTTGTGTAGACCGTATCGATTTATTATAGTTGTTATCAAGAGGCTTCACTTACAATTAATTTTAATTCATAATCTTTTTGCATGTGAGTTTAATAAGATAAATAAAATTAATTTGCATATAATATTATAGGCGTAGCTTCTTGTGTGTCCTGGCAAGATATGGCCTTTTCACTATCTACAGATGAACCCTTACAAGAATATAATATGTAATATGCAGGGTAATAGCGTAACACATTAACAGTGGCAATGGCTTTCATTTTCACAGTTTAACAACATACATTGCGTTATTTACGTTACTGAGCAGACAAATTTGTCGAACATATGAAGCAATGGATTAGCAATATCCTTCAAAATTATTCAGATTGTGATTGAAAGTGTGTTACGCTATTAGGTTGCTGTCGGGGGTGTATAACTAGCTCTACTCTTAGTCTGTTCATAGATTTTTTTTCAAACTACGGTTACTGACGTCACGGATATTATGGTATGGTTTCCTAAAAGAGCGGTGGCCGCCATATGACGGCGGCCGCAAAGACGGCTGCCATGAAAATTATGGCAACTAGGTTTACCTTTGCGATGTCAAAAAACGCTCTCTAGAAATACCCACCAATTTACTTTCATTGATCGAGCGAGCGCGAAGCGTCTCCGTTTCAGCTTGGGCAAAAATGCTTTCATATGTCCGGATGTCTGTTCTCCTCTACAGGTCGCATTTCTCAACCGATTCTCGTGAAATTTTGTGAGTAGGTTCATTGATAACATGGATTTTTTTTTGTCGGTTCAGATTTTCGAAATGTTTTCCAAAATGGCGGAGATATGGGGTTTGAAAACGTAAAAAAGAAAACATCTTTCAGCCATTTCGCGCTTTTTTGTTTTAAATACCGTTGTGAGTATTTATTCAGTTTTAAGCTATGCAAAGACAGACACGCGAGGTCTACAGCTCACAGAGCCACTAGTAAATAACGCTTTAGTGACGTCATTCCGTGTCGTAGCTTCACTAGTCCATCTTCAACAACATCGTCATCGTCACCATCACCTGCCTAGTTTTTTCCCTATTATATTGGTTATTCAAAGAAAGCTCTAATAAAATGGATTTACATAAATAACTGATTCTACTAGGTATATTATAAATATAACAATCTCAAGATACAGACGAATTTTGTGACTGTTTTCAATCCTTTTAAAATCAAAATCAACCAGACGGAAAATGGTACTATTTTTTAAAATTCTTTTTATAATATTAATAAATAATAAAATACCTTATTGAGACCATGGTGTCCATCTTTTTAGAAAATGGTGTCCATTTTGTCCATTTTATTTTAATACAAATCCACATTTATTAGGTACCATTTTTGTTCTGTAGTTTCTGCTTACCCCCATGGGAAGAAGGCGTGAGTTTATGTATGTATTTTTGTTACACTTCAAAACTCAAACTCATTAAACCATTTACAGGCACTTTTGAATTGTCAGAGAGTCGGTCAGCTAGTCAGAAAGTGGAAGCTAGTTGCCCATTCCAAAACGTAGATCTCTATGGAGAAGAAGATAAGACTTTATAATGGTACAGATCCTTTGGTAGTAACATAACTAGAAACATAAACAATTAATGCAAAATTTCACATCGAGTCCTTATTATTCACAACTTTTTCTCAATAAAATACTTTAATATGAATGAGGGAATCTTATCGTGGTACTCTCTATAAAGTTATATTTTTAATTGATAGTCCGACAAAAAATATAACTGCGGGGTTATGTTATCAGCCGGCTGATATAAGCCATCGAGTATTTTTTTAAGATTTGCATAGATAACACGAAATCATATAGTGTTACAAGTCTTTACTTACTGTAAATCGCAATAATAAATACACACGCGGCCAATAAAACGGGTAACGCGATATTTTAATCACTTCAAAAAATAATTTAGATTCTTTTGGCGCGTTATTAAAAATGCTAAGTTTATTATTTCCCTCCATGGCTCTTTAGATACTCGATAAAAAAAATGCTGTTTCTTTGTTAAAAGTTTATTTAGTTCTCTATTAAAATAGTTGGAATGTAAAGCCGGGCTGCGCTCGTGTTTTTGCTCGTCGATGAACAAAGTTTATGGTAGGAGCTCCTTAGTTAGCGGAAATATCATTGGTAATAACATTTTAAAAATAAAACGTTTTGCTAAAAAGGCGATTCGACGCATAACATAAATATATTTTATTATGTGAAGATTAATTATATTTTTCTTATTAATTGATCTTAAATTCCTTAAAATGAGTGGAAGAATACGGAAAAAATAACAAGCTGATAGATTCTGCGCAATGGATCTGCAACACATATGTTTTATTAATTATGGTTGTTTAAAATTTTGTTTAAGTAAATAGCTTCAGGCTCATTACGTACCTACCCGACATGATTGAAATACATAAATATGAACAATTTGAGAAATTTAGCTGATTTAATTTACCGGGCTGTTTCTATAGGAAAATTACGGACTTATTGCAATATAATTAATTTTGGTAATCTTTGTCAAGCCCGCGGGCAAAACTTCTTACCGAAAAGATGGTTGCCGGTTGCAACATTTGTATAACCTTCATAATTACAAAATGCCACTCCTGACAGGAAACAGAAGAATGTTTTTACCGCATAAATATTTTTCAATGAAATACACAATTATGTTTTATCGCTAAATATAAATTAAACGCACGCTCGCATTCTTACTTTTTCTTGCATTGTTACACACAGCCCCACCTGCGCGGCTGCCTCTGCGCACCGCTCTAGTGTGTTTTTACTATGCACTTTATAAGTAAATAAATTGTATATGTCATAGTTATATCTATTTTCCAGTCAAAACTTACTCTGACTGAAGATAAGTGGCATACGTATTTTTGGCCAAAGGGTACAAAATGTTATTGACGGTAGGTAGTCAAGTTGTTTTCGAACATGCGGCACAGTTGGTTTTCAAATTAAACGAATTCGTAAAATTCTATAAACTTTCGACCAAAATCAGCGAATCTTTATGAAACAGTAGTCCATAGAAGCTTCTAGAAACATTAACAAACAATAATAACAAATAACTTTCTTTGTAAATAAACTACGTGGTACTCAGAATTTATTGCAAAGTGAAAAATAAACGGTTGTAGGAAAATGGCTGACTACTTCTAGCGACTGTCTATTGTCAATTAACGTTGTTGTATATTAATTAGTTTGTTCGTCAAACTATGCTCAATATCTGGATAGTCGCTCAATATCTGGATAGTCGCTCAATATCTGGATAGTCTTTAGTCACTCGTATGTAAACTAATTGTATATGATTCTAAGAGTCTTTAAAAACAAAAATAAAATAAGACGCCAACATAACTTTGGGTAATATTTTTGTGTGTGCGTTTTTGTGTCATCCAGTGTATTAGCTTTAATTGTAAACTAACATGGAAGCTTATACAAATTATTTTGGTCGCATTCGTCAAAAATTTTGACTTTAAATATTTTGTTTGGTCTAATGGGTAGGTACCAAGGTTTCCTACTTTCATTGATTAAAAATCCGCTTTTCTTACCTAAATAAATAACGTTTATTTTGTTTTTTTTTTTTTAATGCAGGAACCTATGTTCTTTCTTCGTTAAACTAAATCATTCAGTTATGTTTATTGAAATTGACCAGTGTATTAATTAATAGCTAATACAGAAACAATAATAACATTACTGAACTGGCAACACTAAGTTTAATGAAACTTAAGCCCACTTGCACTCACTGCCAATCACTAAGCACGTTTAGCGCCAAACAAGTTTAAAACATAATTCTGTTTCTGTCAAATGTTTGAAGATGACAGAGACATAATGATATTTAAAACTCGTTTAGCGCTAAACGTGTGTAGTGATTTGCGGTGCAAGAGGGTCTTACTCGTCACGAAGTGATATGATAGTAATAAGTTATTAACACACTGCAACTGAATTAAGCGTTTAAAATGTATGAAAGTAAAATAGTACTTATTTTATTTTTGATATTTTGAACAGTGTTATAATCAATCCCCCTTTTTGCATAAGCGATAACTTACTTTATTTTCTTAAAAAAAACGACTTTAATGACATATCTTGAGAAAAGGGGTGATTGAGTGAAAAAAAGGAGAGCATTATTTCGTATACATAAATTAGCCAACAAGCAAGAAACATGTATCTACTACTAAATGGTTCCGTACTATTAATTATGTTTATTGTTTTACTTCCTTATTCGTTGACTTTTTTTTTATAGAAGCTATTATAATAGATACTTATAACTTAACTTAGTTACAGTTAGTTATAAAAAAAAACCTAAAGCCAGGAATACACTACACTAGCCAGAAACTTGCACGAAAGTACCTTAGCAAGTAGCTTGCAGGCCATTGAGGTATTACAACCTGTGATTGGTGACTGTCACAATGGCATGCAATGATGTAAACTAAATGATAAATGATGAATATGATGATAAATTATATTTATTTCTGTAAACTGGTTGAAAAAAAAAAAACTAATACACGTCAAATTTTAATTATGTTTTAACACCAGCGGGGTAATTACGTAACACACTAACAGTAGGAATGGGTTTCGTTTTGACAGTTCAACAACATTCATTGCGTCATTTACGTTATTGAGCAGACAATTTTTTCGAACATATGAAGCAATGGATTAGCAATAGGCTTCAAAATGATTCAGATTGTGATAGATAGTGTGTTACGTAATTAGGGTGCAGGTGAGTAGGTATGAATCTACTTGCTTACTTTCGTGCAAGACATTGGCACGTTTATTTGTAGATTTAGTAATTAAAAAATATTCAAACGCATTTTTTTGTCAATTTTCTAGTTTTATATTTTTTATTGTAAGCGAAGGTAGCGCCATCTCTCCTCCTAATGAACAAGGCTGTATTTTATACATAAAATCTTTAGTTTTACTTGTATGCAGTTTTATTTATTTCCCGCTAATTTTTATTTGTTTTTCTTGTAGTAACAGGTTCCTTTTGAAGGTCAGTATGTAGTGCTTTTTATTTTATTTTTATTCGACTTTCCGGGCTTTTTATCCCACATATTATTTTCATTGCTTTTAATGGCGCCGAAAAGTTATTATTTTAAAGTGAAGCTTTTTCGAAGTATGTAGAGATTTTTTTTTTTTGTATTTATCAGGCGTTACTAAAAATAAATAGATAATGATTTGTAATTGCACTTAATTTCGTGTAAATGAGCAAGCTGCGATATTCTGTTAATACACTCGGTGGTAATAATAATAACACAGATTGCATCGTAAATAAAAAAAATATATAACTTAAATTGTCGTGTATATCTCTTGTGTTCCATATTAAGCTTAAAAAAGCTTAATTTAAGTAGGTGATACTTCTAATATGAATGCAATAGGGAACGATCCGGGAAGTTAATTATCTTAAGTTAAAGTAAGCTTAAGTTTACAGTATTCCTTACTTGGTCAGCAGGTGTTAATTTAGGGTCCGTGTTAATGAAAATCAAACGAATTTATATAAATAATAGGCAAGTACTAATGTATCATCATTAGAAAGTTCTATATCACCGATGAGACTAAATGAAATTTATTGATATTTTATGAAAAAAAATATAAAAAAATGTCGAGTGTAATTACAGGCCCTTTTGGCCAAATTAATTAATTTAATGCGAAAGTACTCACCGATAACTAACGGCATAATAAAATTAATAACACAACGTGAACTTTTTAATTTTGCATACTTATGTATGCAAAATTAAAAAGTTTAAAAAGTTTTTAAAGCAAATGAATTGCAATTTATAATGATTAAAGCTGATTAGTCGATGGCGGGACGAGTCAGTTAATCGACTTCCAAGGATGAAGTCGATACAATCGATATAGTGAGTGGAACTCGACTCCTGCATAATTTACTGCTTAAATTATCATCATCGATAATGTTTTCGAATTAAGATGTAGAACTGTATAAAGTAGGTGCTCGTAGATGTAAAAGGAATCCCGCTTCTTTAAGCAGCTTAAATAAACTTCGACGCGTCTTACGGCGGTTCTAATAATATAATTTTAATATTTTTACTTAGGATATGTCTCATATTTCCGATGTGAGTTCCAGATAAATGCAGTTTTACAAGTTGTGCCTGATCGATGGATCGATGCTGTTCCTCGTTTTACTTTCATCACAGAAATGATTGTAGTAAAATGAAGCTTTATCTCGTCCCCAATTTGTTAAGCTGCACAATTGTTTCAATTAAGAACACGAATCTTTATTACTTTTGCAGATAGCTACCAATACCAGCTTCAATCGATGTGGCAGAAGTGCTGGAACACGCAGACGCTGGTGCACAACCTGAGATTCCGCGAGCGTGGCCCACTCAAGTCCTGGCGGCCAGAGACCATGGCCGAAGCCATCTTCTCCGTGCTGAAGGAAGGACTCTCCCTGTCACAGGCAGCCCGAAAATACGATATTCCGTACCCGACGTTCGTCCTGTACGCCAACAGAGTCCACAACATGCTGGGCCCCAGCGCGGACGGCGGCGCAGGTATGTTCAGCCATTGTTCTATTTCAAAGCTCGGATTACTGGCGAAAGCCCCTTGTGGTCTACACCGTTTAACATAAGTCTCGCTTCGATGTTGACCATTACTTTAATTAGAAAATTTTCAGCGTCAAGACACGTTTTTTTTAATACTGCAAGCCGCGTCCGCCAGTCTGATCCCGGCTTAATGACGAGTGCAGATGTGCGCCATTTTTTAATAGCGGAACATCTCCGTTTGTCATGAATGTCGTCGCAGGTCACTTTATAATTTTATAATTTAACATCGATTACGTTCGACAGTTTCATTCTTAAGTAGCGTTAAGTATAAATGGGCATCAAATAAACTTTTACTCTTTGTAATTAAATTGATCGTTTTAATAGTTCCTACTCGAATACAAATTGATGATATAAAATATTGACAAGTTAGAATATTATTCTTCCTCATTTCTCGGTTTTATACCGTGCCATATTCAGCTTGAATGCAAAATATAAAATTAATTCCATCTTCTAAGCTGTTAACGGAAAGCAAGTGGTCTTTCGACTTTATTGAGCAAAAACGACGTTTAGTCTGTCAACGTCTATTAACGTTTAATTTAAACAGATATAACTTAGAATATTTTATATAGAAAAATTGTAAGTAACCTGTGATACGACATTCTGTAAAAGCCTTTTAAATGATAATACGTTTATAATAGGTATTGAATAATGTACGATGTACATGTATAATTATAAGGTGTGTGCGAAATATAATAAAAATTATGTTTTAGCAATGCGAACTTATCTGCTATGCGAGTGCTGTAGTAATATCCCGTATTATTTGTGACTGTGTGAAACATTATGAATATGTATACGTATTTAATATCTATAGTGGGCTGTTTCTATATGAATGCTAGCCTTTTATGGATACCTACGATACATCAGGTACGACACAAGAAAACGTTTAAAGTTTTTAACTAAATTAATTCGTGACATTCTGTCTATATAAATTGATATACACTGAGATTGTTTTTAATTGAAATGTTAAATTAATTTAAGTATAAAGTTTTCATGGTGCTATGAAATGGATTAAAATCTTGCTTATTAAGGTGTCATGGGTTAGATAAAACATTACTTCGCGGTACTTACGGGCAATGTAACAATCCTACATTATGCTGAGTACCTTCATTACTTACCTACTGAAATAAAAGCAGACCAGAGCAGGTCTCGCATTCCCAGACTTGTCTAAAATACAAGAAGCTTGTCAACTGTTTCATTTTATAATTTTTAATCTAACCAAACGAATTTGCAAATTGCAATGAAATATTAGCACCAAGTGCAATGACTCGAACTAACAATACCTTCTGAAAGTGCAATAACTCGAATTAACGACTTCTTAAAGTGCAATGACTTGAACTAACGACTTCTGAAAGTGCAATCTATTCCTGTTTCTTCTTCTTCCTGCTTCTTCGCTAAGTTCAAACGAGCAAAAACGTGCGAAAGCGTGCGTTAGAAATTTGAAGGGGTTCAGATAACGTGCGTTTACGCGCGTGAACCCCTTCAGTTTCTATGGTCAATGGATCTATGGATGGAAGGAAACGGTGGTCGAAATGGATCCGCAAACAATGAATGAGATCGCATGTCTAATGAGGAGCGTTAACGCGTGGTCATGACACGGTACTTTGCTCAGCGCGTTAACGATTTTGTTAACACTTCTAACGCGCGTCAACGCGCGCTCTTGTTGACAGTTGCATGTTTGATCGATGTAAAGATTTCCAGGCTTGCGCTTCCAAAGCGCATCTCAGATTTTCGTCATCTGAACTTAGGCTTAATTAGGTAATTAAGTTCAAATAATGAATCCTTTTTTGTGCAGGGTTATAGAAGTAATAATATTTTTCTTTCTTTTTACTCTGCGGCACATCTAAAGAGCTCACAATCGCAAGTAAGTTAGATGTAATGTATACTTAATTAAAATTAAATGTTTCAATGTGTCAGTTTGTTATTACCTTTAATTTGGCGTAGTTTTCTTGTGTCGTGTTGGCAGCTTACCGGCAGAAAAGTTTAATGTACACAAATATTTATGTCAAGTAACGTAAATTGCGCTTATGTATTGCAATCGTCCTATGATTTGTCGATATCGACAATGCGAGCCGTCTCGCGATTCACGCCTCGCACAGTCGATACGTCCTTTTACCTGATTACGTTTAAACCCTATTTCCTATAGACTGTTCGAAATAATTAGTACCTTACCTGCAACCTAATACAACTCTCAATGTTTTTATTTTTTTATTTATTTCGAATAAGCTATAAAAACAAAATAAATAACGCCAAAATACCTTACGTGTTCACGTTTTACTATTATGCGACTTTCCAGATTTAAGACCAAAGGGAAGGGGGCGGCCACAAAGGATCTTACTGGGTGTTTGGCCCGACGAGCACATCCGCGGCGTAATCCGCGCGGTTGTGTTCAGAGACACCCACGCGCCCTGCCCGCCCCCGGCCACGAACCTTAAAGAGATCGAACTGCCGGGCTACCCTGCCATCGCACCGGTCAGTATTACAAACCTTGCGCAAGCGGACAGCACACCGCCTCACAGTGTGCTCTCAGCTTTACCTCGCAATTTTACGTCAACACACGGCACATTCTTCTAAACCGTACCATGCCACAAACGTGTGATGACGTCGGGTTGCGATAAAGAAACACTTTAATATTGAACAAAACGAATCTAATTTTTATTACTGTTCTATTATTACTCTCATATAACATCTCGTTGACCCCTTGTTTCCGCAGCCATGCGAATATGCCATTGCGATCGTCAATTATAATAATTGGCTCGGCGGTTGCCATGGTTAGATTTGGCTACTTAATTTTGCAGTCGTTTATAATACTTTAGACTCGTATTAAAGTATTTATTTTAGACTCAAACAAACGTTTTGAGATAAAGACGTCAAGCGCTAAACGACGGTATCTCATAGGTATGCTTTTTATTGCCGAGCGATTTCTGGTGTGACGAGCAAGCATTGTATGTGGGTGACGCGTGTTTCAGGACGGTGTGGCCGTTCAGAACGCTTACATCGGATGTGGCAACGGTCGCGAGGGCCGCATGTCACCCAACGCCGCGGCCGCCGCCGCCGTGGCCGCCGTGGCACACGGCCTGCGCCGCCAGATGTGCAACATGGTGGCCGGCCAGCGCCCCCCAGACCACCCGCCGCACCTGGGCCCCCCCATGCAGCCATCGCCGCAGCTCACGTCGCCGCTGTCCACCGGGCTAGAGTCACCGCTGTGCTCGCCCCCGCCGCCCGGCCACGCGCTGGAGCCCGCCAAGCACCCGGACCCGTTCCGCCCCTTCGCCTCACCGACTGAGAACCGCTACGGCGACCGCGACACATCCTCCGAAATCACGCTGATGGGACCGCCGAAGAACGGCCAGCAGAGCCACGTCAGGAAGGGCGCCGGCCAGGGCTCGTCGCCCTCCGAGCTGGACGCGAGCGACGGGCGCGCGGACATTTGAAGCGAGGCCGCGGGCATGGCGCCGGTGATGCCCACTCTGGGCCTGCCACCGCCGCCGATCCCGATGCCCGCTTACAAATATTTCGTGCCGAACGGAAACAGCTCCACCTATTATTAAATCGTAACGACGCGAGGTTCCTGCCACCTACAGAGCACAGTTACTGCACACACTCCACGAGTGTGTTCAGTAATGTGATCACTTTACTCTGTGAACTTCACGCGTGATGCATTGTGTCTCTCTTTTAACGTAAAAGCCGATATAGTCGACGTCATTAATTTTTATCACCGCAGTACAGTCAGCATCATTAACAATGGTAAGTTTGAATTCATTGCATTTACACTAAATCTTGAAACACGTGTTGTGATGCTGACTGTGTAGTTGAGTTGAATGATTTGAACTGTAAAAACGTTTCAGAAACAGTGACAAACATTTAAAATAATCCTCTTTTTTTTTTCATGCAAAAGTAGCTGAGTAAAGCTGTAATGTATTTTTTTATTGAGAAGTATTATGTTTTATGCAGGCCAGTTGAAACTGCGGTGAATATTAGCAAACAAAATATTGACGGTATTAAAGATACTCGACACGACGTTGTCAATAGCTTTTCTGCCGTCAGGCGTATCGAAGCGACCAGCCGCGAGATGCCAAAAATATTGTGATTCCACGGATGTAACGTGGTATTGCAAGCAAAGAATAATATATTTGTGTGATGAGTGTGTCGGTGTAAGCAGACATTGAGGTTCGTAGCGCCCGTCGCACATTCCAGGACGACGTGGAGCTGTTCCCAGTCGGAGGAGCTAGACACGATCACGTGATGGGCCCGAGATGGGTGCAGTTGTTTTAATCAATATTTCAAATCGGCATTAATTTACGATCATATTTAATAAATTATTGTGGACTCGCTGTGCAATACAATGCTTTGTTATTAGTTGACTTTTGTAACATTATGGATTTATTATAATTTGTATCATTATGTAGTGTGTTCCATTGATATATTTTAAGTTGTCTTTAATATTCTTTGATGGGCACGGGCGCGTCGTCGGTCACCCAGTGCGCCGGCGCCGCCCGCTTTCCCGACACTATTATTATCTAATCATAAGTAGAACTTCGAAATACGTGTAAGCTTAACTAATACATTACAATTTAGCTCCATCTGTGAAAGTAGGGATTATCAAAATTTAAAAAGTATATTATATATACGTATATATATATTCGGCCCGATTCAAAAGACTGTTCGGTATACCTATTCATTATAATTCAGCAAACATATTTTAAGAAATTAAAAAAAAATGTGGTTTAGTGTTAGATGTAATCCTTAAAAGTATAGATCCTATCGTTTCATGTCAGATCGATGTCAATTTTTCTAGTAGCCGTTATAGTGGGTATTGTGTGTTGTCGCTTGCGGGTTTCCGCGCCCAAGCTCATTGTTCACTGTTCGTGCAGCGATTCACATACATGTAGAATTAGTGATCGCCAAATGTAATTTAGATGTATCGTTAGTCAGTAGTGATTGTTCCAAATGTTAGGCTAAATTAGGCGTTCGCGACGGTGCCCACTTCTACTTGTTAACAACCCTTTTTATTTCTCACCATATAAATCTAATGTGATATAAAAATCAGAATTATTAATATGCAATACATTTCCGGGGTTTGACCCCAGAAAATGTAATATTTATTACTGATTCTGACTGTACTTTTTTAGTGTGGCATCACTATCTATAGGATTCCTGGTCTAAAATATTTTAGAATCAATTCAACTCTTAAATTGTTGTAGGTACAGGCGTTAAAAACGCCTTTAAATGTGGTTATATTTTGATACTACAATATTTTAGTTGTCTATTTTTAGTCGGTAATTTAGGACTTCATTTTACAAAAATAATTATTAGTTTAAATGCCCATAAGAAAACATCTAAGTAACATTAGGCACTAATTGAGAAAATCTTCAGATTAAAAATTTCCCGGAATTGAGTATGTAACACGGAAAGAGCAACAAGTTACAAGAACATGTTACACGTAACAAGCTATGGTGACCTCTTCCCAAAAGTGTTGCCACACTACAAATTACACATCACTTATTTTCTTAAAAGTATTTTAATAAAATTAAGAGACGATTTAGTTACATTATTGAGATTGTTTATAAAGCTTATCAATAACAATTGTATTATTTTATAAGATTACGAATAAATATTATTTTATTTTATGGAGCTTGCTGATAAAGATGGTTTTACTTTATTCAAGTTTGTGGCAGCTAAGTTTCTGCTTCTTAAACATAAGTTGCGGGTTTGAAACCTGGCAAGTACCAATATGACTGACGATGAAGGAAAACATCGTGAGGAAACCTGGACTAAAACAGTCTGAAATCACTTGTACGCAGTCAGCGTGTGGTGATTATAGCTCGTTCCTATCTGTTAAGACAGTTGCGAGACTTTCTAATTATGTAAAGTCAACAGAGTACCTATTTTATTAAATCCAAAGTCTTAACATGAGTTCCCATATTCTCCTGTAAACTCATTTGTCCCGCAGCTTAAAGTCACTTTAGTTAATCGTTAACTCCCAGAAGCGTGGCCCGCCGCATTAGATTTAGATGCACTGAAATCGCCAAGTACTGAATGTTCATCATTCATCTGTCTGCTATACTACCTACGCATAGTTAGAGTTATACATTTCAATTTACTTAGATTAGCTATGTACCTACTCGTAGCGATCTGATTCAGTGTTGTTCGACGCTATAGCTCGACGAGGTGCCCGCGCGCCGATGTCGGGTGTCTCACCGTCGCTAGGACTTTAAGGTGTATGTGTACAAATTTGTTTTATCAACAACTACTTCCCTGGACGCATAATTTCGTTTCATAGTTTGGATGAAAAAATTACTAGTGTTACCTTCTTGCCGCAGGGGTATCCACGATTTAGGTATTGTTGGCGGAAATTGTTGGCGTTCACGTATTCACTTGTCGCGTTGTGGGGAGGCTGGGGCCAGTGCGTGCGCACCCGCACCTCCCAGTGCGGGGCCGCGTGCGCTCGGGCGCCGGCGAGGACTCGTCGCAAAACATGGTGACCATGTTTTATAATTAGTCTCCAAGTGGCCTTGATACTTCACTATTATTTTGGTATTTGGAATATCCGGTTCGGTTAAAGTTTGGAACTAGAATATAAAAAAGACCAAATTATTAAATTTGAGGAAAAAATTATTACATCTGCAATTCAGATTAATGTTGAAACTATTTGGCTGTCCTTTTGGAAATAAATTTAATCTAGGTAAAAAAATTAAAAAATTATATACTGGGCCTGACGTTTCGGACGAATTGCGTAGATTTTGGTAAATTTTACTACGCATATTTTCTATTGTGTAAGTCTAGGCTAATGTGTTCAAAAAAATAAATTTAAATTTAAATTTTTTGAAAAGTAGAAAGTGCCTTCCAAATTTTTGACCACAGTAAGTGTTGGGGGGGGATGCGGCGATGAGGAGTCGGGGGCGGCGCGCAGCAGCTGGCAACACCGGCTGCACGGCTGCTGCACGCCGCTTGAACGTGCTTAACTATAAAAAAGTTAGAATAAAAAAATTCAAAATTATTATATAAAAAGATAAATACATATGACTATTATATAGAAAAAAATATACATAAAATTATATATATTTGGCCGATGTGGTAATACCCTGACAGGCAAGCGTTAGCTGACTATTCGGTGTCCAAATTGATCCTATTTCTTTATAAACAATGACTAAAATCCATTGAGTAAACAATGCAGACATGCAAGTGCCATTTGTTTTGAACTGAATCACTTATGGTTCATATTTTTTTGTATCACAATGTGGATTTTGTAGTTATAATTAATCATTAATTTATTGTATTGGAAAAAGTATACATTTGGATTACATAAATAAGTACCTATGTGTTATTTTCGTGATAGATAAGTAAAAAAAACTTGTAGTAATATTATAATATACACCTACAGAGGCGGTTTTGGTTGGTTTGTAATTTATATGAATAGATGTTAATTTATGATTTTTTATTAGTTAATCTTATCGTTACTGGCGACCATTACAATGTGTTATACTGCATGACAAATCTTAACTTTTTTTGTGATATATATAATTTTAAAGGACGATATAGTATACCGATATAATTGCTCTTTTGAATTATTTATTTTATTTAGCGCAACAGCCGCCGTTGGGCTCAAATTATTGACGTTAACTTTAGTAGCATGTCCATTATAACCAAAAATATTTTACTGTAACTATTCCAGTGTTTAATGTGCGACTGTTTAGTTATTAAGAAGCGTTGTCGATAGGTATCTAAACGTATTGGTACCTAAGTTTTATCTACCTTGCTTTTAACTATAACAAAAAAAATATAATGACTTGCATAAGTATCATTATCTACATCACCTACAGTTCGCCAAAAATTGGTTTTGTCACCCCAGTACTTATGGTACTTAGAATATTATTTTCTCGTCAGCTTCATGACTCCTGTGTTAATAGTTTCTTATTTATTTACTGTTCGTTCTCTTTTAATTATAATTATCTAGGTACTGATTACAGCATTGATAGTGTTTATTCGTTGAATAAAACCTCTTGGTTTATTCACCGAAATAAAATGATTGCACCCTGTTTTATTGGGATGACAAAAGCCGATCAAACATAAATATTATAGGCACCTAACTGTATTTTAATTTAATTTCAATATTATAATTAAATGAAGTGTTAACTTGGATAGGTTGCGATGTAGCTATTGTTATTAGACTCCACACGTACGCAGCGGTTTGACGCTGCGTTTTACTTCATACAATAATTGGTTACTTCAAAACACCGTGTTTGCACTGCGCGTGTAAGCGTTTGCACCACGCGTGTAAGCGTTTGCACTGCGCGTGTAAGCGTTTGCACCACGCGTGTAAGCGTTTGCAACACGCGTGTAAGCGTTTGCACCACGCGTGTAAGCGTTTGCACCGCGCGTGTAAGCGTTTGCACCGCGCGTGTAGGCGCAGACATTTTGTTTTATTTGATTATTGTTGTTAAGATAATTTCATCACATTTTCGCTACTCTGTGTTCCTGATTATGGTGTAACCTTGTTTGTATGTAGGTAAACACGTATAATTAAAATAACATTAAGTAATGTTTAGGCTGTTGCCACGATACGATATAACCATAGATCTCGGTGGGATAACCGCTTCAAGCCCAAGTTTATTTATTTTCTGATTGCCATTAAATTATTCTAATAACTCTCCAGTTAAAAAGGGGATTATAGCTTTCTTTAAATTTACTTTCTGTTTAGCTAGTTAATTAATGAAGTTATTTTTACAATAAATTTGTATAAGTATTTTAATAGTCACACGATTTTTTAAATGAATTGTTTTATACTTACTTATTTTCGGAATTTTTGTTTTATACTTACTTATTTTCGTTGTTACATTCTGCTTGTTTAGATCAATGTTATATTGAAATTTTGCCTCTTTTTTTTAAAGAAAATAACTGGGTTGAAAAGCGAGTATTCTACTGAAAAGTGGCACAGCAATATCAATACATTCAGTGTTTATCTTAAGTACAATTTGTGAAAATTGGTGTAATCTTTTAATCAAACCTGTTTCCTGATATTCGTGTAGTAATTAATCCAAGTGAACTCAAGTCTTTAGTGGCCGTTAATCTGAATAAATTGTATGTAGTTTATCTGTCTCAAATAAATTCATTAATTTAAGTTTGTTATTGTCACAGTGTACCGTTGTCTGAATAAATAATATAACATGAAAATAGAGCAAATGTGTGTTGTTTCATTTCATAGCCAGTTTTTGTTGTATTCGCCTTAATTGGTTATGCGTTATTTATTTTAATAGTTAGGGCTTAGTTATAATTAGCATTTATTTTTATTTTTGTCCTTCTCCCATATTGTCATAATTTTCAAGTAATTCATAATAGATAGTAGGTCTTCGATCAAGAGTATATAGAGGTATGAGGAATAGGATGTAAAGTTCACTCATACTCTATGGAAAAGGGAGGATCCTCCGACCAGACGGGTGTTGTGTCTGGTGGGCAACTGCGCGACGTTTGATGTCGGGACGTTGTATATATGCTAGTTGCGCGGTAAACTCTGCTTGCGCGATGCAGGATCTTGTGTGACGTCATTGTGACGTGTGTGAATTAAAAGTCTTAATGTGAATTAAGTTAGTAGTAAGTAGTAAGTAATTGCAATTAAAATAAAATTCATTAAATACATTTAGAAAAGGCAATAATACAATAACGGTCAATTAAGAATTCAAGTAGGTACAATAGATCATAAATAATAGAAGTCAAAGTAATAAAATCAATCATAAATTACAATGTCATAAGTCATCTAGGTATTCATTGATACTGTAAGAGCCTTTCCTCAATAATTAGGTCATCAATTTGTTTTTAAATAAGTTAACACTGCATATGGTTTTGAATTCTCTAGGCAACTTGTTGTATAAAAATATAGACTGATACCTTGGGCTATGTTTGACAACTTTTAATTTCGGTTGAATAGTGTTGGGCAAATCTTTCCTACGTGTGCTAGCTCTAGTTTGTCTCTGCTCATCAGTCTCAATTTTGTGCAAATTTTTAACTAAGCTGGTTAGCAACATTCAAATGTAAAGGCATAGCACTGTAAAGATTTTTAGTCTAATAAAATGGTCTGATGATTCCGTCTGTTGGTGATCAATGTTCGTGCCGTCTCTTTATGAGAAGAGGCTTTGCCCTGCAGTGGGACAAAAATAGGCTGTTATTATACTCTCGGGTTATAACAAGCATTGTCATAAGACGATAACTTTAGTGGGTATATGACGATGGCCTACTATACTATTAACTTAAGCCTGACCGCTTAACTGAGACCGTTCGTGAGGTAACTGCGCGGTGCGGGAGGGGTGACAGTTGTCACAAGTTGACGTATCAGTGAGCACTCGCAGCGCGTCACCACACCCCTCCCGCACTGCCCAGCTACCTCAGGAACGGTCTCTGATAGGCGGACGGGCTTTTAACAAGCGTTGTGATGCGTTGTTCGCAAGCACGATTGATGAGCGTGGGGTACTGGATGAGATCCAGAGGTAATTTAATTAATTATTTGGTCGAGCAATCGGGTTTTATTATCAAGCCTTCTCAGTATTTATACTCCATTTGCAATTAGGTTACAAATTTAAATAAGCCTTTTTTACAGTCCGTTCAACTCAAACACAAACTCAAAGCATTTATTTCAATTAAACCATTTACAGGCACTTTTGAATTGTCAAAGAGTCCGTCAGTTAGTCAGAAAGTCGAAGCTGCCCATTCCAATACGTAGATCTCTATGGAGAAGAACGGGCAAGAAACTCCAAGGACACTCAGTAGTCAGATAGGAAACGCCGACCTCATCTAGTTAAACAATATGATTGACGTGTAAAAGTGTTTGTACAAACCTACTTACAGAAATAAAATCATTTATCATTTACTCTTTTGACTGATTTTGACTTCCATTCCGTAGGCATCGTGGTTACAATACTAACTGTTTACTGCAGCTGCCATTTGCCATGCCACCAACGCAATAGAATTCAAAATCGGTTGAACGGTCTGTAAAAAAGGTTTATTTAAATTTTCTTATGTCAAATGGAGTATAGGACCATAGCAGACATTAGGATAAGAATCAGCCAAGTAACGCCATCTATCGTCATGTTGACGGTCTACGAAAAGGGTTAAAAGCTGTTAGGAGTGATAAGAGTACTTATCTCATTACTCATTTAATCTATAACTACCGGTCCTTGCACTAGCGGTGGATGCTATTTGGAGATTAGACAGCAGCAATAAACGTGTAGGTGAAACATTTAAAAAAAAACGCACAGCTGTACCAACCAGCGAACCACTGAAATAGAAGAATACAGTTTTTGGTACCTATTATTGTGATACGGTGTTGACTCGAGAAGTAAGAAAATTATAAATTAATTAAGTAATAATATTACAAGAATAACACACCACCTCACCTGCAATCATTGAAGGGTTAAGCAAAGGTGTACCTACAGAACACCTAAAATTTGCAGTTATGGTTAAGTCCCATGTAATAGGGGGAGACGTTATTGCCGTCAACAGTGCACAAATGCAGGCAAAATTCATAATGGGGCAGTTCAAGTATTACGTAAGTAGAATTTTAGAAATAACAGTACCTAGGTACCCACCCACCATCCACCACCATCACCATCGGGCCTCACCTACCATCGGATTTGTACTACCAACGATGAACACTGACCAAAATATATCATCAGACTGTAAGAGCATTGTTTCTCGAGAGTGGTTACTTTTTGTAGTTCTAATGTTAAGTATTGATTGTAAGTTGTTGTTACGTGTTATCAGCGTCCGTCGTAGATGGGGAGCGTGTCTGGCAAGTTTTGAATTTTACGCCCCCCAATACCTATTTAATTTTTAGGAAGAGAAACGACATAATTATTAACTTTGAAAGTGTAATTTAAGTTATGTATTTTACGGCGCAGGGTAGCCTTCACCAGAAGTGATCATCGTATTATTGGTTCAGCAGTTCCAATGTCATCAGGGTTGTGCCGGAATATAGCAGTTCATCGTAGACGTGGTAAGACACCGGCTCTAATACATTGTATAGGGCACAGAACATATATACTCTTAGCGAGGTATAGTGACTAGTGTATTATCTATGTGAGCGGCTTCATAGATAAAACACTATATGTACTAAGCACGTAGACTTAGGCAGCTCCCCTGACATCCTCTCTGTCATCCGTAGACAGTCGCCACGTAACCATCGATGCGACGCTCTCTGCTAGTGACTGTCACCACCCAGTGTCACTCTTATCCAGCCTATTCGGAGATTCCAGTAACTTCGCAAAAAACGGGGCGGCGCCACTTTCTGCACCGTCATATTCGTTTATGCATAAAAATAGTTCTCACTACTATGTAGAAAAAGAGACAATAAACACGAGTTCGTTTATTTTCGCCTTATAACATCACTTAAAAGTTTACTCTTCTGGGTTTTTTATTTGGGTCCATAATATGGTTGGTATCAAAACTTTTTGCAATGTCATACCTAGGTACTTATTCAATCGAGAAATTTTGCATCCCGCCTCGGATAGGTTGGGTTTTGTTTTGTCTATTCTTATGAAAATACAAAAGATGTGAGAGTGAACAAACCGAGCTCGAAAATTCTTGTGCTCTCTGGAATGGGTTAGATCGTTTTGTGATTTCGATATGAAATAAATGCCTCTTACACTTTGTATTGACTTAATCCATAGCCAAT